>CM050164.1:270286081-270544095 GCA_027410445.1 Discoglossus pictus
CACAGAGGTAGAGATAGGGATAGAGAGAGGGATAGATAGAGGGAGAAAGTGATAGAGAGGGAGATGGATAGAGGTAGAGAGAGGTATATGCAGAGATAGATAGAGAGACAGAAAGAGGTAGAGACAAAGAGAGGTAGAGACAGAGAGAGGTAGAGGTAGAGGGAGGTAGAGACAGAAAGAGATGTAGAAATGTAGAGAGAGATAGAGATGTAGAGAGATAGACAGAGGCAGAGATATATAGTCAGAGATGTGAATACATATATATATATGTATATACAGTGGATATAAAAAGTCTACACTCCCCTGTTAAAATGTCAGGTTTCTGTGCTGTAAAAAAATGAGACAAAGATAAATAATTTCAGTACTTTTTCCACCTTTAATGTGACCTATAAACTGTACAACTCAATTGAAAAACAAACTGAAATCTTCTAGGTAGAGGGAAGAAAAAATATAAAAATAAAATAATATGGTTGCATAAGTATGCACACCCTTAAACTAATACTTTGTTGAAGCACCTTTTGATTTTATTACTGCACTCAGTCTTTTTGGGTATGAGTCTATCAGCATGGCACATTTTGACTTGGCAAGATTTGCCCACTCTTCTTTGCAAAAACGCTCCAAATCTGTCAGATTGCGAGGGCATCTCCTGTGCACAGCCCTCTTCACATCACCCCACAGATTTTCAATCGGATTCAGGTCTGGGCTCTGGCTGGGCCATTCCAAAACTTTAATCTTCTTCTGGTGAAGCCATTCCTTTGTTGATTTGGATGTATGCTTTGGGTCGTTGTCATGCTGAAAGATGAAGTTCCTCTTCATGTTCAGCTTTATAGCAGAAGCCTGAAGGTTTTGTGCCAATATTGACTGGTATTTGGAACTGTTCATAATTCCCTCTATCTTAACTAAGGCCCCAGTTCCAGCTGAAGAAAGACAGCCCCAAAGCATGATGCTGCCGCCACCATGATTCACTGTGGGTATGGTGTTCTTTTGATGATGTGCAGTGTTGTTTTTGGACCAAACATATCTTTTGGAATTATGGCCAAAAAGTTCAACCTTGGTTTCATCAGACCATAACACCTTTTCCCACATGCTTTTGGGAGACTTCAGATGTGTTTTTGCAAAATGTAGCCTGGCTTGGATGTATTTCTTCGTAAGAAAAGGCTCTCGTCTTGCCACTCTACCCTATAGCCCAGACATATGAAGAATACGGGAGATTCATTTCACCATCGGGGGCGTGACCGGAAATGGTTTCTGGCGCCGTTTGATCGACGCAGCGGTGGATGAGGTGATGTCGGGAGTGTAGCAGAGAGTGAGCAGCGTCTCCCCCCTGTCCTGCGGGTTGTATTTTTCCCCTAAGACCCATATGCAATGTCTGGTAAGACAGGACCAGAGAGAAGGAGAGAAGGAGGAAAAGAGGCATTGGCAATATAGCTGAGGTTGAGCTGCGCTCTAAACTCCTGCACCATAAGCTGCTGGTCCTCCAGTTCTCCAGTGACCCCAAAGCAAAGCACAGTAAAGCACAGTAAACAGGATCAGAGGGAAGGAGGAGAGGAGACCTGCAGGCAAATATTGGCAAAGGAGGCGGATGATATATCTCTGAAGCTGGGACTGTACCATTGCAATGCATATATGGAGCACGTATGTAATAATATACCCTGATAAACAGTACTGCATAGCAGGAGGCATTTCAGGGGTTGTAATAATTGCAAATTAAAGACACATAGGGAATTCAGGGGTCTAAAGAAGAAAAGGCATATATAACATTTTACAGACATGATACAGTTATGCTGCTCATGGAGACCTAAAAGGAACTATACTGTGAATACCTCAGAATCTTAAAGTGTCTCACAAAAGACCCCTGAATAAAAGGACTGTATGGGACTGAGAGAAACATTTCTGAAGTAAGATGGAGCTGTAATAATGTGTTACACGTATGTAACATGTATATAATAATATCTATCCTGTAAACTGCACTGCATAGCAGAAGGCAATTCAGGTGCTGTATAATCACATGTATATAATAATATCTACCCTTTTAAACTGCACTGCATAGCAGAAGGCAATTCAGGTGCTGTATAATCACATGCATATAATAATATCTACCCTGTTAAACTGCACTGCACAGCAGAAGGCAATTCAGGTGCTGTATAATCACATGTATATATTAATATCTACCCTGTTAAACTGCACTGCATAGCAGAAGGCAATTCAGGTGCTGTATAATCACATGTATATAATAATATCTACCCTGTTAAACTGCACTGCATAGCAGAAGGCAATTCAGGTGTGGTTACCCTCACAATTAAAGACACACAGTGAAATCAGGGGCTTATTGAGAAAAGGTACAAAGCTACCAGAAGAGTCTCTAGTACTTAAAGGAGAGCATATTTTAAAGAAATTTGCATTTTTGTATAAAGAGTCCTTTATAAAAGGATTATACAGAAGTAAAAGGATTACCTCAGAAGCAACTACTGTTAAATGGAAACAACTGAAATACAAAATTCTATACCACAGTTTGAGTATGGGGGGAGGATAAGACGCCTTCTAAAAATAAATGGTTTATTAGTGTTTTTCCCAAGAGAAAATAACGCTCCCTTAAGTATAATCTTATATACCACTTATCTATAATTAAAATCAGTGAAGTATAAACAAAGTAAAGTAAGCAAGAAGATGATCTATGTGGCATAAGCTGAATGGACTTAAGCTATATAATAGACCCCATCTAAATATCTTCTGTTTCACCTAAATAAATGGTATTGCTTTAATAGTGCTCTTTAATTTTGACAAACTGCTTGAAAGTTCTGGGCCTTAAATTACTCTCAAAATTTGTGAACTGAGGTTGGAAAGCTGGTTAAAAGATAATTATAAAAAGAAGGAACTATAAGAAAGAAAAAAGAGGGAATCTACTTAACAAAATAGCAATGCCGGTTAAAACAAAAAATAAAGAAAAAAAAGGACATCAACAAAAACCTAATACCTTTTTTTTTCCAAAAATCCACGAAAAACCGCAGGAGATACCTCTCCCTATATCACCTGATACAGAACAAAATCTCAGTCAAAGTATAGGGAGCATGAACGAAAGCAATACTAGTAGAGAATCAAATATACAAGAAGAAGAATCACTTACAGTGAGAAAAATGAAGATATTATTACAGGAGTTCCAAACATCCTTTATAGCAGGTATAAAAAGTCAAATACTGGACAATGCAAAATAAATTATTGCCTTAAATATTAAAACTTCAGAGTTGGAGGCCAAAATCGATAAAATGGAGGCAGACAACAACTACCTTCAGAAGCAAAACCAGGAACTAGAAGAGAAAATAATTATTCTAGATAACAGAATTGGTAATATTGATGATAAAATCAGAAGAAAGAATCTCCGGATAAGGGGAATAGATGAATCAATTATAGATGCAAACTTGGAAGAATATCTAGTAAAATTGTTTTTATCCATGGCGCCAAGTTATAATCAAGTGGAAGATAAGATGGTTGCATTTTTTAGAATCCCTATTCCTATGCATCTGAAAAATAAGCTGCCAAGAGATGTGATTGTTAATTTTCACAAGTTATCCACGAGAGATCTAATTATGAAAGCTAACTTTAAAGAGAAATATAAAAAGGCACCATATGACAAAATAAATTTTTTTTAAGACATATCTGCTGCTACCCTAATTAAAAGAAAGGAGTTTTTAGTTATTACAGAACTTTTAATCAGTTTAGCAAAAAATGGAGAAGAACTATTAAAGTCATGGGGCCTCATTCTATTAGCGGCCGCAGCCGTTGCGGGGCCGCAAGGACCGGCCACAAGCTATTCGGCTATTCTATTCCCTTACGGCCGGGGGCTCCGGCAGGCTTGCGGCCGGTGCCTTGCTATCTCTTGCGGCCGCTCGCGCCAGAGGAAAGCCTTTGATCTAAAACGGCCGCAAGAGTTTCGGACGTAAGAAATTCCTATTTGCAATTCAATTGCTCCGGGAAACCTCTCTGCAAGGCTAAAAACGAGCTGCTGCTTACTTGCAGGAAAAAGGTCCCGCTAGCACCAATTAAGCACATAAAATAGCTCAAATAAAGCCATCCTGCACTTTGAGAAGACTATAAAGGGATTTTAGGTGTTAGAAAAAATAGCACATAATTATCCGATACTCAAATCCGTAAAATATTTTATTTTTAATATCCGTAAAATATCCATGTAAAAAGTCCAGAGTGCTTGGAGCACCTCAGACCCGCCCACGCCGCAGCCGGAAAATAAACAGTTAATTTGAACTCGGGTTTGGGCTGATGTGCAAGCTTGAGAGTGGGTTACTTTTAATCCTCATGTCCCCCAATATGATCCCTAGCATTTACAGAGCTGTACAGTGCAGGCTTGAATTTATTTTTGCGTTTTTAGATTTCTGCGCTTATGGCCGGTTCCAAGATATGCGGCCGGCCGTAAGATGAGATCCTTGCGGGGCCGTATAATAGAATCGCGAGTTAACAGAACCCCCGCAAGGAATCGCAGCCTTACGGCCGATTTACGGCCGCTAATAGAATGAGGCCCATGGAATATAAAGATGGACAATCAGATAAATATAATCCAAAAGGATATACTATTGAGGCCAGAATGGCAACAAAAATAATCCCTTGCTGAGAAAATGGAGGGCGGAGGGGATGAGCCCTTCCTGTCGATGTATATGCATGTGTACATTTACCCTTTTTAGATATTAGTTTTGCACATATTTTGCACTGTAAAAGAAGGTGGCAATTACACTTTTTTTCTTTCTTTCTTTCTTTTTTTCTGTAGAAATTAGTATGTAGGCTATTCTAATGGATATTTATCCTGGTAGAACACGTTGAAGTTTGAAGAGTTGGATAAATGCATGATGCACTTTACAAATTATAGAGTTAATATGTTCACTTAACACAAAAGTTTTTTAATGGATATTTATTACGGTATAATAGTTTGAAGACTGAATGGTTGATAAATGCATGATGCACTTTATAATTTATAGAGTTTTTCAAATACAATTGTAATAATACACAAATTTGTGAACACGTAGAAACTTATAGAATTGTGATGGGGAGGGGAAGTGGGGAAGTGGTGGGGAAGGGGGGGGGAGAGGGGAGGGAGAGTAGAGGAAGGACCATGGTGAAAAGTGAAATTTAAAGAGCACAATTTGATTTTCTTTAATTAGGCTTTGCCCTTGTCATGTATTATAAAGGTTGATGCAATAGGAAGATTTGAGATTTAGATAAAATTTTGAAGTGCACATTATACTTTGGAATTGCAATGATTTTGAGTGTACACAGGAATGTGGTTTTAACACTATATAATGTGGGTAATAGTAAAAAAAGACTGTAAAGAACATGCTCCCTCTCTGGTCCCCCTCCCTTCCCTACGGTGTACTCCATCTTGGTTGTGATAACTGAAGGTATTATCGTGGCTTTGTCTAGGTCTGAATTATTAGTTAAACGGGAAATGGTATATAAAGTAAAAGGGAGAAAAGAGAAGAAAGAAGGGAAAAAGGGAGAGGAAAAAGGGAGAAAAAAAAGGAAAAAAAAGGGAAAGGAGAAAGAAAATAAACAAATAAATAATAAATAAATAAATAGATAAAAAAAAGGGAAAAAGATAAAAGATAAGAAGGGCTACACCCCGACAACACGATCATTGGTTAACGCCGGCTATTTTCAATTCTGGTCAAAGAGACCCTAGTATGAAGTCTGTATGTAAGAACTGGACAGACAAATGTATGTTTTGGGATGAGAATGGAAGGGTGAATGATTGGGCAGGAGCTAGGGAAGGAGTGCAGGATAGGAGGAGGGGTAGGATAATACCTTGCATTTTATTATGGATATTAGATTAATCCCATATAATATTAATGGACTAAATTCCCCCCTGAAAAGAAAGTTAGCCTTTTGGGAATTTGCTAAATTAAAAGCAAACATAGTATGCCTCCAAGAAACACATCTAAAAAAACAGTATTCTTACTTATTAAGGAATAAAAGATTTGTCTATAGTATAGCCTCCTCGTACAATAGTAAATCAAGGGGAGTATCCATTCTCTTTGATAAAGATCTGGTAGTAAAAGAAGAATTTTGTAAAATAGATGAAGAAGGAAGATTTATTATATGGGTGGGAAACATAGATAACCAGATATATACAATTGTAAATATTTATGCACCCAATCAGAAACAAGAAAGTTATGTAATTAATATCCTGAAGATGGTCAACAAATTTAAAAAAGGTACGACAATTATATGTGGGGATCTCAATTTAGTTTTGGACCCAGAGATAGACAGGTCAAGTAAAGCCAAAGTAGAAACAGGAAATAATAGCACCAATGCATCTAAGAAAATTACAGAACTACTTATAGAAATGGGCTATTATGATATATGGAGAATTACGTCTCCTGGGGTAAAAGATTACACATGTTTTGCTAAAAGATTCAATTCATATTCAAGAATTGACTACATTTTAGGAGATCAATTGGTGCTGAATGATACATCTAAAGTTAATATATATACCAATACAATCTCGGATCATGCCCCAATAGCTCTCGTTTTAAATAAAAAAAATGGAAACTATAAAATAAAGAGAAACTGGAGATTGGAGCCAATGGTCTTGAAAGATGAAACAAGAGTTAATGAAATAAAGGGAAACCTAATAGAATATTTTGACATAAATAATGGTTCAATTGAGTCTTTCACGACGCTTTGGTTATCATTTAAGGCATTCACTAGAGGTATATTAACATCTAAAACAATTTTGTTAAAAAAAGAGTGGAGAGACTCCTTAAGATCCTTATATATAAATCTGGAAGATAAACATAATTTGAATAAAAAATCTCCAAATAAGAAACTAAGGGAAGAGATTGGAAATATACAGCAACAAATAAAGAAGGTGGAACAGTATAGGTTGGACAGATTAATTTGGAGGTCTCAGATGGAGACTTTCTTAGAAGGAGATAAGTCTGGAAAAATGTCGGCAAATAAAATAAAAAAGCAAAGAATTCATAACTGCATCCAAGAGATCAGAGGGGAGGATAATAAGGTTTATAGAGATCCTCGGGACATAAGTGATATCTTCCATAACTACTATTCTAACCTTTATAACCTGAGTAATTCAGAGATAAAAATAAAAAAAGATATAAGGGATATTGAGGAGTTTCTAAGAGACTTGAATCTCCCAAGAATCTCGGAAACAGAATTAGAGACCCTGAATAAAACTATAACGGAAGAGGAGATAGAAGAAGCGATTAAAAAAAGTAAAAACAATAAGGCCCCTGGCACGGATGGGTTAGATAAGCTTTTTATCAGAGATTTATAGAGGTAGTTAAGGCTCCCCTGGCTAGGATGTATAATGAAATAAAAGATAGCGGTGTCATCCCGGCGGAACTAACAGAAGCAAAAATTATAAATATATTAAAAGAGGATAAAGATCCGGCCGATAGGAAGAGTTATAGACCCATATCGCTTTTGAATTTAGATCTGAAATTATAGTCCAAAATATTAGTAAAAAGGCTAAATCCTTTAAAAGATAAACTTATAAACCCAGATCAGGTAGGTTTTGTTAGATCCCGTCAGGGGTCTGACAATATTAGAAGTCTAATGAATGTTTTTTTTTCGGGAATTAAGAAAGGAGCTCCCATGCTGGCCCTGTCAATAGACGCAGAAAAAGCGTTCGACAGAGTCAGCTGGGAGTTCCTGCAGGTAGTGCTCCAGAAATATGGTTTAGGGGATTTTGCAAATAAGGCAATAAAAGCCTTGTATAGTAATTTAAGAGCAAAAGTAGTGGGGACAAATTTTGAGACAAATTTTTTTAGTATGACAAATGGAACAAGGCAGGGGTGTCCCCTGTCTCCCCTTATTATTTGTTTTATATATGGAACCTCTGCTAGAGAAAATAAGAACAACGAAGGAAATAAGCGGTAATAAAATTGGGGAGAAAGAATATAAAATAATTATCTATGCTGACGATATGATTATCATTCTTATGGATCCCGAAAAATCTTTATTAAAACTAGAAGCGATATTAAACAGCTTCAGTAATGTCTCTTACTTTAAAGTGAATACATCTAAGACAGATGTAATCACTAGAGGTTTATCTCCAGAAATTAACTTGAAGCTAAGAGAGAGATATCAATATAACTGGAACGTAAAAGAAATTAGACATTTGGGAATACATATATCCTTCGATATTAAAAATATTTAAAAAAATAATCTATCTAATATATACAAAACTATATTAAAAGATATTCAAGAGTGGAGATCAATTCATCTATCCTGGACTGCGAGAATAACAGTAATAAAAATGATTGTTATTCCAAAAATAACATACATTTTTAGATTTATTCCTGATATCCCTATGCTATATTGGATAAAGAGATTTCAACAGCTAATAGATAACTATATCCTTCAGGGTAAAAGAGCGAGGATAGCTGGTACGATTACTAGGAAAAGAATAGAGTTTGGAGGACTTGCTTCACCATGTATAAAAGATATTTCAACAGCCATATCTCTTGCCCAGATCATTCCATGGAATCTTCCATCAGTAAAGCCAAATTGGAAAGAGATGGAGAAAGTATTCCTGGATCCTACTCCTATAAATGCCATAATTTGGTTTTCAAGTATGGATTTGGTAAAGAATAAATTAGTGCCAAAACATATTAAATCTCTGCTTAAATTCTGGAGGAAAATTAGATCTAAAATGAAACTATCAGTATATCCATCTTTGGCCGCACCAATAGAAATACTTAAGGGAGAGCTTAAGATAATATCCCTGGAGAAATGGATAGAAAAAGGTATTTATCATATAATAGACTTTTGTGAGGAAGGCATATTACTCAGTTGGTCAAGACTACATGCCAAATTTAAACTTGATAAAAATGTATGGTTACACTATATGAATATACAGAGTGCTATAAAAAGGAGAGGCTTTAAAAAGGAAAATATAGACAGGTTAACATCTTTTGAACTCCTATTATATAATACAAATACGCGCCACAGGATTTCTAAATGTCAGGAGATTATTTCTCTAAATACCCATAATAATAAAACCCCAGGGATGGTGAAATGGGAGCAAAGTTTATCACTATCTATTAGTATGGAAGAATGGGCTAAAACAATAAAAATGGTTAAAATATCGGCCAGATCCTCTGCTAATTATGAAACATATTTTAAAATAATTAACATGTGGTACCGTACACCGGACTCAATTAATACATTTTCTAAAAAGGATATAGTACTGTGTTGGAAAGAGTGTGGTTTGAGAGCGGATGTTAAACATGTCTGGTGGCAATGCACTAAAGTGAAGGCCTTTTGGAGGAAATGTTGTCTATGGCTGAAAATGATAACAGAAGTTGAAATCCCCTTTAACCCAGAAGTGCTATTACTCCACATTAATCTCAAAGAGATATTTCCAAAACAGTATTTTTTACTATCTCATATCCTGTTGGTAATTAAAGTGTCAATGTGTAAATATTGGAAAGAAAATGCACTTCCATCTATATCAGAAATAGCTAGGGTGGTTACTAAAAATAGAGAATTTGACTTAAGGTCATCGGGTCAAGTAGGCTTAAAAAAAAGGGGTATAGACAAGCAATGGTTAATATGGGATTTTTTTATAAAAAAGAAAGAAGTATTGGGTAGGGTGTAGAGGGAAAGGAAAATGCTCTCTCAATTGACGAGCGTTGCTCTCCTTCTGCACCTTACGCTCATGCAAGACCTGATATTCCTCCCGTATGTCTTGCCTCCTAGCCTTCTTGGTGAGAATATGGTTAAGAGTTTCCTGCCTCTGAATGTGAATAATTGGAATGTATATTTTTGTGATGACTGTTTTTGTACATATTTATTGTCTTAATTGTCTTATTTGTTACATGAAAACTAATAAAAAGAATTAAAAAAAAAAAATATGGGAGATTGTTGTCACATGTACCACACAGCCAGTACTTGTCAGATATTCCTGCAGCTTCTGTAGGCCTCTTGTAGTCTCCCAGACCAGTTTTCTTCTCGTCTTTTAATCAATTTTGGAGGGAGCTCCAGTTCTTGGTAATGTCACTGTTGTGCCATATTTTCTCCACTTGATGATGACTGTCTTCACTGTGTTCCATGGTATATCCAATTGCTTGGAAATTCTTTTGTACCCTTCTCCTGACTGATACCTTTTAACAATGAGATCCCTCTGGTGCTTTGGAAGCTCTCTGTGGACCATGGCTTTTGCTGTGGGATGCGACTAAGAACATTTCAGGAAAGACCAACTAGAGCAGCTGAACTTTATTTGGGGTTAATCAGAGGCACCTTAAATGATGGCAGGTGTATGCTGACTCCTATTTAACACGATTTGGAATGTGATTGCTTAATTTTGAACACAGCTACATCCCCAGTTATAAGAGGGTGTGCATACTTATGCAACCACATTATTTTTTATTTTTCTTCCCTCCACCGAAAAGATTTCAGTTTGTTTTTCAATTGAGTTGTACAGTTTATAGGTCACATTAAAGGTGGAAAAAGTTCTGAAATGATTTATCTTTGTCTCATTTTGTTACAGCACAGAAACCTGACCTTTTAACGGGGTTGTGTAGACTTTTTATATCCACTGTATATAATATATATATATATAATCTCTGACTATGTCTCTATCTCTATCTATACCTGGGTGACAAATCCACATGACAAATACATCCTGCAGAGGTGCACTCAGTTATGAGAATATTCAGTCCCCAAATCATCCCTGGTATGTATATGTCTCATAGATGTCCAGGTCTGGTCACCCTGTATGCACACAGATATGTTTATATTATATATATACTAGCGTATTGCCCGTGAAAAAATGACGGCAATGAGATGTGTATGTTTTAAAAGCTGTTTAGTTATTAATATACATATGGAATTGTAAGGTAGCTAATGTTGTTTTCTGTGTTTTCTGTGTTCTACTGAAATATAGAATTCAAATTAATAAATTAATTTACGTATTTTTATGCATTGTGTTGAAGAGCTGGCAATCTGTGTTGATGTTGCTGCAGCAATAGTGGTGTGGAGGTGCTGTGTAAGCGTGATGAACGTGTGCAGTGTAATAGTGTGCATGCGCGAGCCGAAACCGTTAACGTAGCTGTGTACTTCCGCATTATCCTAAAATGGCGGATAATGTGTGGTATGCGTCTTAGCGGATTATCGGTACGTGTTTTCCGTGGTTATAGTGCTGTAGCCTCGTTTTCGTTTTGTTCGTCCGGCATTTTTTCTGCGGCGCTCATTGGCAAAGTACTACGGTTTAACAGCTCGCCTCGCTGTGCGAGGCTCGCCGGGCGATGCTCATCGCTAAGCCCGCTAAAGTACTACGGTTTAACAGTAAATATGGTCAAACGGTCAAATGACGGTCAATAAAAATAAAATGTTGTGAAATTTGTTTGCCACACAACATGACGCTACATTTGTCCCTTTTTTTTTTCTTCAAATAAATACACCTTTTTTTTTTTTTTTTTTAAACTTGCAACTTATATTTTATCAAATGCGTTGGTTTAGGCGGGAAATCCGATGTTGCGCGAGACAAAGGCATTAAATCTGTGTTAATGCGTAAATCTGTAATTGCGTTTCGTAAAATGTACTCGCTACTGTCTTTTTACTCATTGCGCGGTTAATCTGCATCCTTTATCTCGTTGTTTTTCAAACACATGCATCTGTGGCTGTGTTTTTTACGCAGTTCGTAGTAGTATAGCCTCGTTTTTATTTTTTTTCGGCTGCCATTTTTTTCTTGCTTAGCCGATTTTCGATCTTTGTAACTCGGCTAAATCGCTGTAAATTGGAGTTCCAACTCACTTCCAGACGTCCTGCCTGGTTCCCCATGCTGTAAGTGACCTTTATTTTATTTTTTAGTGTGTATTTAGTGTTTTTTTTACTGTTTTGGTTCCGCCGCTTATCTCGTAATTTTTTTCATCTCGTATTTTTTTTCTAAGTGCTACGGTTTAACGGCTCGCCTCGCTATGCGTGGCTCGCCTGCAATGAGCGCCTGCGGCGCTCATTGCCAAAGTGCTACGATTTAACAGCTCCCCTCGCTGCGCGAGGCTCGACAGGCGATGAGCGCCTGCGGCGCTCAACGCTAAGTCGTACGCACTACGCAACGCAGCATGACGACGAATCGTAGTTAGACAATTATAATATGAGATATTGGTCTCTGTCTCTCTCTCTCTCTCTCTCTCTCTCTCTCTCTCTCTCTGGCGTTGCTGTTTCTTAAGATCAGACTTAGGAAGTGAAAAGAGCTTACAGAGTGAGAGACACCCTGCCTGCATCAAGTGACACCCAGAGGAGATATAGAGACTGCCAGATATAACAGAAAACACCTAGAGAGAGAGACTGACATTAGACCAAGCTGCATTACAAGAGCCTCTGTGGGGTTGTACATGAGACACACAGAGCTGTAGCTGCAGGATGTGACACCTGAGGCAGATCAGAGACAGGTAAGGAATGTGACAGCCAAGTACAAAGCATTGTTTTTTGTTTTATGCTATAATGTAGCATGTGCTCCAAATTTGATTAGCATGCTCTTTTTTATTTATTAACTTTTAGGCATATGAAATGTATTAGATCTCACGCTGCGCTCTGTGCTGGTGCCGCGCAATGCGCATGCACGTTATCCGATCGCCTTTGCGATAAGATCATTGTCAAACTGCAATTCGTCGCAGGGGTGACGACAAATCACAGTTTGACAATTTTAATATGTGATTGATAAATGTGGATTCATTGAGGGCAGTTTTGGAGGAGTGCCTTATAAAATGCAAACACTGGTTGAAATAAAATGATGCTGAGTTATTAATTTAGTTTTATTTAGTTTTTATATTATTACTAGCGACTTGCCCGTCAAAAAATGACGGCAATGTGATGTATATGTTTGTCAAGTTGTTTAGTTATTAACATATATTTTTGACCCTTGTAAGTATTTTAATATAAACGTGTATTTTAGTAAAATGTTGATGTAATGGTTTTTTAAAATGTAATTAGTATCTGAAGAATTGTTAACTTTAATATACATTGAATGAATAGGAAAGCAAAAAGTAAAAACCCTTCTTTAAACGTCGCGAATTTTAACATGAAGTTTAAACTATATGTAAGCAATAACCATCAAAGTATATATTTTTAAACTTGAACTTTATTTTTTATGTAAGTTTAGAAGTTGACAAAACATTGGTATAATTTTGAACATTATAAACAGGAACATAGTGAATACATTTTGTAACCTAATTTTTTATTAAAAGTATTAACATTTGAATGTAAAAACAATTGACATTTAAATTAATGAGTATTAAAATTCAATTTCTATCACAATAATTGTTAACTTGAATATACATTGAATGTAGAGGAAGGCATACAGTAAAAGTCTTCTTAAAACTTACGTAATGAAAGTAATTTATTACTGAGCACATAAACTGGCGATAAACATTAATGTAGGTAGTAATCTTAAGATAACAGACAATATTTACATTGTGACTTAAAAGGTGCTTGACCTCTTAACATCCACTTTGTAATCTGTTGAATGAAATAACTTGAAAATATATTTTTTAAACTTGTAACATTATAAACATTAACATAGTGACTTAAAATTTTAACATAACTTTTACTAACAATGCAAGGCAATTATTTTGTGAGGCAAATCATTCATAAACATGACTTACATTAATTATGACTGAATTAAACAACCAATTGTTATGTATATTGCAATGCTTTAAAAAAATCTTGGCATCTTTAATTTGTATCCTTCAAAGTTATAGTACTTCATAGTAGACAATGTTTTTAGTAAAAATACGTCCATCTTCGAATAAATCACCTTGACTTTCATTGTTTTCAATGTAAACTTTAATAGCCTGTGGATTTTTGCAGCGTGACAACGCAACGTACAATTGACCATGTGCAAAAACTGGTTCTTCCAAGTAAATACCCACAGATTTGAAAGTTTGACCTTGTGATTTATTAATGGTCATGGCAAATGCCATAATAATGGGAAATTGTCTTCTTTGAAGTATAAAAGGGAGACTACTTTCACTTGGTGCTAAATCTATTCTTGGTATGAAAACTCTCTCTCCTTTATGGGTCCCAGTTAAAATTTCAGCATCTATAAAATGGTCCTTTAATTGTTGAACAATTAATCTTGTGCCATTGCATAGGCCTTTTTTGGGGTTCATATTTCGCAGTAACATGATAATTGCACCTTTCTTTAGCTGCAAAATATGTGGTGGCATTCCAGAAGGAGTTAAAGAGTTAATGAATTCAGTTGAAAAGTTTGCCTGACTTTCATTGTCATCAGCAAGTACGGAATCAGCACTGTGATAATTTCTTTGTGGTGCATTAATTTTTTTTAAGATTTCATTATTGAGTATTAATGCATCTTTATTTTTACACGTCAGTATAACTTGGTTGGCAAGCTCGGAATATTCTTCGTTATTTATGCTCCCTTGAAATATAGCCGATATAATATCTTGTTGACAAATCATATGAGGTGGGATCTCTACAGTGTCGTCAGGTAAATGTAGTATTTTTTCTGTTCTGCCTTCTCCAATTTTAATAAGCCAATTATTGAAATCAGTTTGGCCTTCTGATCTCATATTTTGTTGCAGTTGAAGATGGGTAAAATGTTTCCATACTGTACTTGACTTTATACATGTTTCAATAATGTCTGTTCTATTTCCATGTACAACGACAGGTAATGTTTGTCTAAAATCGCCACCCAACAACATTACCTTTCCACCAAATGGAAAAATATTATCCATGACTTCACGAAGCAAACGGTCAATACATTGGAGGGCATAGCATGACATCATTGTGGCCTCATCTATTATAATTAATTTACATTTCTTCAATTTCTTTGCTTGTAAGGATGTCATGCGAATATCTGACACAGAATTTTCCAAAATAGGCACTGGCAGTTTAAATCCACTATGAACAGTTCTTCCACCTTCTAATAAAAGTGCAGCAATTCCAGTAGTGGCAAACGCCATTGCTTTTTTTCCTTGTGCTCTTACTGAACTCATTAATAAATTGTACAAATATGTTTTCCCTGATCCGCCAGGTCCATCAAGATAGAAATAACGCTCTGTCACCATGTCATCATCTATCGCATTTTTAATGGCATGAAATGCTTGCAATTGTAGTGTATTTAAAGTTGCAAGTCTTTCTTCTGTTCTTTCTGCTTGTAGTTGAATGTCATAGTCTTCAAAGTTAATGTCATCTATTAGACCTGGATCAGGTAAATTAAAACTTGCACAACTTAATCCATGAGTTAAAAAGACTTCTTGAATTTCCATTAAGGCTTTTAAGTGTGCAATGGGTTCATTGTATCGTCGCATAAAGTCTTCAGCCATATTACTTTTAAAAGTCTCCCACAAAGCTAATGCATTTGAAGCATTTGAGAAGATACAAATAAAAGCAAATTGTTCTCTCATCTGTCGTGGCATTTGACATTGTGCTGCTTCTTCTAAACATCTTTCCCACTCTGTATCATCAGCGAGTAAGTTTCTATGTCTTGCAGCTAAATGGAAGGATTCATATACAATGTCATTAACAGTTCTTAATTGTTCAAAACTTTGTGCTCCTGGAACATTTAAAAGTAATATCCGTAAGCAAAATCGTTCAACATCTCTTGGACTGACTGTGTAAATTTGTGGAATTATTTTATTGCCTCTGGTTTTTCTTGCTCTCCATAATCCATTCACAAAAACATAGTGATATGGAATTTCAATATATAAGTATTGTGTTGCTTGAGCATCAGTGGAATTGAATGCAAACCATGCAGTTAGTGTAGTGTGACGATCTTCACTTTGGGCCAATGCATTCATTTCATTTCCAGCATGGAAATAGACTAAATGTCGTTGTGGCAAATGTACTGCTAACCTATATACTGCATGTGATCTATCATGCATTTCAAATTTTAAAAGCCGCCACATAGCTTCTGGCGCACTGACATAGCGAGCATCGACATGAGATGCAAGTTCATCATGTACTAACTCACTACTTTCAGGGTTGTCTGCACTTTTGACGACTACAGTAGCTGCATCGTAACCTTTGTAAATATATTTGTAGACATATTTAATGGATTTGATGGAAGTGCAGGCTTCTACGTTGATGTGGGCGTTGTACTTCATGAGTAAATGTGGATTGTAGGGTACTACATATCTATTGTCCACTTTTTTTCCACGAATAATGGCACTATCTCCTTCTCTTCTTTTATAAAGTGGATATCCATCACAATTTGCATATGTTTTGTCTCTATAATCTTTTGGAAAATCTTTTGAACATTGATTATTTTCCATACATGGTGATTGTGGATTAAGGTCTCCACAGGGTCCATGAATCATGCGATGAGTAACAATCTCATATAGTCTACCATATAGTTCTGGATCTGGTAGTTCAGCAACTATGACTGCATCCACTTTGTCCGAAGTATCTAATTTATCTTTCTCTTGAAGTATTATCAGAAGATGTGCATGTGGAAGGCCTCTTTTTTGAAATTCAATGGTATATACATAAGCAAGACATTTGCCAAATAACTGATTTATAGTGAAGTCACGTATTAATTCATTTAATTTGATCTTAAAAACTCTGGCTACTAAATCTGGTCGATCTGAAGCACTTTGTCCAAGAAGTAGATTTTGATTAATTTCTGGCCATTGTGGATTACATGTAAATGTCACAAATAAATCTGGTTTTCCAAATTTTGTCACAATAGCCATAGCATCATTGTATCTTTCTCTCATATTTCGAGGAGATCCTTGAAAGGAAGATGGTAAAATGATGGCTTTGCCAGCTGTCATGTCTCTGCTTGTAGCCACGTCAGCAACATAGTCCATGAGTCCACAATATTGTTCTACACGTAGTTTATCTTGTTGATATTTTATAAAGTTTAAATTATTTGCCTCAACTTGCAAATATGAATCAATAATCCATTGTTGTGTTAGTTTCCCACCACATAAAATTGGATTAAATTCATCTCTAATGGCAATTTGAGCAACTTTAAATTCAAGCATAGAAACATTATTTTGGATTCTGGCTTTAGCATTTGGGTAACTGAGAAGGGTTAATTTTGGTTGCCAACCGGCTTCTCCGTGTGGGAAAAAGATGGGATATGTCATTGGATCTAAATTTGGACTTAAGATATTAATATTAATAAATGGTTGGTCCTCATTTCTGGGATATACTCTAAAGTCTCTTTGAAATGGTGGTTCTCCTTCATCATTCTGAAAGACCATTGCAACCTCATTTGATGTTGGCAAGTTATAACGACGTTTATCAGTATGTCTGTCTCTTTTAAGCACCATATTAACCTTTGGCATGGGTAATTGATGTCTTTGTGCATGAAGTAGTTGTTCATTTTCTACTTCTGCCAATTTTTTGTAAGCTTTACTGTAGGGATTGTTGTCCATAATGTTATTTAGCTCTATAAAAACACTGGGTAAGCATTTTTTATTTTCTTCCATCTGCATACATTGGTCAACAGCTTCCATTGTATCTAGGACATATAGTTGAGCGAATTTTCTTTGCTCTCCTTCCTCTGGATGTAAATGTGAAGTCCGATGATAAATTTGTCCTTGGACTTTAAAACAGTAAGGACCATGTCCTGGTACATTAGCAGCCAATGTTTCCCCCATAGATGCAAATGATATGGCACTATTGTAGGATCTTATGTTTGTCTTAAAATTTTTGTAATTTGGAAAAGTAGGTTCAGTCATAATATTTAGTAAATAGGTTGGAAATTGTTTCCTTTCTGGAAGTTTGAACTTTCCTTTTTGACAACAACTAATAAATTGTCCATCTCGGGGTCTCTCCTGTTTAAAATAATAAGCCTCACAAAATTGACATTGAGTACTCATGTCCCCACAACTATGAACCTCTACTGCTAAAGACTTCAGTAAAGGACAATTTGCAAAGCATATTGGATGTTGACTTTCATATTCATCAGATGAAAAGTCATGAAATGTTTCAACAACAGGTTCTAAATGTTTCTTTTTTTTTGTAGATTTTCTTGGTATATGTTGGACTTGTTTGGTTGAAATGTCCTGTAAGTTTTTAGTAAGAGTTTGTAAATGCTTTGTTTTTGTAGTTGCTTTTTTTGGTGTGTCTTGACTGGTATGTTGTAAAATGTCATCTGATGTTTTGGGAACAGTTTGTAAATGCTTTATTATTTTTTTATTTTTTTTGGTTGTATCTTTCATTTTTGCAGCTGATATTCTTTTATTTGCAAGTCTTTTGCGTTCTTTTTCTCGTCGAATTTCTTTCTCCTCCGGTGTCTGCTGGGCAGCCCATCTCTCTTGTCTTTCTCTAGTTTTACGTCTTTTCTTCTCTTCTTTGGTCTCGTTATCAGCCATATTAATCTGTAAAGGAAAAAAAATAAATGTAATTGTGTATATTTAAAATTGTAATTCCTGTTAAAGATTCTTGTGCACAATTGGTGAAATAAAAGGCAAATCATTAATGTATCATTTATATTTAGTTAAATTTATAATTCCTGTGCTCAATGGCTAATAATTTGGCCAATGGAATACTGCTGTAAATAAGCATGTTACATATTTTGTTAAAATAATTGTTTTATTTATTAAAAACGTTGTTTGTGGATAGATATTTAGCACTGCAAAACGTCTTTGGTAAAAAAAAAATTTATGTGGTTATTGAGCTATGTATTGCATAGTAGCAATTTAAATAAAATAAAGGAGATAGTAAATTAAATATTTTATTTTTCTGTTGAGACAGATGCAACTGAAAGCAGTTTCTTTAGTTTTATACTTTAGTACTTATTATACTTTACCTTGGTTGAAGTGTGATTTAAATCCGAATGTTTGTTGGTCCTCGGTTCAAAATCGTTGTCCAATGGTGTGGTCCTCTGTTGGAAGTCCTCGTCCGATGGTGTGGTCCTGTGGCGATAGCCCTCGTCCGATGTTGTGGTCCTGTGGCGATATCCCTCGTCCGATGTTGTGGTCCGTTGGTGAAAGTCCTCGTCCGATGGTCTGGTCCTGTGTTGAAATTCCTCGTCTGCTGGTCTGGTCCTGTGTTGAAATTCCTCGTCTGCTGGTCTGGTCCGAGTCCTCGTCCGATGGTCCGGTCCTGTGGAAAAAGTCCTCGTCCGATTGTCTTCACGCAGTATCTGTTGTAATATAAAATAGAAAGTGTAGTTTGAGTGAAATGTCTTTGAAATAATTTAAATAAGAAGATAAATTTATTTTGCTATGTGTTTATGTTATTTTTTGTACAATCCTGTTTTGTGCGCACCACTTGTGGTATACTTATTTAACCTTTATTGTGATGGTTATAGTTAGTGAAACATGAAATAATATAATTAATGTAGTTTGCTATGTGTTTGTGTTAGTTTTTGACAATCCTGTTTGGTGCGCAGCACTTGTGCAAAAGTTATTTCTTCTTGATTGTACTGGTTATAGGTTGTTAAACATTAAAGAAGAATGTTAAAGTAGTTTCCTATGAGTTTGTGTGATTTTTTGTACAATGCTATTAGGTACGCAACACTTTTGTTATTCTTATTTTTGCTTCTTTGTAAGGCTTATAGGTTGTTAAACATTGAATAAGAAATTCAGTTTTGTGTGTAGCAGTTTGTGTCTCATTCAATTGCGATTTGGCTAATTGAATCGTGCCCTAAATAAGCACATAGCATATATTTTTTAAATAAGTTTTTAGTCATTGAAAAACGTTATTTTGGATATATTTTTAGTAACTAAAAACTTCTTTTAAAAAAATTGTTATGTTGTTATTTAGAGCCCTATTCAATTGGTCAAATTGCAATTGAATGAGGGCCTTTGTGTGTACCATATGTTGCATAGTTTGCCCCTCATTCAATTGCATTTTTTACAATGTAATAGTACTCTAAGGCCGTTATTGAATTGCAATGTAGAAAATTGAATAGGGTTGTAAATAAGCACATCACATATATGTGTTAAAATAGAATAAGGGCCTAAAAGTGCTTATTTATAGCCATATTTAATTGTCCAAAATAGCAATTGAATGAGGGCCTTTGGTTACTGCATTTGTTATATTGTGAGCTCCTCATTCAATTGTGTTTTGGCCAATGGAATAGAGCTCAATATCAGCACAGAGCATATTTTTTTACGTAATTTTGTATTTAGTGAACTTGTATCCAAAAGCAACGTGTTCACAAACGAAAAATTTCCTTTAAAAAATATGCTATGTGCTTATATAGAGCCCTATTGAAATGGGCAAATCACATTTGAGTGAGGCCCTTGGCCATTAAAGATATATAGGTCCTCATTGAATTGCAATTTTGCCAATTGAAGAGGGCTCTATATAATCACATAACATATTTATTGAGCAAAGTTTTTAGTTATTGAAAACCTTGATTGTGGTTAGAAGTTCAGTAACTAAAATGTTCTGTATAAAAAATATGTTATGTGCTTATATAGAGCCCTATTCAATTGAGGAAGTCACAATTGAATAAGGCTCATGGTTCTTTCTTGTTTATACTTAATACTTTACCTTGCTTGAAGTTTTGAATGACAGACGGTCCCCTCCTGCCAATCTTAATGCGCCGGTCTTCTTGTAGTGTCTTTTTGAAAAAGAAAGTGAAATAGTTATTTGTATATTTATAATTGTTCATCTAGCAAAGCATGGGCTTTTGAGCATGTAATGTCTTGTTGTATCTTACCTCTTCTTCTTTGTTGGTGTTCTTTAGAAGGGATTGTGCTTCACAGTGCACGGTGGAAATTGTTGAGGGACGCTGTTGATGCAGAGTCTGTTTGAATTTTCAAAGAAAGAAAAAGATTCAGCTTTATCTGATCTATTGAATTGCAGTAAATTAATGTCATTGAAATATAGTTGTGTAATTGTTTTCAATTAACCTTATTTTTTGTTGGGGGCTACACACATTTGTCACATACATGAAGCACATTCCATAGTTTAATGTAATTATTTTGTGTACGTGTGACATATCAGTATACATGACTCAAATTTAAATGGTTAAATTAACCTTATCTTATTTTTTTCTAACACACATAAATGTGTGTGTGTGAGATGTAACTATAGATGATATACATATATGTGCGTGTGACATATCAGTATAGATGACATATAATGTCATTTAAATGTAGTTGTTTACTGATTTTGTTTTAAGCTAATTTTGTTGCAGTGGCAATACACATAAATGTGCGTATCACATGTCACTATACATTATACACATATATGTCCGTGTCACATGTCACTATGAAGGGGCAGTACACATAAATGTGTGTGTCACATGTCAATATACATTATACACATATATGTCCGTGTCACATGTCACTATGAAGGGGCAATACACAGAAATGTGGGTGTCACATGTCAGTATACATTCTATACATATATGTGCGTGTCAGATGTCACTATACATTATAGACATATATGTGCGTGTCAGATGTCACTATACATTATAGACATATATGTGCGTGTCAGATGTCACTATACATTATAGACATATATGTGCGTGTCACATGTCACTATACATTATAGACATATATGTGCGTGTCACATGTCACTATACATAAACCTCTGTTTAATATAGAATTATGTTTTTTGATTTTTTTGTTAAATGAACCGTATTTTTTTTTTGAGCCTATACACATAAATGTGCCATACATGTCACTACATAAATGCTATATTTTTTTTTTATTTGTTTGACCTGTCCTGATAATAAAATGTAATATATTATTGCTTACCTCTCAGTTGTAATTTGCACAATGCAAAGTAGTAAATTAGTAAAGAATTGTCTTCTCAAGTAAAAGCAGCAGTTATCTCAGAAGTCACTCCGTTCATCACCTGAGGAGAAATGTATTTTTTTGTTTGAAATAGGCAGTATTTATAAACTTGTAGAAAGTTCTGGAAAGTGAGACCGTTAGAACGCAATACGCATGCGCTATTTGCGTTCCAGCTTAGAATTTGCGTTC
This sequence comes from Discoglossus pictus, assembly GCA_027410445.1. Taxonomy (NCBI): domain Eukaryota; kingdom Metazoa; phylum Chordata; class Amphibia; order Anura; family Alytidae; genus Discoglossus; species Discoglossus pictus. The sequence continues at coordinate 270,307,969 of CM050164.1, forward strand.
CATCCGCCATTTTCTGTGTATTACTGTTCAAAATGGTGTTTAATATGATTGTGATACGTTCCGCATAGTATGTGTTTCATTATTGCGAGTAAGTGTAGTGTAGTTACGTCTGAAGCCTCGTTTTCGTTTTGTTCGTCGGCCATTTTTTCTCTCGCTTAGCGATGGTATTAGTGTCTAAAGTGTTTTATTTTTATTTAAATGTAGGTGTAAGTTGTTTTTTTGAGGTGTTGGCTGGTTCCTCTTGCTGTAGGTAAGCTTTTTATGTGTTTGTTGTGTGTCTTTCTTAAGTTTTAAATGTTTGTATGTCGGCGTGTTGCGTCCGATGTTTGCGAAGTCGTAATGTGTGGTAACGTGTCTCGTATGGTGTTTGCGTGTGTAGCCTCGTTTTCGTTTTATTCGTCGGCCATTTTTTGTGTCGCTTAACAAACTATTTTTTGTCTAAACTCTTTTATTTTGAGTGCAATTAAGTTGTAAGTTGCATTTTTGAGGTCCTGGGTGCTTCGTGTTTGTGTAGGTAACCTTTTTATATATGTGCTGTGTGTATGTATTGTGTTTGTAATTTTGTAATGTTCGCGAGTTGCGCCCGAGTGTTGCGAGGCCGTAATGTGTGTGAACGTGTGTCGTATGTTGTTTGCGAGTGTCGTAATGTGTTGCGACGTTACCTTTTTTTGAAATTTTGCAAGGGTCGCAGTTGCTGCAACTGAGGCCCTCGCTTTGCGAGAGTCCTCAGTTGCTGGCAAGGAGCGCCTTCGGCGCTCCATGCCAGCAACTGAGAACCTGGCACAGTGCCCTTGCTTCGCGAGGGCCGCGGGCTCGCTACGCGAGCCCGCAGCGTTAGCAACAACTCGTACGCTCACAACTATATATGTGATAACAAAATAATGTTTTTTCTTTAACAACTTGTCTTAAAGAATAATATTATATGCATCATAAAGTATTTAAAGTTTTTCAATTCATGACTGTAGTAATAACAACTTTTATCACAGTAATATTACTTTGACACTACACATATCATAATTTATATAATTTGAACTATAATGCAAGTGCTGAATATCAGTGAACAAAAACATAAATAAATGGTTCAGGACTCGGTTGTTTTTGCTTAGGAAGGAATAGTCTTTAAACTATTGGTTAGAGATATAAAGCCTCATGCAATTTGGGGCCGTAACTCCATCGCAGATAGCTGGTTTTCTGCGTATGACTTGTGGCCTCCAGTAGGTCTACTTTTGCTCTGCTACTTAATTGGCCAGGCTTGAAAGTAAGGCGCTGGTCGCGAAAATCGGAAACAATGCTCTCGGCAGTAGCATTTGCGGGCTTGAACATAACAGACGCATGCCTGTAATTGATGGTTCAAGCTTGTAAGATTGGAGCACTTTAAATGCAAATATAAATTCAATCTAGGACTGTAAATGATTTGGAATGGTTGACATTAGAATTAAAAGCCCAATATTCACAAGCTTGCACATCGTCAAAATATAATACTTTAATTCATGTTTAATTTCCGTCCAAGGTCCTACGTACTTGAATGACCTTGAAGCCCGTAACTCGTTATTCAAGCCTATAGGAGGTTGGATTCCAAAGTCCTACAGGCTTGGAGGTTGAAGCCCGTAGGACTTGGACCGAATTTAAACATGAAATAAAGTATTATATTTTGGCGATGTGCGAGCTTGAGAATGTTGGGCTTTTAATTCTAATGTCAACCATTGTGTTCCCCATCATTTACAGTGCTGGACTGATTTTATATTTGATTTTAAAGTGCTCCGATCTATAAGTAACCCCCTTGCGAGACCTCCTTGGTCCCAGTAACCTGTGGTTTAATTTTTGCCATTTGCGGGCATGAAGGAATAGAGATTTGGGATTTTAGTAGCCTCAACTCTTTCGGTCGTGAAATATCAAAGGCTTTGAGGGAAGTAACTTGCAATGGATCGCAGCAAGTACAAGTAACTCAATCGGAAGGCAATTGAATAGCAAAGTAGCTTGCGACCTCCATTTGTCAGCCCCGATCTCAAAATCGCAGAAATACAATGAGGCCCATAGATCAAAGAAATTGTGATTCTATGAAATACCATTTAAATTAGAGGTGTTTTGATTAGGTCAGATAAACCTATTAAAGGGATATGGAAAGCTTGTAGCTTTTAAGAGAAATCTTATATACATGTGGATCTTATAAAGGAGTGCTTATGAGCTGTTTGTACTGCCTAAAATAATGTAAATAGTGCCTGCTTGGGTCAGCCCACTGCAGCTCATGAAGTCTCATACAAACCAATTAGTGACCATGTCTCAGAAGCATATTACGGAGACTTTGCCCTTGATTGGCTATTATAAAATGCTGCACAGCCATTACTTCTACAGAGACCATGTGTTCATGAGCTGACCCAAGCAGGCAACATTTGTCTGATTTTAAGCAATTAAAAGCAGAGCTCATAACCACTTCTTAGTAAAATAAAATACACAAAAGTAAATAGATACATAGGCATATTATATACCTAGTAAAAACCAGAAGCCTTACATGTCCCTTAACTTTAAAATAATTAGACTATTACCTAGATATTAAATCTTTTTAGTACCCCAATCTATTTAATTATCCTACATGTTATATTTTACCGTTGCATATTAAGCTACCACTGTCTGTATAATCATACTGTTAGGTACTGTTTAAGATAAAACTGTGAATACTGAATGTAAGCTACTAAAAGCTAAGCTTTACTAACCATATACACTATCTGGAAATGATGCAAGATGAATGTTGAATACATTATGGGCCATATTAAATTCCAGCCTTTTATGTCCAAAATGTAGCACGTAAGGGCTGCGTGCTTCAAATTTGTCCTACTTACAGTACATTGCTATTAAATTAGAAAGGCCTGCGAGCTACAAGCGAGAGAGGCTATCTCGCTAACCAGTTTGCGGCCGTCGGGGGTTGCGTGTTTGAACGCAAACAATTACAAAATCCCGTAGTTACGGGTCCAGATGGAGCCAATAGAAAAATAGATTGAAAGCATTACGTCACTGAAAAAGGGGAGAGTAGATTTCAAAGTCCTACATGCTTCAAATCCGGTTTGCGATCAGACCCACAGGTCAGAAATAATGCAATAATTATAAAGCGGTAAATATGATATTCTATTACATGCGAGTTACAGTATATGTCGTAACACATTGATTGCAGGGATCGATATAACACAAAATATGAACATGAAATAAAGTATTTTTCTGGGCCGATTTGTGGGCTTGAGAATGTTCTGCTATTAATTCTAAGACCTAACATCACTTTGCCTTTAAATACATTTACAGTAGAGTGTTGTTATTTGCATTACAAGTGCTACGTATTGTACTTTACCCCCCATACTGGTGCTCTATAGCACACGCTGGCCTTTGGGCTCCATTTGCATGTTGCGTGCTTGCTTGCATCGCAATTTAATAGCTGAATTGAACAAGTAGCGGTTAAGGGGTTGTCAGAGCAAAGGATTTTTGTGCGCGAAGTTCAGAGTTGCCTATTTTGTTAGCACGCAAAGCCCACTGCAAGCAACGTTACAGGGGTAATTTAATACCCGTAAAACGTAAAAGTGGGGCTACGAGCTACGTTTTAACACGTAGAACCAATTTAATAGGGCTGTTAATTAGTAGCTGCTTTAACAACAATCATCTATTTACTAACTATTATTAAGTTCCTTCTTTTAATGATCATTATTGTTATTTATCTGCATATCCTTTGGATTTTATAAATCAGACACATAAAAACATAAATATACTGTATTAGTCCAGTTCTTCTTAATATGATTGGTGATTAAATAACATTTATGTGACATTTCTCATCTGTTCTTTCTATGAAGTTGCTGGCATCACAATAAATAAAAATATATTTAAAGTGTATGGGGGGAAAGAAAATACTTTCAGTTCAGCCTTGACAAAGAATGAATATTCACCATCCTGAACTAAAAGGTAAATAAAAACTGTAAATTCTTGCTTTAACAGTGATTCTGTCAGAATGATGTCAGGTGCTTGGTTTTTGACTCTTAAGGTCACTAAGCTTTGCAGAGGCTACAATGACAATTGTTCCCATAAAAAAATATTAATGCACACAGTGATCTACATTTCAGCTAATAAAAAATGTATGGAATTGGTGAGCAAAACTCTGTGGGCCACATTCAATTCCAGGCCCATACCTCAATCTCAGACAGCCAATTGTCTGTGAGTGAGTTGCAGGCTCTCGTTGGTCTCCGTTTGCAAGGCTATTCAATTGCTCAAGCTCGCAAGTTGCGGGATTGAAGCGACAATCGTTAACCATGCACTGTTTCGGAAGCAGATGGGGCAGGAACATGATCAATTAAGCAAGCCCATAACCTTCCATTTCAAAACAGCCAATTATGGCAGTAAAACATGAAGGTAACCTGTCAGTCAATTAGATTCGGTTGTCCGATATGCGGTCATACTCGCAAATCCCAGGAATAAAGAATTATGAAAATTAATGCAAATACTGTCCTAGTTCATATGGGTGTCCCAATATGTATTAACTCATTGATACCCAAGATCGTTTTAACCCCAAAATGACACCTAAAATTAATATTTATTTCCTGCCGATTTGCGGGCTTGAGACTGTTATGCAATTAAGACTGTCATCGCTTTCCCCGTTATTTACAGTGAAGGATTGATCTTTTATTTGAATTTACAGTGTTACGAATAGGTGTTTAACCCCTTTGCGGGTCCTCTCGAGTACATGTAGGATTTTCCCCTCCATTTGCTGTTTACCGGTGTGAACACGTTTGCGAGCTTGGGGAGATTGAACAATTGAATAGAGATTTGCAATTTTAGTCTTGCGAAAGTGACAGATCAAAGACTTCTGAAGGCTGTAAGTTGCGAGTTTGACAGACGCAATTTTTTCAAGCCCGTAACTCGTAACCCGATCGGAGCCCGCAAAAAGACTCCAATTGAGTAGCAAATTTTCCTGCAACCACACTTACGGGCTCCCGGATTTCAACTTCGGCCAACTGAATTTGGCCCTAAGTGTCTATAAAAATCAGATTCATGTCTATAAAATCAGATTCAGAAATATTAGCAGTCTTATCTCTAAGTGAGATTTGAATTATTATGTATCTATCGAAATATCATAGGTTAATTCAACACTAAGTATTATACCTTCTGCCTTCTGAATCACTCCCTTAATGTGGTGAAGGGACTTGTGTACTTCAATGAAACTGTGAGCTAAACCATGTAGGGTGACTCAAGATGGGTAGGTCATAGCAGAGAGGTCAGAAAAATCACAGTCCACTGGAGAAGGAACTGGCAACCCACTCCAGTAACTTTGCCAGGAAAACAATGTAGATAAGCACAACCAGAAACACAGACATATGTGCCTGGCATGTAAGATACGACTGAAAGACTGAACAACAGCAACACAATTATACCTTTATTTATAAGAACAAGCTCTTTGGCATACAGTTAAACATGATCCCTATCATCTGAAAAATATTATATTATATTTGTGTTTAAAATTAGAGAGTTTTATTAATCAAAAGGGGAAAACAAATCAATTAAGTGAATACAATATTTACATTGTCACCACTCCATAACAATTTCATAGTTCACAGTTGTAATGATGCTAGCAAGCAATGTTATGTATGTGCCTGTTTCAAGACCTTTCTTTTTATGTATTTTACCATTTTGAAACATATAACTTTATGTTTTTAATTACTCAGGATTTTATGAAAAACCCTTAAATTCTCACAGTTTGTTGTAATGTTAGTCTTTTAAGTATAAAGCAAAGCAGAAGTTTTAAAGCCACTATCTGAATGAACCTTTGTTTTATTATTACTTCAATGAAACAAAACAGTGTATGCCATCTGTAGAATGTGGCAATACCAATTAATCACAAAGTAATGGCACCAAAATTAACAGAATACTCAATAAATTGAGATTTGAATAAAATGTGTTTATTTTAATTGGCCCTTTAATCACTGTGCTTAAATGTTTGATTTGATGATTATTTCTATGACAATAAAAATGTCAATTACTCTGTGCAAGAATTCTGTCAGATATTGTGCAAATGTCAGTGTTTTGTGAGGAGAATTAAATGTTTTAGAATCATTGTTTTTCCAAACATACAGCCTTATTAAATTGTGATTTGGCCAATTGAAAAGGGCTCTATATAAGCAGAGAGCATATTTTTTTACAGAAGTTTTTAGTTAGTGAAGTCCTTGCTTTTGGATAGAAGTTCACTAACTGAAATCTTCTGTAAAAAAAATATGCTGTGTGCTTATATAGAGCCCTTTTCAATTGGCCGAATCGCAATTTAATAAGGCTGATAATTACCAAAAACATTACATAAATATTTGGAAAGTTATTAGGTGATTTACGTGATGTAATCAGCCAATATATACATTCAATGCACACACAGCTGCTTGTGGAGTTAATTAGTCCTAATGTTTTTGCATTGTTTCAAGGCCAACTTCCACATGCTTCCACATCAATTGAAAAAAACATTTCAGTAAAATGTTACTAACAATAAAAAAAAAAAAAAAAAAATCATATTGGTTTTATATGATTGGGGGCCCCTTTATATTTCTGCTGATTTGCATATACTTTTGGGTTGAGGGGATGTAACCTTGAATGCGCAAAAGTTTGCAGCTACAGGAAAGAATATGTGGGAGTGTTTTCAATAGGCATAATGGGAATATCATTAGTTTACAAGGACAAAGAAAAATCAGCTCAAATAAGCATCTCAGTAAGGTCAACTCATTTCCATATGCAATTTTTTTACATTAAGTTTCTATTGCCTTTGTTAAGCAGCTTCCTTTTCTTTTTAACAAGTTGTGTCTTTGTAAGCAGTTTTCCATTACTGCTATTGAAAGCACTGACATTTTAACTACAACATTTCCACTAAAGCAGATAGTAGCTGCATTCTATGAGCCCAATTCAATTGAGCAGTTGTAAGTTACTGGAGCCCGTAAGTGAGTCTGTAAACTAATTTGCTATTCAGGTGGCGTCTTTTTGTGGGCTCCAAACGGTTTACGGGTTACGGCTTTGAAAACTCTCAGCATCCCGAAGCCTTTGCCGTCGGGAATTGTTACGAAGGCTAAAATCACAAATCGCTATTCAATTGCTACAATTCCTCAAACCTGCAAATTTTTTTACACCCGTAAAGGCAAATGCAGGAGAAAATCCTATGAGTACTAGAGAGGACCCGCAAGGGGTTTTAACCCCTGTCCGTAGCACTGTAAATGAAAAAAGGAAAAAATCAATACTGCACTGTAAATGACAGGGAAAGGAATGAAAGACATTAGAATTAATTGCACAACAGTCTCAAGCTCGCAAATTGACAATACCAAATTATTTTTTGATGTGTCATTTTGGGGTTATATCGATCTTGGGAATCAATGAGTTAGTACATATCAGGCCACCCACATGAACTAGAACAGTATTGGCATTTATTTTTATTATTTTGTATTTTGCGGTTTTGCAAGTCTTACTGATGGCAGTCTCATTTACTAGTGGCTGTTTGAAAATGGGTGGTTACGGCCTTGTTGAATTAAAGATGTTCTGTGAACTGCTACGTACAAGTGCATGGTTTACGGTTTCGACGTTCGGCCCGTAACTTGCGGGCTTCTTCAATTGAATAGCACTGGAATTGTAGCAGAGTTTAAGCTCGCAGCAGGACTGCAGACATACGGTCTGTATAACGCAAGATGCAGGGTTCTAATTGAATTGGGCTCTATATATTTCCATCCACCTATTGAAGCAAATCAGATGAACTAAAATGGTGGATCCCACTACAATCATAAAACAATATTATTGGTAATAAATTACCTGTCTGTGGTTGGTTTAATTATCTAAAAACATTTGCATGCATATTATCAAGTATATCTCTTAAGCAGAATGCATTTAAAATATTCAACTACACCAGGAGCCTCATTCAATTCGGAGCTCTCCACTTGATCGCAGACAGCCAAATGCCTGCTACATTAGGTCTCAAATTGCAATGCTATTCAATTAGTCAAGGATGCAAGTTATTGTTCGATAGTGAAAATCGGAAACCATGCCTAGGTAGCATTTCAGTGCCTGAACATGATCAATTAGGCAAGCCCGTAACTCCCCAGTCAAAAACAGCCAATATAAATGGAGCCCGTCATCGATTAAGGCTCCGATATGCTATCAGACTCGCAAACCCTCAGATACACCATTTGCGGCAGGGAGCTCCTCAGAATGTCAGTATTTTTTGGAGGGGACGTGATTGGGCTGGAGGACTGAAGACAGACCATCGCTGTAGGGGCATTTTGGCCAGGTCAGTAGACTATTAACCCTTTTTCTTATTAAAGGTTGTCAGTATATGTGTATTTACTGTAATGTTTTTTTTTTGTTTTTAGGTGTTAAAGGACTTCGGGACATTGTTGGAGGTGCCTTTTTACTGGCACAGAAGTCTAAAGACCAGGGCATCGCTGGACACCGTTGGAAGGGCAATTTGGCTAGGTCAGTAGACTAATTAACCCTTTCCTTTTAACAGGTTGTAAGTTTATTTTGATAGTGTTTTTTTATTTATGTGTAATTCTTTTTTATTTTATGTGTAATTTTCTTTTTTATTTTCTATAGTTCTTTTTTATTTTCTGTTAGTCGTTAGTAGTGTTATTTGTTGTAATAAGTGTTTTTTTTTGTAATGTGGGTGTTTTTATTTTTGTAATTAGTGGGTTTTCTTTATTTTCTGTAATGTGGGTGTTTTTTTTGTTTTTTTTTGTGGGGTGTTGGGGAGTTTAATAGGCGGTTAGCAAGGTAGTGTAGGGGTTAATAGGATAGGATAGAGGGGGGTTAATAGGATAGGGTAAAGGGGGTTAATAGAATAGGGATGTACTGGATACAGTTAGGGTTAAATAGGTCCAGTAAGGGTTACATAGGTCCAGTTAGGGTTATATAGAACTAGATAGGGATAACTGGGTCAAGATAGTGTTAGGTGGTTAATGATAGGGTTAAATAGGTATGGTGAGGGTTAAATAGGGTTAATTATTAGATGGTGTTATTTACCTAGAGGGGAGTTAATTGCTTAAAGTGGGGTTTATTTAGATTTATTAGTTTATTGGGGTGAATAATAGTGTAGTGTAGAGTAGTGCTTAGATTTAGTGTCATGAGGGTTTTGGAGGACCCTCATGGCACTTATAGTGTTAATGTGAGGGGTAATTATTGTCCCATAAATGTCTATATATACCCTTATGGGACTGATGGGGTTAATTAGGGGCTCATGGGGGTCTGTATAGAGTTCCATGAGTGATGGGGTAAATTTAATTGTAGCGCGGTCCTTTAGGGACCTTTAAGGTCCTTTAAGGACCTGCACAGCGGTAAATTTAAATGTTAAATGCTGTGGGGGTCCCGATTGGGGGGTCCCTACAGCAAGCGTTAATGTAAGGACCCTGCAGTGATCCCGATGGGGACCCCACTGCATGGGGGTGTTAATGTTAGGTGCCCCAGGGGTACAGTAAGTACCCCCGCGACAGAGGTTAACTATTTAAGGACCCGTGGAGGGAGATTTTAAATTTTAAATGCTGTGTGGGTCCCAATCAGGACCCCCCCAGTAAGGGACCCTGCGGGTGTATGGCCCTCCAGGACCAAAATTGGGCACCCTTGTACTACGGTGACCTAGTCCAGTGTCTTTTCCATGGTTTTTAGCTTAGAATATCAGCAATGTGGTCAAATAATCAAATACATAAACAAGCTTAATAATGGGCAAAAACTTTGTAGAAAACAATTAAAATAAACACACCTTTTACATTTTTAACTTGCAGTTATTTTTACTGCAGGCTTTCGTTTACTTTTCTCTTACATTTTCAGGAGGGTGTGTCCTTGTAGATCAATAAATGTGACAGCTACAGTTAACAGTGCTCTTGATAAAACAAATACAAAGCTCAATATTTCACTATGTTATGCCTGATGAGTCAACCACTGCAAAAAAAGTGGCCTATTAAAAATAAACATGAAACACCTGCAGTACAGAATAAATGCATATCAAATTATATAGACTGTGTTTTTTCTAAGAACATATTGCCTATTATAAAGTTTATGTAAGTGTATATATTTTTATATATATATATATATATATATATATATATATATATATATATATATATATACGCTCTCTGCATCGCTGCTTACTTTCAAACTGAGGGTTCCATCTCATGTCAGTATTGCTTCAGACTTAATAATTTCACTAATGCGGGGATGAACAATGACGGGAATAACATTTGAAAGCTGGCAATGCTGTTTGCCACGCAATGCTTGGCTCTCCCTCCTGTAACTTGCGGGCCCAGCCATGAGAGTCTACTTTACGGGCCTCAAAGACGTTCATCGCGAGCCGCACAATGAGCTGTTTTGCCACTCATTACTGCCCTTGGCCAACCCACCACTTGTATTGGCCAATGCGCCCTGTATCTTTTCCCCACCTCTCCCTCCCCTGTGTCTCCTTCCCCCCTCCCCTGTGAATCCTTCACCCCCTCTCTTCTCAGTGTCTTCTTTCCCCCCCTTTCCATCTCCTGTGCCTCCTTTCCCCCTCTCCCTTTCCCCCCTCTCCCTCCCCTGTGTCTCCTTCACCCCCTCTCTCCCTAGTGTCTCCCTTCCCCTCTCCATCTCCTGTGCCTCCTTTTCCCTCTCCGTTTCACACTCTCCCTTCCCTGTGTCTCCTTCACCATCATGCTCCCCTGTGTTTCCTTCCCCCCTTTCTCCCTCTCCTGTTCCTCCTTTCCCCCTCTCCCTTCCCCCTCATGTATCCTTTCCCCCTCTCCATTTCCCCCCACTCCCTCCCCTGTGTCTTCTTTCCACCCTCTCTCCCTTTCCTGTTCCTCCTTTCCCCCTCTCCCTCCCCCTGTGTCCGGCTGGAGGACCCAGAGGATGGGAGCCGCAGAGGAGAAGACGGTAAGTATGGGTCTTAGGCTACTGGCAGGATTTGGAACCAGGTAGTGGTGAGTGCGGGGTCTCGCCAGATCCGGAGAGGCTGGAGGATGGAGCAGGCAGGGCCGTGCACCCTGGAAGCAGGTACGGGTCAATCAGTGGGGCAGGGGAGATTAGTGGGGTAGGTGAATCCACAGCTGGGGCATCAGTGGGGCGGGGGTGATCAGTGGAGCGGGGGTGATCAGTGGGGCAGGGGAGCCACAGTGGGGGCATCAGTGGGGCAGGGGGGATCAGTGGGGCAGGGGAGAGCCGTTCGGGCCTCGTGATGAGCACCTATGATGCTCATTGCAGCCAGGGCATCAGTGAAGCAGGTGGAATCAGTGGGCCAGGAGGGGCAGTCTTTCTGGCTCTAAATAAGCCCCCCACTGGCTGCAGGGGACACAATCGTGACCTGATTGTGACCCCTGCAGTGTCACCACAGAGTCCATACATTACCCCTATAATGCAGGGGTATGATTGAGACCCCTGCAGGGTGCACACATTAACCCTCTAATGCAGGTGTCCCAACGGAACACCTGCAGTGTCCTAACATTAACCCTATAATGCAGGGGTCTGAACGGGACCCCTGCAATGTGCACACATTAACCCTTGCTGCAGGGGTCCGATTAGGACCCCTGCAGGCTCCCCACATTAACCCCTTGCCTTGCTGCAGAGGGTCCCGATCGTGACCCCCGCAACATCTACAAGATTTAATTTTCCTGCTGCGGGTTTGAATTCAAAATTCAAGCCCGGAGAATTGCAGGGTTTGAATTTCCCTGTTATAGATAGGGGGTAATGTTTTATAGATAGGGGGTAATGTTTTATAGATAGGGAGTAATGTTTTGTAGATAGGGGTAATGTTTTATAGATAGGGGGAAATGTATTTTAGTTAGGGGTATATTTGTAATTTATTTATTGCTGTATTGTAATGTTGTGTATATTTGAGTATGTATTTTTTTTGCAGGTGTGTAATTGTTTTTTTTTATTTTTTGTGGTGATGGGGATGTGTAATGTTCTTTCTTGAATTTTTTGTAGTGGGGGTTGGTGTAAAGTTCTTTTTTTTTGTAGTGGGGGGTTTGTAATGTTCTTTTTTTTGTAACCTTTTTATTTAGGTTTTTTATTTTGTGTAATTAGTGGGTTATGGGAGGTTATCAGGGGGTTAGTTAGGTAGGTAGTGTTAGGTAGGTAGGGGTTAATAGGTTAGGGTAGACGGGGTAGTTTAGATTTAGTGGTTTATTGGGGGTGGAATAGTGTAGTGTTACTTATGGGGTTAATATTAGGGTTCTAATTTTCCCATGAGGGTCTTCATAGACCCTAATGGGACTGATGGGATTAAATAGAGGCTTATGGAGGTCTGTATAGACCCCCATAAGTGATTAGGTTAGATGGAAGGTTATGGGGGTCTGTATAGATCCCCATTAATGATGGGGTTAAATAGGCCTAGAAGGGGTTAACTAGGCCGAGTTAGGGCTAGATAAGCCCAGTTAGAGTTAGATAGGTCTAGAAGTTGTTAAATAGGCCCAGTTAGGGTTAGATACGCCCATTTAGGGTTATTAGGTCCATATAGGGTTAGATAGGTGCAGTTAAGGTTAAATAGATCTAGAAGAGCTTAAATAGGCCCAGGTAGGATTAAATAGGGTTTAGAATGGGTTAATGGGGTATAGTTAGGGTTAAAGGTTTAATGGTGTATAGTTAGGGTTAATAGTAGTAGTGTAGTTCTTAGACTTTGTCATGAGGGTCCTGGAGGGGTTCATAATATCCTATAGGGGTCTATATAGACCCCTAATGGACGGTGGGGATTAATTTTAGTCTCATGGGGGCCTATATTAAACCCCATGAGTGATGGGGTTAATTTTATGTGCCAGGAGGGTACTTATAGCATCCTGTGGCAGGGGTTAACAGTTTTATTGATCGTGGGTCCTTTAAGGCCATTTTTACGGTCCTTTCCGGACCAGCGCAGGGCTGGAAATTCGATTTTTTAATGCAGCAGGGCCCCAATCGGGACCCCGCTGCAAGGGTTAATGTGGGGACCCTCCAGGTGTCATGATGGGGACCCCGCTGCATGGGAGTTTAATGTTAGTTGCCGCAGGGGTGCTTACAGTACCCACGCAGCTTGAGGTAACCATTAGTGTGCCACGGTCCCTTTAAGGAGCCGTGGCGGATCTTTAGGGGTAAATATATATTCAATGCAGCACTGTACAGCACTGTGAGTGACATTAGGGAGGACATGAGGATGACATGTAGTACATTTGCTAGCTGGCCCATCGCCGCTAGCCAATACTGTTATTTGTGGCCACAAGTCCGCTGGGCTTGGAGAACTGATTAATGGCTTCGGGGTCATCCAAGCCCGTAGTCCTGGGCTTGGATGACCTCCAAGGCAGCAACTCACTCTTCAAGCGTGGCGGACTGCAGTCATAAATGACAGTATTGGCTAGCAGTGACGTGCCAGCTAGCCAATGTACTACATGTCATCCTCATGTCCCCCAATGTGTTTCCCATCATTTATAGTGCTGTACAGTGCTTCCTTGAATTAATTTTTGGCTTTTTAGTTTGGCAGGCTTTGAAGCCTGATCTGTGGGCTAACGCCCGCGATCAGGTGCAAGCCATCCAATTGCCTGTCTTGCGATCGGTCATAGGAAGGGGTGGCTTGCGGCCCCTTTGCTTTGAATAACAAAGTAGCTAAGGGGCACCCTAGTAAGGCATTGCAGGGATACAACCGTTTTGCGGCGATCATTAGAATGAGGCCCTAAATATTGTAAGCAATAAGATAATTATTAGAAACAATATTTTTGTTGTCTCCATCTGGCTGTATTTCAGTCTGTAACTTGTATGTCGGTGATGTGGTAGCCGTGCAGAGGTGGTGTTTCTTTCATCTGCATTCCTTTTATTATGTATGGGGCTTAGAAAAAACAGGTTTGTGGGAGACGTATATACAAACTATAAAAGATATTTCACAGCCTCCTCCATTTAAGGGCAAAGCAGGGTAGCCCAACCATGTTATAAATGTCTATATTACACTGCCTGAAATGGGTTGCAGAGAAATACAAATATCCTTAAATTTTTAGGTGTATGTATAGCATTTATAATTTTTTGTACCATTTGTGATATTTGGATAAGATGTAAGCTTTGAACCAGTATTTTTCCATTATAGGATATAAGCTCTGAAACAGTTAAATCTGCATGTCCCTGATTTAGCAAGTTTTAACAGGAGACAGTCAACAATTATTTAGCCTAAACAATATGCCCTGAGTGAAGGCAATAGATATCTATATGCCAAGGCAGACCTGTTTTGATGTGCACAATTTTTTTCTGGAGGGTTGATAATGGACTATGCCATTCTTTTTATGAATTACTATAAAAGCTGTGTTTTGTTTCTATTTGTGTTCAGTCAGTCAGTCAGCAGCAGCCATTTTGGATTTTTTTGTTGCTGACCCATGTTTTGTATAGATAAAATCTGATAATAATAAACTTATCTGGGGATTCTATTTTTTGGTATCATGACTGGGTTTCGTAGTAAAATGTGGTTTGTGGGTAGTTGCAGCCAGGAAACAATACATGGGGGGCGCTGAAGTACCACTTTGGGGCTATGCTCACAATATGTGTCTCTGAATAATTACACTTTATAGAGGATACAATATTGTATTATTTAATTTATTAACTATAATTTGCAATAATGCATTTCTGTTAGAAGTCATTGCATGAATGACACATAAATATACACACACACACATATATATATATATATATATATATATATATATTGTATATATATATACTGTATATATATATATATATATATATATATATATATATATATATATACAGATTCACATATACATATGTATACATATGTATATATAGATATATATATATATATATATATATATGTTTGTGTATATACTCTATCCCCCCCCCCAGATTTTTTTGGTACCTACACCACTGACCAGAGCAGCATTTAAAACAACTGCTCCAAAACCCAGTGCTTTGAAGTGGAGGGTAGCATACTAATACAGTGATACCTTGGTACAAGTCCATCCTTTCTAGATGGCAGGATGCAAATCAAACAGGATGCAAACCGAACAAGCATTTCCCATAGGAGTCATTGTAAATTGAAATAATCCATTCTGAAACCCACATTTTTTACATTTTATTTAGAACTGATGGTCTTATTTTTGGATACAAAACATTAAAACTAAACAGGCATACAAAAATAATAATTACATCAAATAACAGAGAATCTAACTTCAGTTTAGCTCTACAGTACTGAAAGTACTTGAGGGACCAATGGAATTTTGCAATATAGAGGAGGAGAAGGAAGGGGGGTCCTCTTACATGACAACATCAAGCACTTGCAGAGCGGATGTTTGTCCTTTCTATCTCAACACCATTGCACCCTGCTGGAGACTCTGCTGGACTGTGATGTAAGGAGTTTTATCAGAATCAAGTGAAACTTGCTTCTGCCTTTGTTTCAAAATGTTTATGAAATTAGACATCGCTTTTTTTATTAAAGAAGTCTACAATGTGGCTTGCTTGAGCTTTGTTTTGGTGATAGTGTTCAACAAAATGTAGTAATTCAGCTCATTTAGCACACATTTCTTTGAGGTGCTTCCTTCCTTCTCTCCTCTTCACCTGAAGAAGTTCCTCAGCCATTATCTGTTGCTCCTCCCTATGAAATTTCGGCACAGGCTCAATTTGGGCTCTAACAGGCACAAGCATGATATAGGCTCTTACAGGCACAGGCTCGATTGCAGCACAGGCTGCTGCAATTTTATTGTACTTCCACGTCACAGGCAGGTCTCAATCCAAGCAAGCGACTTGTTCCAAAAAATGTTTTCCCTATGTAAGTTGACTTAAACCAAATTTGCCTTCAACTAAAGTGGGCTCAAACCGAGGTACCACTGTATTATTAAAGGGATAGTAAATTTAGCACAAGTTGGAGGGCACCAGTGGAAAGATCTCATAAAGGCAAGTTTAAATATTTTAAAAAATAAATAAATACGTTGAGGAAGATATGGTATTTTGAAAAAATTATGGTGAATGTTGACATGATTCTGTACAGCCCACAGACAGAAGCTCACTGACGGTAATATTTACTTAATAATTAGATCTGCTATTGGCAGCTCTCATTTGTCTATAAACATCCATAGGGGTAGTGCATTTAAATTACATGCACACCCATTTACTATATTAAGGCAAAGTATGCCTGCATTACATCGATATTAGAAATTATGCAATATATTGATACTATAGTGATTATTTAGGTTTTTTTTTCTCTGGAGTTTATCTTTATATTTTTTCATCTTACATTTTTTACACATAGTGAGACCACTGCTTAGGTTCAGTGGCCAAACACTTGATAATATACAATATTATATAATTTATGGTATTTTACTCTATAGGTACTATCATAACAATTTCTTGTTAAGAATCTATCTTTTATATGGATGTGAACCTTCTTTGAGCCTGATCCTCATATCACTCTGATGCCTACACAGCAAGTTTCCCACTGCCTAAAGCACTACATTTTCTTTTAATATTTCTACTTCTTTCCCCCTGTTTTTTGTGTACTATTTTGTCCTTTTTTCCTTTTTTCGCTGGTATCGTCGAGATTTCTTAGAATAAAAGTGTCAATCAATTTTATGTAATTAGTTTGTAAACTGTGACTTTTCTTGGAGTCTGCAATGATTTGAATGGTTTGGCCTTTTGGTTATGTCTTTTGCACATTAAAAGGCCATTCTATAAATGGGGTTCCCGGGCTTATTTAATAATTCTGTCTTTTTAATGTATTAGAGTCCCTTATAAATCTCTATTTATTTTCTCTACTTCCTAATATAAAAGTACTAGCGACTTGCCCGTCAAAAAATGACGGCAATGTGATGTATATGTTTGTCAAGTTGTTTAGTTATTAACATATATTTTTGACACTTGTAAGTATTTTAATATGAACGTGTATTTTTGTAAAATGTTGATGTAATGGTTTTTTAAAATGTAATTAGTATCTGAAGAATTGTTAACTTTAATATACATTGAATGAATAGGAAAGCAAAAAGTAAAAAGCCTTCTTTAAACGTCGCGAATTTTAACATGAAGTTTAAAATATATGTAAGCAATAACCTTCAAAGTATATATTTTTAAACTTGAACTTTATTTTTTATGTAAGTTTAGAATTTGACAAAACATTGGTATAATTTTGAACATTATAAACAGGAACATAGTGAATACATTTTGTAACCTAATTTTTTATTAAAAGTATTAACATTTGAATGTAAAAACAATTCACATTTAAATTAATCAGTATTAAAATTCAGTTTCTATCACAATAATTGTTAACTTGAATATACATTGAATGTAGAGGAAGGCATACAGTAAAACTCTTCTTAAAACGTACGTAATTAAAGTAATTTATTACTGAGCACTTAAACTGGCGATAAACATTAATGTAGGTAGTAATCTTAAGATAACAGACAATATTTACATTGTGACTTAAAAGGTGCTTGACCTCTTAACATCCACTTTGTAATCTGTTGAATGAAATAACTTGAAAATATATTTTTTAAACTTGTAACATTAGAAACATTAACATAGTCACTTAACATTTTAACATAATTTTTACTAACAATGCAAGGCAAGTATTTTGTGAGGCAAATCATTCATAAACATGACTTCCATTAATTATGACAGAATTAAACAACCAATTGTTATGTATTTTGCAATGCTTTTAAAAAATCTTGGCATCTTTAATTTGTATCCTTCAAAGTTATAGTACTTCATAGTAGACAATGTTTTTTGTAAAAATACGTCCATCTTCTAATAAATCACCTTGACTTTCATTGTTTTCAATGTAAACTTTAATAGCCTGTGGATTTTTGCACCGTGACAACGCAACGTACAATTGACCATGTGCAAAAACTGGTTCTTCCAAGAAAATACCCACAGATTTGAAAGTTTGACCTTGTGATTTATTAATGGTCATGGCAAATGCCATAATAATGGGAAATTGTCTTCTTTGAAGTATAAAAGGGAGACTACTTTCACTTGGTGCTAAATATATTCTTGGTATGAAAACTCTCTCTCCTTTATGGGTCCCAGTTAAAATTTCAGCATCTATAAAATGGTCCTTTAATTGTTGAACAATTAATCTTGTGCCATTGCATAGGCCTTTTTTGGGGTTCATATTTCGCAGTAACATGATAATTGCACCTTTCTTTAGCTGCAAAATATGTGGTGGCATTCCAGAAGGAGTTAAAGAGTTTATGAATTCAGTCGAAAAGTTAGCCTGACTTTCATTGTCATCAGCA
Organism: Discoglossus pictus; assembly: GCA_027410445.1. Classification (NCBI taxonomy): domain Eukaryota; kingdom Metazoa; phylum Chordata; class Amphibia; order Anura; family Alytidae; genus Discoglossus; species Discoglossus pictus. The sequence continues at coordinate 270,326,166 of CM050164.1, forward strand.
AGTACAGAATCAGCACTGTGATAATTTCTTTGTGGTGCATTAATTTTTTTTAAGATTTCATTATTGAGGATTAATGCATCTTTATTTTTACACGTCAGTATGACTTGGTTGGCAAGCTCAGAATATTCTTCGTTATTTATGCTCCCTTCAAATATAGCCGATATAATATCTTGTTGACAAATCATATGAGGTGGGATCTCTACAGTGTCGTCAGGTAAATGTAGTATTTTTTCTGTTCTGCCTTCTCCAATTTTAATAAGCCAATCATTGAAATCAGTTTGGCCTTCTGATCTCATATTTTGTTGCAGTTGAAGATGGGTAAAATGTTTCCATACTGTACTTGACTTTATACATGTTTCGATAATGTCAGTTCGATTTCCATGTACAACGACAGGTAATGTTTGTCTAAAATCGCCACCCAACAACATTACCTTTCCACCAAATGGAAAAATATTCTCCATGACTTCACGAAGCAAACGGTCAATACATTGGAGGGCATAGCATGACATCATTGTGGCCTCATCTATTATAATTAATTTACATTTCTTCAATTTCTTTGCTTGTAAGGATGTCATGCGAATATCTGACACAGAATTTTCTAAAATAGGCACTGGCAGTTTAAATCCACTATGAACAGTTCTTCCACCTTCTAATAAAAGTGCAGCAATTCCAGTAGTGGCAAACGCCATTGCTATTTTTCCTTGTGCTCGTACTGAACTCATTAATGAATTGTACAAATATGTTTTTCCTGATCCGCCAGGTCCATCAAGATAGAAATAACGCTCTGTCACCATGTCATCATCTATAGCATTTTTAATGGCATGAAATGCTTGCAATTGTAGTGTATTTAAAGTTGCAAGTCTTTCTTCTGTTCTTTCTGCTTGTAGTTGAATGTCATAGTCTTCAAAGTTAATGTCATCTATAAGACCTGGATCAGGCAAATTAAAACTTGCACAACTTAATCCATGAGTTAAAAAGACTTCTTGGATTTCCATTAACGCTTTTAATTGTGCAATGGGTTCATTGTATCGTCGCATAAAGTCTTCAGCCATATTACTTTTAAAAGTCTCCCACAAAGCTAATGCATTTGGAGCATTTGAGAAGATACAAATAAAAGCAAATTGTTCTCTCATCTGTCGTGGCATTTGACATTGTGCTGCTTCTTCTAAACATCTTTCCCACTCTGTATCATCAGCGAGTAAGTTTCTATGTCTTGCAGCTAAATGGAAGGATTCATATACAATGTCATTAACAGTTCTTAAGTGTTCAAAACTTTGTGCTCCAGGAACATTTAAAAGTAATATCCGTAAGCAAAAACGTTCAACAGCTCTTGGACTGACTGTGTAAATTCTTGGAATAATTTTATTGCCTCTGGTTTTTCTTGGTCTCCATAATCCATTCACAAAAACATAGTGATATGGAATTTCAATATATAAGTATTGTGTTGCTTCAGCATCAGTGGAATTTAATGCAAACCATGCAGTTAGTGTAGTGTGACGATCTTCACTTTGGGCCAATGCATTCATTTCATTTCCAGCATGGAAATAGACTAAATGTCGTTGTGGCAAATGTACTGCTAACCTATATACTGCATGTGATCTATCATGCATTTCAAATTTTAAAAGCCGCCACATAGCTTCTGGCGCACTGACATAGCGAGCATCTACATGAGATGCAAGTTCATCATGTACTAACTCACTACTTTCAGGGTTGTCTGCACTTTTGACGACTACAGTAGCTGCATCGTAACCTTTGTAAATATATTTGTAGACATATTTAATGGATTTGATGGAAGTGCAGGCTTCTACGTTGATGTGGGCGTTGTACTTCATGAGTAAATGTGGATTGTAGGGTACAACATATCTATTGTCCACTTTTTTTCCACGAATAATGGCACTATCTCCTTCTCTTCTTTTATAAAGTGGATATCCATCACAATTGGCATAGGTTTTGTCTCTATAATCTTTTGGAAATTCTTTGGAACATTTATTATTTTCCATACATGGTGATTGTGGATTAAGGTCACCACAGGGTCCATGAATCATGCGATGAGTAACAATCTCATATAGTCTACCATATAGTTCTGGATCTGGTAGTTCAGCAACAATGACTGCATCCACTTTGTCTGAAGTATCTAATTTATCTTTTTCTTGAAGTATTATTAGAAGATGTGCATGTGGAAGGCCTCTTTTTTGAAATTCAATGGTATATACATAAGCAAGACATTTGCCAAATAACTGATTTATAGTGAAGTCACGTATTAATTCATTTAATTTAATCTTAAAAACTCTGGCTACTAAATCTGGTCGATCAGAAGCACTTTGTCCAAGAAGTAGATTTTGTGTGATTTCTGGCCATTGTGGATTACATATAAATGTCACAAATAAATCGGGTTTGCCAAATTTTGTCACAATAGCCATAGCATCATTGTATCTTTCTCTCATATTCCGAGGAGATCCTTGAAAGGAAGATGGTAAAATGATGGCTTTCCTAGCTGTCATGTCTCTGCTTGTAGCCACGTCAGCAACATAGTCCATTAATCCAGAATATTGTTCTACACGGAGTTTATCTAATTGATATTTGATAAAGTTTAAATTATTTGCCTCAACTTGCAAATATGAATCAATAATCCATTGTTGTGTTAGTTTCCCACCACATAAAATTGGATTAAATACATTGCGAATGGCAATTTGAGCTACTTTAAATTCAAGCATAGAAACATTATTTCGGATTCTGGCTTTAGCATTTGGGTAACTGGGAAGAGTTAATTTTGGTTGCCAACCTGCTTCTCCATGTGGGAAAAAGATGGGATATGTCATTGGATCTAAATTTGGACTTAAGATACTCATATTAATAAACGGTTGGTCCTCATTTCTAGGATATATTCGAATGTCTCTTTGAAATGGTGGTTCTACTTCATCATTCTGAAACACCATTGCAACCTCATTTGATGTTGGCAAGTTATAACGACGTTTATCAGTATGTCTGTCTCTTTTAAGCACCATATTAACCTTTGGCATTGGTAATTGATGTGTTTGTGCATGAAGTAGTTGTTCATTTTCTACTTCTGCCAATTTTTTATATGCTTTACTGTAGGGATTGTTGTCCATAATGTTATTTAGCTCTATGAAAACACTGGGTAAGCATTTTTTATTTTCTTCCATCTGCATACGTTGGTCAACAGCTTCCATTGTATCATATAGTTGATCGAATTTCCTTTTATTTCCTTCCTCTGGATGTAAATGGGAAGTGCGATGATAAATTTGTCCTTGGACTTTAAAACAGTAAGGACCATGTCCTGGTACATTAGCAGCTAATGTTGCCCCCATGGATGCAAAGGATATGGCACTATTGTAGGATCTTATGTTTGTCTTAAAATTTTTGTAGTTTGGAAAAGTAGGTTCAGTCATAATATTTTGTAAATAAATTGGAAATTCTTTCCTTTCTGGAAGTTTGAACTTGCCTTTTTGACAACAACTAATAAATTGTCCATCTCTGGGTCTCTCCTGTTTAAAATAATAAGCCTCACAAAACTGACATTGAGTAGTCATGTCCCCACAACTATGAACCTCTACTGCTAAAGACTTGAGTAGAGGACAATTTGCAAAGCATATAGGATTTTGACTTTCATATTCATCAGGTGAAATGTCATATAATGTTTCAACAACAGGTTCTAAATGTTTTGTTTTTTTCGTTGCTTTTCTTGGTATATGTTGTATTGTTTGAGGTAAAATGTCATGTAATGTTTCATGAAACGGTTCTAAATGCTTTGTTTTCTTTGTTGCTTTTTTTGGTATCTCTTGTATTTTTTCTGGTAAAATGTCATCTGATGTTTGAGCAACAGGTTGTAAATGCTTTATTTTCTTTGTTGCTTTTTTTGACATATCTTTAATTTCTGCAAGTGACAGTCTTTTGCTTGCAATTCTTTTGCGTTCTTTTTCTCGTCGAATTTCCTTCTTCTCCGGTGTCTGCTGGCTGTCTGCTCTCTGTCGTCGTTCTCTAGCTTGGCGTCTTTTCTTTTCTTGTTTACTCTCGTTATCAGCCATGTTAATCTGTAAAAATAAAATAATGTACCATTAGTTTATTTTGAGATGTTAAGTTGTTTTTCATGACAAATATTTATCAATAGTGTGTTAACATTTAATACTTAATCAATTTCAATGCGGTCAATTGAATAAAAGTCTAAATAAGGCCATCAGATAATTATTTAAAGGTTTTATTTATTAAACATGTATCCAAAAGCAAGTGTTTCAGTAACTAAAAAGGTATTTTCAAAAAGATGTTATGTCCTTATTTACAGCACTATTCAATTTGTCAAATGGCAATTAAATTAGGGTTTAGGACTGGAATGTTACAATGACAAATTGTATAGATTCTGTGTTTTTAGACTTTTTTGGACTATGCCAATTTATTTTTTAAGTTTACATTGAAGTTTGTATTTACTGTTAAATATTATTGGCCCTAAAAGACAAATAAGAGATAGATGATAGATATTACTTTTTATACTGTACCTTGGTTGAAGTTTGATTTCAAGCAAAATTCTTTGTTGGTCCTGTGTTGAAAGCCTTCGTCCGATGGTCTGGTCCTGTGTTGAAAGTCCTCGTCCGATGGTGTAGTCCTCTGTTGAAAGTCCACGTCCTCTGGTGTGGTCCTCAGTTCCAACTCCTGTTCCGATGTTCTTGACGCAGTATCTGTTATAAAATAAAAATGAAAATGTTATGTTATTTGAATGTCTTTGTATTAATGAAAAAATGCCATTATTTCTGTGTTTTTCTACAATCCTTTTTGGTGCGCCGCAATTTTGGTATGCTTCTGTAGGCTTTTTTCTAAGGCTTATAGGTGGTTAAACATTAAAGAAGAATATTAATTAATTTTTCTCTTTTTTTACTTGTTATACTGTACCTTGGTTGAAGTTTGATTTGAAGCAGAATCTTTGTTGGTCCTGTGTTGAAAGCCTTCGTCTGATGGTCTGGTCCTGTGTTGAAAGTCCTCGTCCAATCGTCTGGTCCTCTGTTGAAAGTCCTCGTCCGATGGTGTAGTCCTCTGTTGAAAGTCCTCGTCCGATGGTGTAGTCCTCTGTTGAAAGTCCTCGTCCAATGGTCTGGTCCTCTGTTGAAAGTCCTCGTCCGCTGGTCTGGTCCTCAGTTGAAACTCCTGGTCCGATGTTCTGTTATAAAATAAAAATGAAAATGTAATTTTATTTGAATGTATTTGTATGAAGTAAAAAATGACATTATTTCTGTGTTTTTCTACAATCCCGTTTGGTGCCCACCACTTTTGGTATTCTTATTTAGGCCTTTTTCTAAGGCTTATAGATTGTTAAACATAAAATAAGAATATAAATGTAGTTTGGTATGTGTTTGTGTGAGTTTTCGAACAATCCTGTTTGGTGCGCACCACTGTTGGTATGCTTATTTAGGCTTCTTTCTAAGGCTTATAGGTTGTTAAACATAAAATTAAGAATATAAATGTAGTTTGCTATGTGTTTGTGTGAGTTTTCGTACAATCCTTTTTGGTGCGCACCACTGTTGGGATGCTTATTTATGCTTCTTTCTAAGGCTTATAGGTTGTTAAACATAAAATAAGAATCTAAATGTAGTTTGCTATGTGTTTGTGTGAGTTTTCATACAATCCTGTTTGGTGCACACCACTGTTGGTATGCTTATTAATGTTGTTTTGTAATGCTAATAGATTGTTAAACATAAAATAAGAATGTAAATGTAGTTTGCTATGTGTTTGTGTGAGTTTTCATACAATCCTGTTTGGTGCACACCACTGTTGGTATGCTTATTAATGTTGTTTTGTAATGCTAATAGGTTGTTAAACATAAAATAAGAATCTAAATGTAGTTTGCTATGTGTTTGTGTGAGTTTTCATACAATCCTGTTTGGTGCGCACCAATGTTGGTATGCTTATTTAGGCTTCTTTCTAAGGCTTATAGGTTGTTAAACATTAAATAAGAATTTAAATGTAGTTTGCTATGTGTTTGTGTGAGTTTTCATACAATCCTGTTTGATGGGCACCACTTTTGTTATACTTATGTAGTGTTTTTTCTAATGGTTATAGGTTGTTAAACAAAAAGAATATGAATTTAGTTTGATATGTGTTTGTTACAATCCTGTTATGTGTGTACCAGTTTGTGTGTACCATATGTTGCATACTTTGGCCCTCATTCAATTGCAGTTTGGCCAATTCAATAGGGTTCTAAATGTGCTTATTTCGAGCCCTATTGAATTGTGCAAAATATCAATTGAATGAGGGCCTTTGGTTGCTGCATTTGTTATATTGTGAGGGCCTCATTGAATTTGTTTTTTCGCAATGGAATTTGGCTCAATATGAGCACAGAGCATCTTTTTTTACAGAAGTTTTTAACTAAAAACTTCTGTTCAAAAATATGCTCTGTGCTTATATAGAGCCCTATTGAAATGGGCAAATCACATTTGAATGAGGCCCTCGGCCATTAAACATATTTAGGTCCTGAATCAATTGCGTTTTGACCAATTGAATAGGGCTCTATATAAGCACATAAAATATTTTTTGACAGAAGTTTTGAGTTAGTGAAGACCTTGATTTAGTATCGAAGTTCAGTAACTAAAAATGTCTGTCTAAAAAATCTGTTATGTGCTTATATAGAGCCCTATTCAATTGGCCAACTCACAATTGAATAAGGCTCATGGTTCGGTTCTTTTTATACTTAATAATACTTTACCTTGATTGAAGTGTGGAATGACAGAGGGTCCCCTCCTGCCAATCTTAATCCGCCGGTCTTCTTGTAGTGTCTGTTTGAAAAATAAAGTGAAATAGTGAATTATAGAATTTTTTATTTGTATTTAACAAAGCATGGCCTTTTTAGCATTTAAAGTATTTTTGTATCTTACCTCTTCTTCTTTGTTGGTGTTCTTTAAAAGGGATTGTGCTTCACAATGCACGGTGCAAATTGTTGAGAGACGCTGTTGATGCAGAGTCTGTTTGAATACTAAAAAAAGTAGAAAGATTGAGCTTTAGGTGATCTATTGAATTGCAGTAAATTAATTTCATTGAAATATACTTCTGTAATTATTTTCAATTAACATTATTTTTTGGTGGGGGCTACACACATATGTCACATACATGAAGCACATTTCCATAGTTGAAAGTAATTTTTTTGTGTGCGTGTGACATTTTTTGTGTGCGTGTGACAGTGGTTAAAATGGTGTTTAATATGAGTGTGATCCGTTCCGCATAGTAAATAAATAGTACATCTGTGTTCACATTTGAATGTCTAAAACAAGTTTAAAACCTGCTTCTAGCTCAGAATTCCGAGAAAAACAGTTATTACACTGCATTCTGGGAAGCTGAGCTGGGACATGCAAATGTGCCCACAAATGCCTCGCTCTTCAATCCATAGCCATTATTAAACATGGCTTCCTTTAAGCTTATGCATGCTGTATTACAACGCTTTAATGCAAAGCCAAGGTTGGATTAAACACAAGCTGAGTATCCAATTCATGTACAGCTGTTTCAAGCTTACTGTCTATCCTCTCTCCATTTCTCTTTCTATGTCCCTCCTTCACTCTATCCTTTTCTCTCTCTCTCCTTCACTCTCCTCTCTCCCTCCTTCTCTGTCCCTCCTTCTCTCTCTCCCTCATTGACACTCTCCTCTCTGTCCGTTTTTCTCTCTCCTTCATGCACTCTCCATCTCTGTCTCCCTCTCAGCCCCGTTATTCTCCCCCTCCCTGTTTTTCTCTCCGCCCCACCCCATTTTTCTCTCCCCCTCTTTCTGCCACGACTCTTACATCCAAGCTGCTGCTCATGTCCCTGGTGTGGTGGCTCCTCCTCCATCCGGCTCCTCCTCTCCCCTGCAGGGATCCGTGCAGGCAGAGCAAGACAGCTGGCAGAGTGGCACAGGGGAGAGCAAGGGGCTGCTGATGTGGCCTTGGGGAAAGGTACAGGATGGCCAATTGTCAGGTGAGGTAGGGTGCACAGTCATTATAGACAGGCAGAGGCTGTCACATGAGCACTCTGCCTGTTAGTACTGCGATGGGGAAGTATCTGATTGGATGATACTTCCCCATTGCAAAAAAGAGAAGGATGTACGACCAGAGCAGCTATTGGATGACAGCAGACACACAGAGACAGCTTATAGGCGTGGAGCCTGGGGGCATACCCAAATATGTAAACAAAGAAAAATAATAATACAGTGAAAAGCAGACAAAGCAAGAGCACAACACATACAGACATTTTTTTTACATTGAAACATAACTTCCTCTGCCAGACGCAGCAGAGCAAGTTCTATGGGCTTACTATTCCTTTAAGTAGTGATCACATAAACACCATTTAGAAAAAAAGTGTGCTTTTGTTTCATTCTTACCCTATCAATCGTGGTTCACAACTGAAATGTACAATGTATACATGTTTCTAAATAGGTAGAAATAAAAATTTGCAAGAATGCATTGTGCTATGCAGTTAATATTTTTCAAACACACCTGCTGATTTAAATACGTTTTTAGAACTATTACAATATTATATGCAGACTACTGCAAAAAGGTTGTTGCAAAAATAGAGAATCACATTATTTGTTTTCTATAGCATTGTTTATAAGTGACATATTAAAAATGTATGTTGTTCTGTCTATAGTGTTATTAGGTGGCTTATTGAGACTATGATACTATATGGATTACTCTCAGCCTTATCAAACCATCTCAGTAAAGTAATCCCTTAACTGCCACATATGAGAGAAGTTTAATTTTATTTGAATCCCTGGGCAGGATTCAATCTCACAGCAGAAGGATGAATCACAGGAACAGATGGGCTTGAATGACTAACCTGCCACACAGATCTATACCTTTGCTCAATTTTTAATGCAGAACATTTTATACCTTCAATTGTCAGCTTTGTTTATCTCTGCCATCTAGGTACATGTTTTACCATACTAAATTAATTATTAAAAATTTAAGGTAGGATCTAGGTAATTTGCTTCAACTAACAAGTAATAAAATACACACATTTGCAGCAGAATTATTTAGAAAATCTAACACTTGGATCAACTGCTATATTACTTCCCTTTTGTGATACTTTGCAAACTAATAATTTTTTGATTTGTTCCCCAATGAAACCTAAAATTTATAGTTTATTTTACTGATAGTATTCATAAAACAAGCATAAAACACAAATTATACATTATGTAACAGAAGGGACCTTTTTAATCATACCATACAAAATCTGTTGGTAATTAATTACTAGAAATTGCAACCAGCATAAAATACAGTACCCACGCTATAAAAATGAATAAACAATTTGAGATAACACTCTAGAGTTTTATATGTGTATTTCAAGCACAGGAAAACTGAAATTGTATCACCTGTGCTTAAGCACTGATCTAAGGCATAGGTAGGGAGAAGACAGTCGTTTCATGATATGAAAATGAATTAAGTAAAAAGTAGCGAGAATGAGAAAGTTAGCCATATTTAAAATATTTGTTAAATTAACAAGTGATAGGTATTTTTTCTCAGATATACTAAATTGTTCTTAATGACACAGATTATTCTTTTTTCATGCTGTAAAATGTGAAATCTTCTAAAATATCCCTAGTAGTAAATAAATAGGTTATAGTTAATGGCATCGTCTAGTATACTTCACTTTTGAAACTCCTAATATTTCCAATAATAACCCTGAAGAGGAAGTGTTCCATGTCAAATTTTCATGTGTGACATGAGTACAGGCTGATTGTGATTTATTTGTGTGCCGATGACCAGAATATATGGCTAGATTCAGTCCAAAAGAATAATGTTAGGAATGTCTGCTATTTGTGAAGGACATTTACATTGGTTTAATAAGAGGTATCACTAACATGAGCTTGCTTTTGTCAATGATATAATCAGTCCGAATGAAATAAGTCCTGTTTGCATTAAATAAAGGGGAAAGTGTGTTAGTAAATATATACTTACTAGCGACTTGCCCGTCAAAAATGACGGAATGATAGTGTTTTATAAATTGTGTCTCTCCCCCTACTGTGTCTCTTCCCCCTACTCTATCCCCCTGTGTCTGTCCCCCCACCTCCCCTGTGTCTCTTCTCCTCCTCCCGTCTCTTTCCTCCCCTTTCCCTCCGCTGTGGTTTTCCCTGTGCCTCCTTTCTCCCTCGCCCTTGTCTCCTCCGCCTCCCCTGTGTCTCTTCCCACCTCCCCCTCCCCTGTGTCTCTTCCTCTCCCCTCCTCTGTGTCTCTTCACCTCCCCTGTGTCATTTTCCTCCCCTGTGTCTCCTTTCCCTCTCCCCTGTGTCTCCTCCCTTCTCCGTCCCCTATGTCCCTCCTTCCCCTATGTCCCTCCTTCCCCCTCCCCTATGTCTCTCACTCCTCTCCCTCCCCTGTGTCTCTCCCCTGTGTGTGATGTGGCCTGCTGTACTGCGGGCCTCGGATGAGCGCCTAAGGTGCTCATTGCAAGCATCAGTGCTGCAGGGGAATCTGTGCGGGCCTCGCACTGAGCTCCTGCTCAATGCAGCATGCGCAAGCGCCAGTTGTCGTCCTCGCAGTACAATAACTATATATGCAATTTCAAGAAAACATGGAAAGCTCTACACTTTAGCTTTCAGTATATTTAAAAAGGAGGGATCACCAAATATGTTTAATAATATATACAGTGAAAAGGTCTATTGTTTTTAAATTGCTAAATATTCTGAAATCAGTTATATATCGCCACACACCATACATTGGAGTCTTTATATTTATATTATTTATTATATATTTATCGTTTTCAGTTTGCTATTTTTTTACTGCATAATGTATATACTAGCAAGCACTGTATTTGTTTTGAAGAACATGAGTTTTTCTTTGGCAATTTGAAATGTGTGTATGTGTGTTTTTGACAACATGCCAACACCTATAAGTTTTTTTTTTCTTCTCTACTTGTTAAATATATTTAATACAACTTAATATAATAAGCTTGGAAATTAAAGACATTTCTCCATGGTTATTTGCATTACACTTACTGATTTGGCAGAGTAGTTGAAATTCAAGTTGTTATTTAATTCAAAATATCTTTATAAAGTGATATTTTTCTGCAAAGAAAGAACATCCACTCAGAGTAAATAAAACAATTTCCTGATTCATAACAGACGACTCCTAGATCACATGGGCCCACTTTAAACATTAACTTTAAATTGGCATGAACGTTCCTTGAAACGGATACTGCAAATCATTCTTCGGCTCAATATATTTGTTCTTCTGGGAGACAAATGGCAATTCAGTTCTGATCATATAGCTTTAAAAGCTCCTAAGTGAGACACATTACGTTCTGAGATTTCTTTGTTTAATGGGAGCTTTTATTGACCTGCTGTAGCCATTACACATTTGTCATGGTGATGAACAGATGTCATTTTATGCTTCTTTGTTTGCAAAGATATGGGAGTATCATTTAAATGCAACACTTGCTCTTCTTACAAAGGCAATGTTATATGTTTTCTTCCATCTTTAATATATAAATCTAGAGACACCTATTGTGGAAATGGCAAAACACTATGGGCCTCATTTAATTTTGGTCAGTAACTCGATAATCGCAAACCATGCTATCGTCAGTAAGCATTGGCGGGCTTGAACATGATCGCGGCCACAAGTCAGTAACTCGTGGTTCAAGCCAGCAAACTCGGACCACTGTAAATGCAAATATAAATTCAATACAGCACTGCAAAGTACTGTAAATGATGGGCACACAATGGGTGACATTAGAATTAAAAGCACAACATTCTCAAGTTTGCACAATACTTTATTTCCTGTTCAGTTTCTGTCCAAAGTCCTATGGGCTTGAATGACCTCCAAGCCTAACTCGTTATTCAAGCCCGTAGGACTTCAATGAAATATGGAGGTTGGATTACAAAGTTTTATTGGTTTAGTGGTTGAAGCCCGTAGGACTTTATGATGAAGATTGAACATGAAATAAAGTACAGTATTTACTTATGCCAATATGCAAGCCTGAGAATGTTGTGCTATTAATTCTAAGACATAACATCACTTTCACTTTTAATAAAAGTACAGGATTGCTTTTTTATTTGCTTTTAAAGTGCTATGATTTGTAAGTAAGCCCATTGCAACACCTCCTTGGCCCAATTAATCTGGGGTTCGAATTTAGTCATTTAAAGGTTTGACAGAGGGTAAATTAGAGCAATTGAATAGCAAATCTGGATTTTTTGTGGCCGTAACTCCTGCGGCCGTGAAAGATCAAAGGCTTTGAGGGAAGTAAGCTGTGATTGAATAAAGCTTGGAATCATAGCTCGCGGCATGTAACTCGATCAGAGCCCGCAAACGGAAGGCAATTGAATAGCAAAGTAGCTTGAAACCTCCATTTGCGAGCCTGGATCTTTAAAACGTAGCAATTGAATGAGGCCCTTTGTTTATTACTATACAAGAGTTTTTTTCATTTAAAACGTTCCTTACTTTTTGCACATTTGTAATAAAACTTATTATACCTAATAATGTCTATGTATTTAAAAGAAGAAGCCAAAGGCACATTATAAATGATCATGTCCACGTATTATTGAGGGATTAAAGATCTGTGTTCTAATATAAAAGAGCTATAGAATATGTTTATAAAAAAATTATACTATATTTATTATGAAGAACAGAGATCTAGTTCTTTGATCACAAATATCTCCTTAAGGACCCCAGAAAGGTCAAGATTTAGGTTTAACACTGTGTGTGAACACAGGTGAGGTATTGATGAGTTTGCCTTGCCTATATTCACACAGTGTTAAACTAAACCCTAACCTGTCTTAAGGTCCTTAGTGAGAGATTTTAGAATATGTGTCCTAGATTCATTGAGTATTGTTCCAAAGCAGATATCTGATGGTTTTACTGCCTGAATCACAAAAATTGCTTATTTCCCCACGAGGAAATAGAGGGAGATCATAATCCCTCTGCTGATTAATACATTCCCGTCAGATCAGTAGATCATTCAGTAGAAATGGAGAAGTTACTTTACATACTCACTTCTATATATGAAAACTTTCAATTTAGGGGTAGATAAAACACATTTGAATTTAATGAATGGGTAGTATGCTGCCAAAGTTAACCCCAGCAGTCTGGGAACTTTTAAAGTGTTGTACTATTTCTCTGAATTAATTACATTTAGCTGTTAATTTAATTACCTAAATGCTTCAAAATGATAAGCAAAAGTGGCAGTCTGCTTTTAAATGGACAAAAGTAAAAAATGATTAAGACAAAATGTGCGTATAGATTTGGAAAGCTTGCAGAGGGCTGTGGATGTTCAATGCAACATAGCGAGAAATTAAGTTTTATTTAGTCAAAGAAACACATGCAAATCTTAGATAAATTAATTGAAAACATTTTTAGCTGTAGATTTTTTTTTTGCAGACTATTTGCCTTTCAGTCTTTACAAATATTTCAGAGTTACATATTTATCTAACAGTATAACATCAGATTTTCACAACAGTGTATGCATTTGTAATATCTACAGCAAACATGGCTGGTTTATGTAGAATTCTTCAGCATCATTTAATTGTTCTGTATATGGTTTGAAATTTGTAATGTCAGATAACTAACCAGTTGAAACTTTAAGGTTTTTAAGTATAGATTTTAGAAACATTTGTATTATACAGGGAATTTGTTATATTGTATATTGTATAAATAAGAAACAATTCGGAACATGTGTATTTATAGGAATCCAAATACCATATGACACAGACAAGGATAAGGAGAAAAAAGTGCACCACCCTCTAATAGTGCAATTCAATATTTTTATTTAGACCACCCATTTATAAAAACAAGGTATACAAATCACATTATTTTACATCATGATATGAGGTATAGATACAGCAAAGTATATCCACTTAGGAAATTCTTTCTGGATGCTTGTATAGGTGGTCTTTAAACATATATATGGAACATAGACAAAATACCGCTCCTGATTAGAAGAGGTAAATAAACTAAAGCATTAAGGGTGAGCATGTAAGTACCATTAATGATAATCAGCAATTAGATAAAGTTAATTATATATAAATCAAGTCCAAACCCAAATCAAGACATTGATAATTTATAGGAATTCAGCACAATGCAATGTTCCCGCAAGTCGTATACAATAGATGTATTTAACATAGTCAAAATAATGGTTCCCCAGGGCTTACAGCTTCTAAGGCAGCATTGTTCATTCAGATGCTCCAAATACCATATGAAACAGACAAGGATAAGGAGAAAAAAGTGCACTGCCCGATAATAGTGCAATTCAATATATTTTTTTAGACCACTCATTTATAAAAAAAAGGTATAAAATCACATTCTTTCACCTCATTATATGAGGAATAGATACAGCAAGGTATATCCACTTAGGAACTTATTACTGGATTATTGTATAGGTGGTCTTCAAACATATATAACATTCCTCTATATATAGGATATATAGTATAAACCATATTGAATATAACTGGTTAGGGATGTACTCAGTGTCTCTCATATTGCTCTCACTTAGATGGTTGTTAGGCCAATCTTATACTGGTTATATTCACGACTAGAGACTTGACTGTCAAAAATTAGGGGGCAATAAAAGTTTAATGCTGTTAAAACTGTTTGCCACCCAATGTGTCTGACATTCTAATCTTTATTTTATCTGCAAATAAATACATTTTGAAAAAAAACTTTTCATTTTTGTAACTTTCAACTTCTATTTCAGCAACAGGTATAAAATATATATATTTTTCAATATTAAGTCTTTTAATTGTCGTATATGGAATAACAATATAACAATGTCTGACGTTTTCATGAATACATATTGTAAACCATAACTTAAAAGTTTGTAACATGCAACTTGTCTTTTAAACAATCTTGAACCATTTGTTGTAACAATACTACCATTTTGAATTGACAGTTATCCATGAATTACAGATGACTATGTAGACTTTCAGTAAATAACTATTTAGAACAATTACATGCTTTGTAACATTCTTTTTTTTTTAAACTCTTGTTAAACTAAATCGGCATTGAATCCAGAGGAAGGCAAACAATAAAAAACCCCATTGAAACTTGGCCAATTGTATCAAAGAGGGAAAACAATAATTCCTTCCTGACCCCATTAACTGGTGATTGGATTACTCCCTGAATCAATACGCTGGATTTAATTATACAGTTCAATGTATTAAGAAATGGTGAAACTTGTAGTAACATAAATCCTTGCCTATATACAATATACAATGAACCAACTTTCCACAACTTTGAAAATACAATGTTAACATGTGAAATAGTAACATAAAACAATAACATTTAACCTTCAATTTAAAGAAAATGCCACCTAATTGTTTTGTGGGGCCAATCATGTAAAAAGGTAAGTTCTAACACATTCCAATCTGTATAACCACTGTTTACTGATGTTTTTCTTTTTTTGCACTTTTTTTGTTCTTGTTGTACTTTGTGCAAATGGCACATAGAGTTTTCTATGTGAAATAGTGGTCCTCTATAAAGAGTCCCAGTGAGCAAAAAATTTGTCCTGGAAGTAAAACCACTGTTCTCTATGTTTTTTTGCTATTGTATAGAGTTTCTTATTGAAATAGTGGTCCTCTAAAATCAGTCCAAGTGACATAAAATATTGTTGTCAAAATGAAACCACTGTTCTCTATATTTAAAGCATCTCATAGTACACAATGTTTTTGGTAAAAACGCATCCATCTTCCAATAAATCACCCTGACTTGGGTTTTCTTCAACATGTACTTTAATTTCCTGGGGATTATTGCATCTTCAAAATGCAACATAGAGTTGACCATGTGCAAACACAGGTTCCTTTAAAAAAATACCCACAGACTTAAAAGTTTGTCCTTGGGATTTATTGATGGTCATGGAAAATGCCATGATAATGGGAAATTGTCTCCTTTGAAGGACAAAATGCAAACCACTCTTACTTGGAGCCAAATCAATTCTCGGTATAAGAACTGGTTCACCTTTATGGGTACCACTCATAATTTCTGCATGTATCAAATGATCCTTTAAATCTTTCACAATTAATCTGGTCCCATTACAAAGTCCTTTTTTGGGATTCATATTTCTCAGTAGCATGACAATTGCCCCTTTTTTAAGTTGCAAAACATGTGGTGGCATTCCAGAGAGAGTTAAAGAATTAATAAACTCCATAGTAAAGTTTGCTTCCCTATCTTTGTCATCATCCAGAACAGAGTCTGCACTGTAATAGTTTTTTTTGGGAGTGCATTGATTAATTAAAAAATTTCGTTGTTTAGCTTCAAGGCATCTGTATTTTTTGATGTCAATATAACTTTCCTTGCAATGTCTGAGTAATCCTCGTTATTGATCGTATTGAGGAAGATTGTCGATATAAGTGGTTCTTTTTAAATCATTTCTGCAGGAATTTGAACAGCATCATCAGGTAAATTATTTATTTTTGGCTGTTTTCCTTCTCCAATCTGAATGAGACAATCATTGAATTGATTTTGTCCTTCAGATCTCATATTTACTTCTAATTTAAGGAGTGTAAATATTTTCCACAGCTTACTTCTTTTTATACACATTTCGACAATGTCAGTCCGATTGCCATGTGGCACGACAGGTAATGTCTGCCTAAAATCTACTTCTAACAACATAACCTTTCCACCAAATGGCAAATCATTAGCCATAACTTCTTTTAATAATCGAGTAATTAATTTACTCTTGTGAGTCCCAATTTTTTCTTCTGTTTTTTGGTATTCAATGTCAGTGTCACTCATCAAAGTTAATTAAAATTGGCACAATTTAATCCATGACAAAGAATGTTTTTTTCGTTGTTTCCATTCACCATTTACGAATACATAGTGATTTGGAATGTCAATGTGTAAAAATTGTCTGGCCTGAGTGTCCTGACAATTGAATTGAAACCAAGCAGTAAGCATTCTTGCTCTATGTTCAATTTGTGCTAGAGCATTTCTTTCATTGTGTGCAGTGAAGCAAACAAATTAACTTTGTGGCAAAAGGACAGCTAATCGATATACAGCATGTAACCGATCATGCATCTCAAATTTGAGAAGACTCCATATTGCTTCTGGAGCACTTACATAGTGAGCATCTAAATAAGACGAAAGTTTGTCATGTAAAATTGGATTGTCTTTTTCATTTTGTGCACCTTGCACAACAAAAGTTGCTGCATCATATCCTTTATATATATATATATATTTATACACATATTTGATGGATTTGATAGAAGTGCAAGCTTCCACATTGATGTGTGCATTGTACTTCATCAGCAAATGTTGATTGTATGGGACCACATATCTTGTAATGATATGGAATCACAAGGTTGTGGAGACCAGCAGCCAAGGTCAGCAATAATCCAGTTCAGCAATTTGTAGGTGAAACAGGAACAAGCTTTATTGAAGTGATCAGAAACCACACAATAATCTGGCAAGGATACAGAGACAGGAAGTGCCTTATATAGGCCAAGAACCAGATAGCTGACCAGACACAGCTAAAGAGAGTTGTCACTGATTGCATTGCTTTTAGAGTCAAGGTATCAGATCTCAGGCAAATCTGCAAGAGACAGGCTGGCGCAGTGGTAGGGAAGAGGAATAGCAGCCTGGGGACCAGGGTTCAAAACCCAGCAGAGTCAATTCCTCACATTACCCCCGCCTCTATAGATGCAGCCTCTGGATGCCCTATTACCTGGTTTAGCAGGGTACTGCACGTGAAAAGACCGAAGGAGATCAGGAGCGTGAATATTGTCCACTGGTTCCCACGAACTCTCCTCCTCACCATAGCCTTTCCAGCGAACCAGATACTGAAGCTTGTTACGGAAGATCCTGGAGTCAAGAATTTTTTCCACTTCGTACTCATCCTCACCATCCACGAGGACTGGAGGTGGGGCAGGCAGGGCTCGGCCAAGGAAAGTATTTTCATGAAAAGGTTCAAGCAGTGCAACGTGAAACACTGGATGTATTTTCATGGAATTCGGGAGTGCAAACGGAAAGTGACAGCATTGATCTGAGCAATGATCTCAAAAGGTCCCATGAACCTTTGACCAAATTTATGAGAAGGAATCCGAAGCTTAAGATTCTTTGTTGACAGCCACACCTTGTCACCAACGTGATAGACTGGGGTCTCCTTTCTATGCCTATCAGCAGCTCTTTTGTAACATTCCTGAGCCTCCAAAAGAGTCTCTTTCAACAGTGCTTGGGAATCACATAAGGCGGTTAGCCGGTCAGTGACAGCAGGAATGGAAGTAGTAATTGGGAGACTGACTAGAAAGGTCGGATGATAACCATAGTTGGCAAAAAATGGGCTCAAAGAAGTGGAGCAGTGTTGGGCATTGTTATAGGCAAACTCCGCCGTAAGTAGAAAATCCAGCCAGTCATCCTGCAGGTAACTAATATAGCACCGCAAATATTGCTCCAAAGTCTGGTTGGTTCGCTCAGTCTGTCCATTACTTTGCGGATAAAAAGCTGACGACAGATTTACATTAATACCTAGATTAAAACAAAAATGTTTCCAAAAACAAGACGTAAACTGCACTCCCCTGTCAGAAACTACTTATTTCCCAAATAACCAGGTCAGCCGTCTGTTTAGCTGAAGGGAGACCACGAGCTGGTATGAAATGACCCATCTTAGTTAACCTGTCCACAACAACAAGAATGGTAGTGTGTTCCTTAGAGGGAGGAAGTTCCACAATCAAGTCCATGGATATAGATCCCCAGGGACGATGAGGAATCGGAAGAGGCTGAAGCAAGCCAAAAGGGAATGAGCGAGGAGTCTTATGTCTGGCACATACATCACAAGAGGACACATACTTCTTAACATCCTCATGATACTTCGGCCACCAAAAGGATCGGGCAAGTAGGTCTTGCGTCTTTCGGATTCCTGGATGACCTGCTGGATTTGAGTCATGGTAGAGACCTAAAAGGTCCAGTCGCACTGACTCGGGAGCAAACAGACGTTGTTGAAAAATCCAAAACCCATTAAGCATCGTCATATGGAGGTCACGAGGAGGATCACAAAGAACTGGGTCTTCAGCGTAGCCCTTTTTAATGCGAGACATCAGATCAGAAGGAAATGTAACTCCTATAAATATATCCTCCGGCAAGATGGTGGTCTTGGTTACGGTAGTATGGAGGGGGTCAGGTATTCTAGACAAGGCATCCGCCTTACCATTCTTGGAACCAGGACGGTATGTAACCAAAAAATTAAACCTCGAGAAGAATAGGGACCAGTGTGCTTGTCTGGCTGACAGTCTCTTTGCTGATCGAATACATTCCAGATTTTTGTGATCTGTGAGGACAGTAATTGGATGGGTAGCTCCCTCCAAGAGATGTCTCCATTTGGTGAAGGCAGCTTTTATAGCCAAAAGTTCTTTATTCCCTATGTCATAGTTTCTTTCTGCTGGCACCATCTGGCGGGAATAGAAGGCACACGGATGTAACAGCATCTTAGGTCCAGTCCTTTGAGACAGTATAGCACCAACAGCTGAATCAGAAGCATCAACTTCCACAATAAATGGTAATTCCGGCTGAGGATGTACGAGGACAGGGGCAGAGGTAAACAGAGTCTTCAATCGGGAAAATGCGGTATCCGCCTTATCGGACCACTGAAAAGGAGTCCCTTTATGTGTGGGTTCAGTGATCGGTGTAATAACGGCAGAGAAATTCTTAATGAAACGCCTGTAAAAATTGGCAAACCCCACAAATCTCTGAACATCTTTTTCATTCTTGGGGATGGGCCAGTCCAGCACAGCTTTAATTTTACTTGCGTCCATACATAAACCTTTGTGAGTTATTACATACCCCAGGAATTGAATTTCTGTTTGTTCAAACTCACATTTTTCTAGTTTAATGTATAGGCGGTGGGTATAAAGGCGCTCTAGAACTATACGGACCTGTTTTCTGTGGTTTTCAAGATTATCAGAGAATATTAAGATATCATCCAAATATGCCACAACAAACTGATCCAGGAGATCTCGTAGTACATCATTGATAAGATGCTGGAAAGTTGCAGGGGCACTAGATATTCGTAATGCCCGTACCTGGTTCTGAAAGCTGTTTTCCATTCATCATTGGGTCTTATGCGAACCAGATTATATGCCCCCCGAAGATCAAGCTTCGTAAATATTTTAGCTGAGCGAAGTCTCTCCAAAAGTTCAGGAATCAGAGGCAAGGGGTAGCGGTTTTTAACAGTGATGCTATTAATGTCCCTGTAATCAACGCATGGCCGTAGGCTGCCATCTTTCTTTTCTACAAAGAAAATAGGAGCTCCTGCTGGAGAAGTAGATGGTCGAATAAAGCCTTTGGCAAGATTCTCTTGTAGGTATTCACGAAGAGCTTTCAAGTCAGGCTCAGAAAGGGAATATATACGGCCAAATGGGATAGCAGCCCCAGGCAACAGCTCTATTGGGCAATCATAAGGCCTGTGTGGTGGAAGCTGATCAGCATTCTTCTTATCACAGACATCTGCAAAATCCCGATATTGTAGAGGAAGCTTAGTCAAGTTTGTAGCAACCATTTCATTAATTGTTGTGGCAACAGGTGTTACCTTAGTGGGTTGACAATTCATTAAGCAGTGTTCTGAAGGAAAGGACAAAGTTCTGATCTTCCAATCAATCTGTGGGTTATGCAGAGCAAGCCAAGGTACCCCCAAAATCACTGGAAACTGTGTTGAGGAAATTAGGTGGAAAGAGATAGCCTCATGGTGATTCACTTCCACAGTCAACATTAAGGGCACAGTCTCATGTGTAACCGGGCCTGACGTAAGTGGAGAACCGTCAACTGTCTCCATTAACACAGGTGAAGAATTAGGGATAGACTGAATTCTATTTCCTGCTGCAAATTTAATGTCCATAAAGTTTCCGCCTTCTCCAGAATCTATCATAGCGTTAGTTGAAATTTTACAATCACCACATTGCAACGTGATAGGCACCACAAAATGAGGATGTTGAGTCAACATACCCTCTTCACCATGAGCCAGAGAAAACAATGGTTGTGTGACAGAATCCAGTTGATCCGAAATCTGGGATTGGTGTTGAATCTGTGCACCCTCAGCTGCCATAGCTATTGTTCTTTTAGATTTGTTAGGGCAATTGATGGCATAGTGCCCTGCACTACCACAATACAGGCATAAATTGTGAGTGCGTCGCCACTGTTTTTCTTCGTTGGATAATGGCCCTCTTATTAGATTTACCTGCATAGCCTCTGGCTCAGAGTCTGTAGGTGTTTGTGGGATCAGAGTAGAAGTTCTTGAATAGGAAATTGGAGTAGTACTTGGTCTAAAAGAGCCCTGTCTTTCCAATCTTCTTTCAGAAAGTCTCCGATCAATACGGATAGCCAAACGCACAAATGCATCAAAGTCAGCAGGAAGATCAACACGAGCTAGCTCATCTTTTATAGCTTCTGAGAGACCTTTTCTGAAGTGGAACCTCTGGGCTGATTGGTTCCAGGTAGTATCAGCAACCCACTGTCTGAATTCAGCAGCATATTCAGCCACCGAGCGCCTCCCTTGATGCAAATGAAGGAGAGTGGCTTCTGCTGTAGCACATCGATTTGGGTCATCAAAAACTAGGCACATGGCCTCAAGAAAGTCATTTAGATAACCCAAGACTGGACTGTCCTGTTCCAGAAGAGGGGTGCCCCAAGCCAGGGCTTCATCTTTGAATAAGGAAAAAATAAATCCCACCTTCTCTCTTTCAGATGGAAATCGTTGAGGTAACATCATGAAGTGCAAACGGCATTGATTTAGGAAACCCCTAAATTTTTTGCGATCTCCTCCAAACTTTTCTGGTAGGAGCAAGCGGGCATCTTGTGCAGGTGTAACATCCCGTGCCCTGTAGCTGGTATACTCACTGTGCATTGACTAAATTTTATTTTGCAGTTCAGCTATCTGGTCCTGCAGCACTTGAATGGTCTGTGCCTGGGTCTGCACATTTCTTGCAGTAAAAGCAACCTGTTGGGCCTGCAGTTCAGCTACCTTGTCCTGCAGCACTTGAATGGTCTGTGCCTGGGTCTGCACAGTTCTTGCAAATAAAGCAACCTGCTGGGCCAATGCAGAATCTGACCCGGCGGTCTCCATGAAAGGGCCAGATTATTCTGTAATGATATGGAATCACAAGGTTGTGGAGACCAGCAGCCAAGGTCAGCAATAATCCAGTTCAGCAATTTGTAGGTGAAACAGGAACAAGCTTTATTGAAGTGATCAGAAACCACACAATAATCTGGCAAGGATACAGAGACAGGAAGTGGCTTATATAGGCCAAGAACCAGACAGCTGACCAGACACAGCTAAAGAGAGTTGTCACTGATTGCATTACTTTTAGAGTCAAGGTATCAGATCTCAGGCAAATCTGCAAGAGGCAGGCTGGCGCAGTGGTAGGGAAGAGGTATAGCAGCCTGGGGACCAGGGTTCAAAACCCAGCAGAGTCAATTCCTCACATATCTATTATCGACCTTTTGGCCACGGATAATAGCTGTTTGTCCATCTCTTCTTTTATACAAAGGGTATCCATCACAATTAGCATAAGTGTGCATTTGAAATTGTTTTGGAAACTCTTTTATGCATTGTTTTATTTTAGATACATGGTGAATTTGGATTGATATCTCCACATGGACCATGTATCATTCTGTGAGTTAGAATCTCATAAAGTTTGGAATGTTTCTCTGGATGTGGCAGTTCAGCACTGAATCCACTCTGTCTGCCGTATTCAATTTATCTGTTTCTTGCAAGATTAAAAGTATATGTGCATGTGGCAAGCCTCTTTTTTTAAATTCAATGGTATAAACAAAAACCACACAAAAATAAATCTGCTTTAGTTATATCATGAATTAGTGAATTTTGTTTTATTTTGAATACTCTTGCCACTAAATCTGGTTGGTCAGACGTATTTTGTCCAAGCTATAAATTTTCTTTGATCTCTGGCCATTGTCGATTACATGTAAATGTAATGAATAAATATGGTTTGCCAAATTTAGTGACAATAGCCATGGCATAATTGTGTCTTTCTCGCATATTGCGAGGAGATCCTTGGAAAGAGGATGGCAAAATCATTGTTCGTCAAGCAGGAATGTCTCTGTTTCCAGCCAATTCAGCGACATAATCCATCAATACACAATATTGTTCTACTCAAAGCTTGTTTTGTTGAAATTTAACAAAATTTAGATTATTTGCTTCGAATTGTAGATAGGAATAGGATTAAAATGATCCCGAACAGCAGTTTGTGCCACTTTATATTCCAGCATGGAAATATTGTTTCTAACACGAACTTTACTATTGGGATAACTTTGCAACTGTAATTTTGGTTGCTATCCTGGCTCCCCATTTGGAAAGAAAATGGGATATGTCATTGGATCCAAATTACTACTTACAATATTTATGTTTATAAAAGGTTGTTCTTGATTTCTTGGATATATTCTAATATCCCGCTCAAATGGTGGTTCCCCCTCATCAATTTTAAATACCATGGCAACCTCAATTGCTGTTGGTAAATTATACCATCTTTAATCAGTATGGCGATCTCTTTTGAGAACCATATTTACTCTTGGCATTGGCAATTGATGTCTTTGCGCGTGTGCCAGTTGTTCTTTTTCAACCTCAGCTAATTTTTTGTATGCTTTACTATATGGGTTGTTGGCCTTAATGTTATCGAGCTGTTCATTGTCTATGAGTAAGCATTGTTTATTTTCAGGAAGCATAATTCGTTGCTCAACAGCTTCTATTGTATCAAGTACATATAACTGTGCAAATTTCGATTGTTCTCCTGATTCTGGGTGTAAATGTGAAGTCCGGTGGTATATTTGTCCTTGGACTTTAAAACAGTAAGGACCATGTCCTGGGACATTTTCTGCTAATGTTGCACCCATTAAAGCAAATTAAATTGCACTGATATAAGACAAAATGTTTTTCTTAAAATTGGTGTAATCTGGAAATGTAGGATCACTCATTATACTTTCTAAATATTCTGGAAATGTGTGTCTTTCTGGAAGTCTTACCTTTACTTTCTGACAGCAACTAATAAACTCTCCATCAGTTGGTCTTTCTTTCAGAAAATGATAGGCCCCACAAAACTGACAGAACACATTCATTAATCCACTGTTAGTGCTGTAAATACAGTACTATCATGAGCTTCCTCAATATAGATCTCAGTACAACTTTCTATATCCACATTAGTGTCATCTCTATCAACATTGGTGTCAGGAGGCAATATTGGGTCATTAGAGAATGTTTTAGAGAAAAACATTTGTTTACTTTTTCTTTTCTTTGAAGCTCCAGCAGACTCATTTTGTGCTTTTTTAGCCATTTTTCTTTTATTTAGAAGTCTCTGTTGATCTTCCTCTCTTAAACATTGTGAAGTTTCAGGGGTCCGTGCATCTCTCCATCTCTGCTTCCATTCTCTTGCCATTCTTCTTTTATATTCTTTCTTATCTTCTGCGTTGTCCACCATTGTAATCTGTTATAGGAAATAGAGGTGTAAGAATTGTATTTGTTTTATTATACTTTTTTTTTATCCTGTCATATATTTAAAAAAAAAATAGTGGTAATCTGTCTCTGTCTGTCTCTCTGTATCTGTGTGCACGTGTGTGTCTCTATGTGTGTGTGTCTCTGTGTGTGTGTCTGTGTGTGTGTGTGTCTCTCTGTGTGTGTGTGTCTATGTGTATCTCTGTGTGTGTGTCTCTCTGTTTGTGTGTATCTCTGTGTGTGTCTGTGTGTGTCTGTGTGTGTCTCTGTGTGAGTGTGTGTCTCTCTGTGTGTGTGTCTCTTTGTGTGTCTGTGTGTGTGTGTGTGTCTGTGTCTCTATGTGTCTCTCTCTCTCTCTCTGTATCTATCTCTCTCTGTCTGTCACTCTCACTCTGTCTATATCTATCTCTGTCTGTCTCTTTGTCTGTCTGTCTCTCTCTCGGTCTGTCTCTCTCTCTCTGTGTGTCTCTCTCACACTCTCTCTGTCTCTCTCTCGGTCTGTCTCTCTCTCTCTGTGTGTCTCTCTCACACTCTCTCTGTCTCTCTCTGTCTCTTTCTCTCTCTCTCTTTCTGTCATTACCGCAAAACCATAAACAGGTAAACATGTGTTCCTAAAGAAAGGAAAAGCAAAAGAGCTATTAACAAACTATAGATTGAAATGAAAAAACGTAGTAATATCGGTCTGAAATGAATTAATCAATACATAAAGTTCTAAAGTGTAATTCTCATTCATGTAAACATAAATGTGTTAGCATATATGTATTTTTTTTAAATTATTGATTAATTATTAAAATGTATTACATAAATTAATGAATGACAACCTGTGAATAATGTTGATGAAAAAACACTTAGAGACTTATTAAATTTCGATTTAACCAATTGAATAGGGCTCTATATAACCACAGAGCATATTTTGGTTATGGAAGTTTTTAGTTAGATTACTTCTATTCAAAAGCAAGGTCTTCACTAAGTAAGAATTTGTGTTAAAAAATATGCTGTGTGCTTATATAGAGCTCTATTTAATTGGGCAACTTGCAATTTAATAAGGCTATTAATCCTGTTTTTATAAAGAATGTCATTAATAATGAAACCTGTTAATTAGATGTGATATCAACTGAAATACTGCAGACGTCACTCTGTGTCTTCAGGGAGGTGCAGAAATGATGGATCTGTAAAATGACATATAATGGGTTTGTAATATTTTTTTTTATTAATTTCTGAATCATTGAAAATATCCTTTTCTATTGGCATACATAGCAAACGTAAATCCTAATCATCAATATATGGCAAAGAAAATGCGTTGTAAAATGTAAAAAAGTGTCCTAATATTATAAATGTATTTCAATATTTAACTGCTTTTAAGGTCCTATCCCTGTTAGACAATGAGCAGGAACATAATGATAAATGAATGAATGAAAGAATACACATGAATAAAAGAATGTAAAAGTGTTATCACTGCAAAATCTAAACAGGTGAACATGTTTTCGTAAAGAAGGGCAAACGGAAATAGCTATGAGCAAAGTATAGATTGGCGTGAAACCCTTTTTTTAATCATTAAATCAAGATATGATGTTAAAGTGTAATTAGTTAAAACATCAATAGCTAAGTATATATGTATTCCTTTTTGTGTTTTTTTCCTTGTAAATATTGACTTAAATTAATTAAGCAATATCTGTCATCAATGGCCTAAAAACAATACGTAATGCTATATTTCTAAAGAATGTCATCACAAAATCATATACCTGTGAAGTTGCTGTTATATCAGCTGAAATCCTGCAGAAGTCACTGTCTTGAAGCAGGTGCAGAAATAAAGAATCTGTGAAATTATGTAAAAAGCATTTCAAATTTCTGTTGGAATAAATATATGAATAATTTAAAGTATTAATTTTAATTTGCATACATACAAAATATAAACAGGTAATCATCAATATATTTCTAAGGGAATGCATTAAAAAAAATAAAAGATGGTCATAATTTAATAAAGGTATTTAAGAATTGAATTGCTTCTCAGCTGTTGTCACTATTAGACAATGAGCATGAACAGAATTATGAAGTAATTTTAAAAATCATATAGATTAATGAAATAATTTAAAACTAATATGAATGCAAAATATAAACAGGTAATCCTGTTTTCCTAAAGAAGGGCAAAAAATCTGAGCAAACTATAGATTGTGGTGAAATATATATATTTTTTTCTTAACTAAATCAAGTTATCATGTGTAATTGTCATTCATTCTTAAAACGTAAATGGCTAAGCATATATGTATTTTTTTTGTTTTTGATTATTAATTAATTAATAAGTACATTAAATAATTAATGAATAAGGGCCTCATTCTATTATCGGCCGTAAATCGGCCGTAAGGCTGCGATTCCTTGCGAGGGTTCAGTTAACTCGCGATTCTATTATACGGCCCCGCAAGGATCTCCTTTTACGGCCGGCCGCATATCTTGGAACCGGCCGTAATCTGTGAAATATAAAAACTGAAAAATAAATTCAAGCCTGCACTGTACAGCTCTGTAAATGCTAGGGATCATATTGGGGGACATGAGGATTAAAAGGAACCCACTCTCAAGCTTGCACATCAGCCCAAACCCGAGTTCAAATTAACTGTTTATTTGCCGGCTGCGGCGTGGGCGTGTCTGAAGTGCTCCAAGCACTCTGGACTTTTTACATGGATATTTTACGGATATTAAAAATGAAATATTTTACGGATTTGAGTACAGGATAATTATGTGCTATTTTTTCTAACACCTAAAATCCCTTTATAGTCTTCTCAAAGTGCAGGATGGCTTTATTTGAGCTATTTTATGTGCTTAATTGGTGCTAGCGAGACCTTTTTCCTGCAAGTAACTGCGGCTCGCTTTTAGCCTTGCAGAGAGGTTTCCCGGAGCAATTGAATTGCAAATCTCTTGCGGCCGTTTTAGATCAAAGGCTTTCCTCCGGCGCGTGCGGCCGCAAGAGATAGCAAGGCACCGGCCGCAAGCCTGCCGGAATCCCCGGCCGTAAGGGAATAGAATAGCCGAATAGCTTGCGGCCGGTCCTTGCGGCCCCGCAACGGCTGCGGCCGATAATAGAATGAGGCCCTAAGTGTTTTGTATGTGAAAAAAACACTTAATCATTGCTTTCGATAGAATATTATCATGAAATAACACACCTGTGAAGTTGATGTTCTATAAAGTAGAATCCTGCAGAGGCGACTCCTGTGTTCAGGCAGGTGGAGATATGAGAAATCTGTAAAATTATGTAAAAATCATATTTAATTTTTTGTTTAAATGAATTTATGAATCATTGAAAGTATTTGTTGTCCTTGTCATACATGCATATAATAAAATAAATTTAAATATTGAAATGCTTACAATGTCCTATGCATTGTGAAATAGACAATCTATATTTTTATAATGATTCGTGATGATTAATTGATTAATATTGATTAATTAATTAATAACATTGATCAACGAAAATCAGTAATCCTTACAGCCTTATGAAATTGCGATTCAAGCAATTTAATAGAGCTGTATATAAGCACCGAACATATTTTTTTAGAGAAGTTTTTTATTTTCTGAAGACCTTGCTTTTGGATAGAGGTTCACTAACTGGCATTTTCTGTAATAAAAATGTGCTCTGTGGTTATATAGATCCCTATTGAATTTGGCAAATGTCAATGTACTAAGGCTGTTAATCATTTTGTTCTAAAAAACAGCATCATTAAATGATATAACTGTAAAGGTGATCTTATTGCAGATCAAATGCTGCAAACGTCACTCTGTGTAGTCAGGTGCACAGATGATCAAAAATGAAAATGAAAAGCATTGTTAATGTTTGTATGATGTTTAATTGGCATACATGCAAAATATAATCATGGTATATTAATAACTAAATGCACTATAAAATGTAATAAAGTGATAGAAATATTTAAGCGTTTTGAGGATCCTATTCCTTTGAGACAATGAGCAGCAACAGATACATATTATTACACTGTAAAATCTACCGATTTTGTAGCACATTTTATTTTATATTCTTTAAAATAAATGACTAATTAAGTAATTAATCATGAACATTAATAATTAAGCATCAACACACCACAATAAGTGCATTAATAATGAAGGCTGACAACAGAAATATAACTGCAATGTAATAATGAAAATAAGTGCATTAATAATGAAGGCTGAAAACATAAATATAACAGGAATGTAAAAATTAAGCACCAACACTGAAATGTAAATGCAGTGCAAAATGTACATATCTTTTGAGGCATTTGAAAAAAAAATGTTTTTCTTGTTATTACTTATTAATGATTAATGAAGTAATTAATGAACATTACTTATTGATCATCAACCAAGAAATGTAAGTCCACTGTGAAATATACATCTTTTATTATCCTTTTTTTACTAAATGTGTTATTATGACTAATGAATTATTAATTAATTAATGAACATTACTAATCTTAATGATTAATGAAGCAATTAATAAACATTAATAGTTGAGCAGCAACACTGAAATGTAAGTCCAGTGTGAAATATACTGTATATACTCCCTCCTCCCTCCTCAACCCCCTCCTTACTTTACCCCTCTCTAATTACCTCCCCTCTCCCTTTCTCCTCACTTACCTTCCATCAGCTGTGACTCGGCCAATGCTAATGACGTGACGCGCAGGGGTAAAGTGAGGAGGGAGGTTGAGGAGTGCTGTTGAGGAGGGGGGTTGAGGAGAGAGGTTGAGGAGGGGGGTTGATATGAGGAGGGGGTTTGAGGAGGGGGGTGTGGAGGGAGGTTGAGGAGGGAGGTTGAGGAGGGGGGTTGTGGAGGTGGAGTTGAGGAGGGAGGATGAGGAGGAGGGTTGAGGAGAAGGGTTGACGAGGGGGGTTGAAGAGGGAGGATGAGGAGGGGCATTGAGGAGGGGAGGGGGATTGAGGAGGGGGGTTGAGGAGAGAGGATGAGGAGGGAGGATGAGGAGGGGGATTGAGGAGAGAGGATGAGGAGGGAGGATGAGGAGGGGGTTTGAGGATGAGAAGGGAGGATGAGGAGGGCTGTTGAGGAGAGTGATAAGGGAAGGGGAGGGAAAGAGAAACAAGGGGGGGGAAAGAGACACAGGGAAGGGAGAGGGGGGAAGATACACAGGGGAGGGAGGGGGAAGAGACACAGGAAAGAGAGAAGGGGAAGAGACACAGGGGAGGGAGCAGAGGGGAAGAGACACAGAGGAGGGAGAGGAGGGGAAGAGACACGGGAGGGAGAGGGGGGAGAGACACATGGGAAGGCAGAGGGGGAAGAGACACAGTGGAGAGTGAGGTAGGACACAAGAAAGGGGCACACAAGAGGGGGACATAGAGGGCACAAGAGGGACACAGGGGTCAGCACGTTTCCCACCCTCAGCTTATACTCGAGTCACTACGTTTTCCCATTATTTTGTGGTAAAATAGGTGCCTCGGCTTACACTCGGGTCGGCTTATACTCGAGTATATACGGTACATATTTTCTGATCATTTTTTTATTAACTTTCCTATTATGTCTAATTAATTATTAATTAATGAATTAACATTACTAATTAATCAATGACTAAATATATTATAAAAGAGTTAATCAATAATGTAATCATAAAGTAAAGGTAGGGACAATTTTCACATTTTTAGCATAATGATAAATAATTAATATTTAATAATGTATTGTCCATTAAATAATCATTAATTAATTAATAAACATATTTGAAATGGTTAATGATTAATATCTTGATAAAGTACAGGCATTGCAAACTGGAGTATTGTAATTTTTAAAACATTTTTTTTATAATTCATTAATTAATTAATATACTTTACCTATTTATAATAAATAGCCAGCAATCAATATCCTGAAGAGCTAACAATCTCTTTGGATTTTCCGGCGGCAGAAAATGTCCAGTCAAACTGTCATCACCTGAGGAGAAAGTGTCAGCACTGTGGCAAGTGTGCCCTATATATAGGCCAGGACCGTTAGTTTAGGCGGGAAAGCCGCCATTTCAGAAGCGTAATTGTGTAAATTGTCGTAAAATGGCGCCGATATTGTAAGTGTTACGTGCGTCGTGAGAATTTTGCAACTTTAGTAACAGTGGGTTTTAGAACCTCGTACGTGCCTTGTCAAACTGCTACGTGTCTGGCTATGTTTTGCACTCTTCACGGTCGTGTAGCCTCATTTTTATTTTTTTCTGCTGACATTTTTTTCCTCGCCTAGTCGATTTTCGAGTGGCGAAAATCGTCTAAATCGAGTTAAATTCACGTTCCACCTCACTCACAGACGTCCTGGCTGTTGCCCCATGCTGTCTGTGATGTTTATGTATTTCTTTGGGGAGTATTTAGTGTGTTTTTAGTGTTTTTTGGTTTGCGGGACTCGGCCAGTAAGTTCATATTTTTACGACTCGTTTTTTTTTCTCTAAGTGTTACGACTCATATTTGGATTCATATTTTTTTTTCCTAAGCCTCACGGTCATCATGTGCTTGCATGTTTGTAGGCTAAGTCCAGCGTGTTTGATCTGCTAAATGCTGCAAGTTTTGTGCAGTGGTGCGTGGCGCCGTAGGAGTAAGTGCTGCGAGTTAAGGTTTGTGAGGGGGAGTTTTGTGGGGTGGTTTGAGGCGCCATAGGATTAAATAGCTGCGAGTAAAGTGCTGTGAGTTAAGGATTATGCAGGGTTGTATTGTTACAAAGTCATGCCCTGTAAAGCCTCCACCTTCCGCAAATGCGGCCCCTCGCTTTGCGGGGGTCCGCATTTGCGGGCCAAACTGCGTCCCTCGCTTTGCGAGGGACACAGTTCTTGCGAGCTTGCAAAGCGCGACGAAGTTTAATAGTTTGACAACTATTATATGTGATACTGTTAAACAAAAGAGAAAGAAAAGACACCAATTTTTAGTCACTATGAAATGGCTCAAAAAAGTGTGTAAAGATTGGAATCAGACCATAATTAAAATTTTACTTTTATTCTTAAACTCTAATACATGATTTAATTTAAAACATAATTAAGATAAGGTGCAAAATCTGAGATAAGATCCACCGCCGTTATGTTAATCAAGAAATAAAGTTAATCACATGAACTGTGAATGAACAAGAGGATATCTATTTAATATAGTAATATACATTGAACAACAAATATCGAAATTGCACATTTTACAAAATAAAGTGCATGTTATAAAGTGTCTTGTGTTAATGAAATAATAAACTGAATATTGAAAAATATATCTACCAAAAAATGTCAAAGAAAAACCCTATATAGTAATCCCTGCAAAAACTATTGTGGCAGTACTGGGGCCTACCACAAGCACCCTGGGGAAATAACTACTCTAACTAACTACCTATGAATAAACTAAACCCTATAAATGTGTGGCAAATGGGGAGGTGAGTACTCTTTCTACACTAAAAAGGTGAAAAACATAAAAAATAACAATATCTTATAAAAAAGAAAAAATAAGAAAAAAAAAAATAATCACTTAAATTGTTAATTTGTGCAATCTGATTATAATACAATATAATTCAATATAGTTAAAGTGAGTAAATCACAATATATATAAGTAAATCACAATATTATAATAACAAAAATATCATTGTAATAATATCACAAGTATTTTTATAATATAAAGAAAAACAGACTTAAATGTTTTGGGCCTCATTCTATTATCGGCCGCAGCCGCAAGCTATCCGGCTATTCTATTCCCCTCCGGCCGGGGGTTCCGTCAGGCTTGCGGCCGGCGCCTTGTTATCTCTTGCGGCCGCACGCGCCGGACGAAAGCCTTTGATCTAAAACGGCTGCAAGGAAATCGGCAGTAAGAAAAGCCTGGTTGCTATTCTATTGCTCCGGGAACCCTGTCTGCAAGGCTAAAAGCGAGCCGCAGCAAAAAGGTCCCGCTTTTACCAATTAAGCACATAAAATAGCTCAAATAAAGCCATCCTGCACTTTGAGAAGACTATGAAGTGATTTTAGGTGTTAGAAAAAATAGCACAAATTTCCCCTATACTCAAATCCGTAAAATATATATTTTTTAATATATGTCAAATATACATGTAAAAAGTCCATAGGGCTTGGAGCACCTCAGATACGCCCACGCCGCAGCCGGAAATTAAACAGTTAATTTAAACTCGGGTTTGGGCTGATGTGCATTTTTGAGAGTGGGTTACTTTTAATCCTCATGTACCCCAATATGATCCCTAGCATTTACAGAGCTGTACAGTGCAGGCTTGAATTTATTTTTGACTTTGTAGATTTCTGAGCTAACGGCAGGTTCCAAGATATGCGGCCGGCCGTAAGAGGAGATCCTTGCGGGGCCGTATAATTGAATTGCGAGTTAACAGAACCCCCGCAAGGAATCGCAGCCTTACGGCCGATTTACGGCCGGTAATAGAATGAGGCCCTTAGACAGTATATTGCACTAATCCATACAATAACATACTCATTAAGAGCTGAATAGTTCTGCCAGATGGTGATAAATGATGAGTCAGATAGAACTTTAAGGATATATCTACGTAATCGCATTAGGTAACTGTGTAAATACACATTCAATTAAATGTATACCAATAATCTGCCACAAGTTAATAATCATATATCACAGAAAATATCTCTCATAGAACTTCCCTGTATGGTAGATCAGAAATCATCCAGCTGGTTTGTCTAGCATGTCTCAATGGTGTCTGACATCATCGTGCTGCGACGGCGGCGATCAGCTTCACATCGCTTCCTCTGAAGTCAGTGAAAATATTTAGCATACATGGATATTGATTATATTATGGACCCATTTATTGAGGCAATTTACATTTGTATACAATAATAATATATTCCGTGATCATAATTAGAGGTTTGTCTCTTTATTATAAGTAGCTTTTTCTTTTTCTTCTTTTTGTATATTCAAGATACCCAACTCACAACAAATTATATAATCTAATAGTAACTCTCAGTAGCAAGGGGTCACCAGTAAAGTGCAATGCAATTATGCATATAAATGATTTCAAGAGAGAAAAGAAAGCACACTGAATCAACTGGTGATACCCTGCCCATTACTATCAAAGATGACTTGAAGACAATATTTAGCTAAATTAAATTATAACCTTTTTTTAGCACTATTAAAATAAATAATGTAATTACAAATGGAAAAGATATGCATTATAAGAGATATAAACAGACAGAAGTCTGAGTCTACACACACAAAAATAGTAGGTTAGGTTCCAGGTACCTAAATTAGGAATTGTGTCACAGTAATAGCATTATCAGTAATTATATCAGCAGTTAATTGGTGGACCACAAAGGTGGAGCAGAATGTGCAGTAATTCATTTGCAGGAATAATCTATATATTTACATCTTCAATTATTACATGCAAAGTGGTGTTTATTATCTATGCCCCCTAAGTGATTGAGTTTGCATACTAAATGTGGAAATAAACTCTCTTATATGTCCAGTCCTAATTAAAATATTAGGCCCAATTACAAATATTATTATAATATTCACAAAATAAAAGTGCACATATGTAATGAAAGGTACATATCTTATCAACAGCCCTTATACCTCTTAAGGGATTCTTGCAGACATATTAATCACTATTCAGGAAGCTTAGATCCTATTGTGGACAGCTTAGATAAAAGTGAAAATGAGGTAGTGAATAGTAAAAGGGAAAAGTTCAACAGAGACATTATGGATTTTGAATCTAGGAAGGTATTTGAGTGATAAAAGAGGGAACATTTTTAGACAATGATATAATAAGAGTAACTCCACATATACCAAATCTTCCACTGAAAATAATTTATTTCTGACTGAGGATGATTCAGTCAGTAGAACCCACTAGTCAGAATCTTGAGACACCTTCTTACTTTTTAGACCCATGTATATGAGCACGGCACAGACAGGCCCACACTTCAACATTTCAAGACAGGGGGGGATTAGGGTCCCACTATGAACCTTAGAGATAGACAAATGGTCTCTCATGTAAAATCAAATGAAAATCTCATGTAAAGGTCGCTCCTTCTCCCTCCTTTACAAGAAAGTAAAGCACTGAGAGAGATAAGCCAGTGACATGATAAGCCTGCAGTTAAAGTGAGTAATATGGTTCTGTGGCTCATAGAAGACTATACTCAAGAAGCCCTAAGACAACAGTGATCTAAACTGCTATAACAGGTTGCTGGGGACCCTACAACCAAATGATGGATAATGTTATAGATCATAATTGGATTTATCCTAAGGAATGTTCTTTCCTTAAGGTGGATAACTCTTGTATAGCACCTTGCTATATGCTATCAAAAATACACAACATTAAGTTGAAACTCTCAGGTAGATCTATAACTTCTAGCATTGGGAGTTTATCGAAGCAGGCAAGTAAATATCTTAAGCTAATTTGTTGCAAGTCTCCCCCCTCCCTATACTAGGGATATGATGGATGCACTGAGTAGATTGGACAGGATAGGTGTAAAATCAACCACACTACTTATCACCTGTGAAGTTGAGTCACTCGCCACATCCATCAATCATGCAACCCATTACCAACTTTGAAAAAAAAGCTCCATTATAATACAATTATTAGGTTTTGTCCTCAAACACAATTTATTTGTGTTCAATTGGAAGTATTAACTGCAGAAGTGGGGCACAGCCTTGGGCCCTCATTCAATTGCAATTTGGCCAATTGAATAGGGCTCTAAATAAGCACATAACATATATTTTTTAAAGAAGTTTTTAGTTTGTAAACATCTATCCAAAAGCAAGCTTTTCACTAACTAAAAACTTCTTTAAAAAAAATATGCTATGTGCTTATTTCGAGCCTTATACAATTGGCCAAATCACAATTGAATGAGGCCCTTGGTTTCTTTATGTGCCACAACCTATGCCAAAATACCTCTGTTGGTGAGAGAGCGAATAATTGTTTTCAGATAGCCTAAGTGTATATACAGAAATGATTGAGCTCTGGTTAAGATACCTTTAATACTTGCGAATATTATGAGACTGCACAGAACAACAATTTTTGGAATTATCAGAAATTCTTAACAATAATAATCTCAATCACATATTGTGAATCTAAAAACCATTGACTTTCTTTTATATTTCCATACATATACTGTAGATGAGATAATATCACATCAGACCTCTATAGGAACACCACAGCTGCAAACAATATACTACATGATGAAAGTTTGTATTTATCTGTGATAAAGAGGGCAATACCTATAGGAGAAGATCGGGGGGAACTGCTCAAATATTGGCTCATTTAAGATTCAATCACAAGACAAAGACTTAAACGTAGGGGGTACAGTAATTATGTGATCAAAAAGATTATCATAGAGCCCTCCTTACTGAGAGGGAGAATCTTGACTCCCCAAATTAAGAGGAAATCTGAAAGTTAGATCTGACTCATGAGCCACTTTAGCCAACAGTGGAAGTAAATAGACATAACCGTTAATAGGTACAGCCATGTGCTTAAAATTAATGAATATCTAAGAGAATGTCAACTCTAGCTAACTCAAGGGCTATTCTCATGGCCATCAGAGCTTTTTAAAAAGAATAAATCACTTGTGGATTTATTTTGTTGTATAATGTTGGGCCCAACTCTCTGGTTGTATGTTTTGGAACTTCAAGAGCCCTTTCCACCAAGACATTTGAGCCTAGAGCAGGGGTCGCAATTCATTTCTCAAAGGGGCCACATAAGAAACTGGGACTGTTGTGGAGAGTCGAACATTATATATATACTAGCGACTTGCCCGTCAAAAATTGACAGCAATGTGATGTATATGTTTGTCAGGTTGTTTAGTTATTTATATATATATTTGATCCTTGTAGGTATTGTGATATGAACGTGTATTTTTGTAAAATGTTGGTGTAATGGTTTTTTAACATGAAATTTGTATCTGAAGAATTGTTCACTTTAATATACATTGAATCCAGAGGAAAGCAAAAAGTAAAAAGCCTTGTTGAAACGTCCCTAATTTTAACATGAAGTTTAAAATATATGTAACCAATAACGTTCAAAGTATATATTTTTAAACTTGATCTTTATTTTTTATGTAACTTTGGAAGTTGACAAAGCATTTGTATAATTTTGAACATTATAAACAGGAACACAGTGAATACATTTTGTAACTTAATTTTGTATTAAAAGTATTAACATTTGAATGTAAAAACAGTTGAACTTTAAATTAATAAGTATTAACATGCAATTTGTATCCGAATAATTGTTAAGTTGAATATACATTGAATGTAGAGGAAGGCATACAGTAAAAACTCTCCTTAAAACGTACCAAATGAAAGTAATTACTTACTGATCACATAAACTGGCGATAAACATTAATGTAGGTAGTAATCTTAAGATAACAGACAATATTTACATTGTGACTTAAAAGGTGCTTGAGCTCTTAACATGAATTTTATAATCTGTTTGATGAAATAACTTGTAAATATTGTTTTTAAACTTGTAACATTAGAAACATTAACACAGTAACTTAACATTGTAACATAATTTCTATTAAAAATGCAAGGCAAGTATTTTGTGAGGCGACTTATCCATAAACATTACTTCCATTAATTATGACTGAATTAAACAACAAATTGTTATGTATTTTTGAATGCTTTTAAAAAATGTTTGCATGGCTTTAGTTTGTATCCTGCAAAGTTATAGTACTTCATAGTAGACAATGTTTTTAGTAAAAATACGTCCATCTTCTAATAAATCACCTTGACTTTCATTTTTTTCAATGTAAACTTTAATAGCCTGTGGATTTTTGCACCGTGACAATGCAACGTACAATTGACAATGTGCAAATACTGGTTCTTACAAAAAAATACCCACAGATTTGAAAGTTTGACCTTGTGATTTATTAATGGTCATGGCAAATGCCATAATAATGGGAAATTGTCTTCTTTGAAGTATAAAAGGGAGACTACTTTCACTTGGTGCTAAATCTATTCTTGGTATGAAAAATCTCTCCTTTATGGGTCCCAGTTAAAATTTCAGTATCTATAAAATGGTCCCTTAATTGTTGAACAATTAATCTTGTGCCATTGCATAGGCCTTTTTTGGGGTTCATATTTCGCAGTAACATGATAATTGCACCTTTCTTTAGCTGCGAAATATGTGGTGGCATTCCAGAAGGAGTTAGAGAGTTTATGAATTCAGTCGAAAAGTTAGCCTGACTTTCATTGTCATCAGCAAGTACAGAATCAGCACTGTGATAATTTCTTTGTGGTGCATTAATTTTTTTAAAGATTTCATTATTGAGGATTAATGCATCTTTATTTTTACACGTCAGTATGACTTGGTTGGCAAGCTCGGAATATTCTTCGTTATTGATGCTCCCTTCAAATATAGCCGATATAATATCTTGTTGACAAATCATCTGAGGTGGGATCTCTACAGTGTCGTCAGCTAAATGTAGTATTTTTTCTGTTCTGCCTTCTCCAATTTTAATAAGCCAATCATTGAAATCATTTTGTCCTTCTGATCTCATATTTTGTTGCAGTTGAAGATGGGTGAAATGTTTCCATACTGTGCTTGACTTGATACAGGTTTCGATAATGTCAGTTCGATTTCCATGTACAACAACAGGTAATGTTTGTCTAAAATCGCCACCCAACAACATTACCTTTCCACCAAATGGAAAAATATTATCCATGACTTCACGAAGCAAACGGTCAATACATTGGAGGGCATAGCATGACATCATTGTGGCCTCATCTATTATAATTAATTTACATTTCTTAAATTTCTATGCTTGTAAGGATGTCATGCGAATATCTGACACAGAATTTTCTAAAATAGGCACTGGCAGTTTAAATCCACTATGAACAGTTCTTCCACCTTCTAATAAAAGTGCAGCAATTCCAGTAGTGGCAAACGCCATTGCTATTTGTCCTTGTGCTCGTACTGAACTCATTAATAAATTGTACAAATAGGTTTTTCCTGATCCGCCAGGTCCATCAAGATAAAAATAACGCTCTGTCACCATGTCATCATCTATTGCATTTTTAATGGCATGAAATGCTTGCAATTGTAGTGTATTTAAAGTTGTAAGTCTTTCTTGTGTTCTTTCTGCTTGTAGTTGAATGTCATAGTCTTCAAAGTTTATGTCATCTATAAGACCTGGATCAGGCAAATTAAAACTTGCACAACTTAATCCATGAGTTAAAAAGACTTCTTGGATTTCCATTAACGCTTTTAAGTGTGCAATGGGTTCATTGTATCATCGCATAAAGTCTTCAGCGATATTACTTTTAAAAGTCTCCCACAAAGCTAATGCATTTGGAGCATTTGAGAAGATACAAATAAAAGCAAATTGTTCTCTCATCTTTTGTGGCATTTGACATTGTGCTGCTTCTTCTAAACATCTTTCCCACTCTGTATCATCAGCGAGTAAGTTTCTATGTCTTGCAGCTAAATGGAAGGATTCATATACAATGTCATTAACAGTTCTTAATTGTTCAAAACTTTGTGCTCCTGGAACATTTAAAAGTAATATCCGTAAGCAAAAACGTTCAACATCTCTTGGACTGACTGTGTAAATTCGTGGAATTATTTTATTGCCTCTGCTTTTTCTTGGTCTCCATAATCCATTCACAAAAACATAGTGATATGGAATTTCAATACATAAGTATTGTGTTGCTTGAGCATCATTTGAATTTAATGCAAACCATGCAGTTAGTGTAGTGTGACGATCTTCACTTTGGGCCAATGCATTCATTTCATTTCCAGCATGGAAATAGACTAAATGTCGTTGTGGCAAATGTACTGCTAATCTATATACTGCATGTGATCTATCATGCATTTCAAATTTTAAAAGCCGCCACATAGCTTCTGGTGCACTGACATAGCGAGCATCTACATGAGATGCAAGTTCATCATGTACTAACTCACTACATTCAGGGTTGTCTGCACTTTTGACAACTACAGTAGCTGCATCATAGCCTTTGTAAATATATTTGTAGACATATTTAATGGATTTGATGGAAGTGCAGGCTTCTACGTTGATGTGGGCGTTGTACTTCATGAGTAAATGTGGATTGTAGGGTACTACATATCTATTGTCCACTTTTGTTCCACGAATATCCATCACAATTTGCATATGTTTTGTCTCTATAATCTTTTGGAAAATCTTTTGAACATTTATTATTTTCCATACACGGTGATTGTGGATTAAGGTCTCCACAGGGTCCATAAATCATGCGATGAGTAACAATCTCATATAGTCTACCATATAGTTCTGGATCTGGTAGTTCAGCAACTATGACTGCATCCACTTTGTCCGAAGTATCTAATTTATCTTTCTCTTGAAGTATTATCAGAAGATGTGCATGTGGAAGGCCTCTTTTTTGAAATTCAATGGTATATACATAAGCAAGACATTTGCCAAATAACTGATTTATAGTGAAGTCACGTATTAATTCATTTAATTTGATCCTAAAAACTCTGGCTACTAAATCTGGTCGATCTGAAGCACTTTGTCCAAGAAGTAGATTTTGATTAATTTCTGGCCATTGTGGATTACATGTAAATGTCAGAAATAAATCTGGTTTTCCAAATTTTGTCACAATAGCCATAGCATCATTGTATCTTTCTCTCATATTTCGAGGAGATCCTTGAAAGGAAGATGGTAAAATGATGGCTTTGCCAGCTGTCATGTCTCTGCTTGTAGCCACGTCAGCAACATAGTCCATGAGTCCACAATATTGTTCTACACGTAGTTTATCTTGTTGATATTTTATAAAGTTTAAATTATTTGCCTCAACTTGCGAATATGAATCAATAATCCATTGTTGTGTTAGTTTCCCACCACATAAAATTGGATTAAATTCATCTCTAATGGCAATTTGAGCAACTTTAAATTCAAGCATAGAAACATTATTTCGGATTCTGGCTTTAGCATTTGGGTAACTGGGAAGGGTTAATTTTGGTTGCCAACCGGCTTCTCCGTGTGGGAAAAAGATGGGATATGTCATTGGATCTAAATTTGGACTTAAGATATTAATATTAATAAATGGTTGGTCCTCATTTCTGGGATATACTCTAATGTCTCTTTGAAATGGTGGTTCTCCTTCATCATTCTGAAAGACCATTGCAACCTCATTTGATGTTGGCAAGTTATAACGACGTTTATCAGTATGTCTGTCTCTTTTAAGCACCATATTAACCTTTGGCATGGGTAATTGATGTCTTTGTGCATGAAGTAGTTGTTCAGTTTCTACTTCTGCCAATTTTTTGTAAGCTTTACTGTAGGGATTGTTGTCCATAATGTTATTTAGCTCTATGAAAACACTGGGTAAGCATTTTTTATTTTCTTCCATCTGCATACGTTGGTCAACAGCTTCCATTGTATCTAGGACATATAGTTGAGCGAATTTTCTTTGCTCTCCTTGCTCTGGATGTAAATGTGAAGTCTGATGATAAATTTGTCCTTGTACTTTAAAACAGTAAGGACCATGTCCTGGTACATTAGCAGCCAATGTTGCCCCCATAG
Organism: Discoglossus pictus; assembly: GCA_027410445.1. Taxonomy (NCBI): domain Eukaryota; kingdom Metazoa; phylum Chordata; class Amphibia; order Anura; family Alytidae; genus Discoglossus; species Discoglossus pictus. The sequence goes on from CM050164.1 coordinate 270,366,980, forward strand.
ATGCAAATGATATGGCACTATTGTAGGATCTTATGTTTGTCTTAAAACTAATAAATTGTCCATCTCTGGGTCTCTCCTGTTTAAAATAATAAGCTTTACAAAATTGACATTGAGTACTCATGTCCCCACAACTATGAACCTCTACTGCTAAAGACTTGAGTAAAGGACAATTTGCAAAGCATATAGGATTTTGACTTTCATATTCATCAGGTGAAAAGTCATGAAATGTTTCAACAACAGGTTCTAAATGTTTAGTTTTTTTCGTGGCTTTTCTTGGTATATGTTGTCCTTGTTTTGTTGAAATGTCCTGTAAGGTTTCAGTAAGAGGTTGTAAATGCTTTGTTTTTGTAGTTGCTTTTTTTGGTATGTCTTGAATTGTATCTTGTAAAATGTCATCTGATGTTTGAGGAACAGTTTGTAAATGCTTTATTATCTTTTTATTTTTTTTTGTCGTATCTTTCATTTTTGCAGCTGATAGTCTTTTATTTGCAAGTCTTTTGCGTTCTTTTTCTCGACAAATTTCTTTCTCTTCAGGTGTCTGCTGGGCGGCCCATCTCTCTTGTCTTTCTCTAGTTTGACGTCTTTTCTTCTCTTCTTTGGTCTCGTTATTAGCCATATTAATCTGTAAAGGAAAAAAAAGAAATGTAATTGTGTATATTTAAATTTGTAATTCCTGTTAAAGATTCTTGTGCACAATTGGTGAAATAAAAGGCAAATCATTAATGTATCAGTGATATTTAGGTAAAATTATAATTCCTGTCCTCACTGACTAAGGGCCTCATTCAATTATCGGCCGTAAAACGGCTGCAAAGCTGCGATTCCTTGCGGCCGCCTTACGGCCCCGTGTAGAGCTACTTTTACCTTGCAATTCAATTATACGGCGCCGCAAGGATATCCCCTTCCGGCCGGCCGCATATCATGCAAACGGCCGGAAGCTTTTTCCCAGCGCCCGTAAATCTTGTTTTTTTGCCGCAAAGTCCTAAAACTGAAAATGCAAATATAAAATCGAGAATGCACTGTAAAGCTCCATAAATGCTAGGCATCATAATGGGGGACACGAGGATTAATAGCAACACCCTCTCAAGCTTGCACATCAGCCCAAATCTGATATATTATTTACGGATTACTTTAATGTCCCGTAGTTCCCTTGGCTGGTCCTTGTTCAAACCCGTACGGGTTTGGAGATGGAGGGCCGCAAACCAAGCATTGTAATAGCCAATATATATTCAATCCAGCACTGCAAAGCACTGTAAATGATGGGGAACATAACGGGGGGGCATGAGGATTACTAGCCAAACATTCTCAAGCTTGCACATCGCCAAATTGTACTTTGATTTTAAAATCCGTACAAGTCCCACGGACTTCACTGACCAAGCCCATAGCTCCGTATTCAAGCCCGTGCGGGCTGTCCTCCAAGCCCGCAGCTCGTTTTTAAAGGCCGTACGTGCTTGGAGGTTAAAGGTATCCATTTTGTTACGGTTTTTGCAGTCTGCATGGTTTAAGCCTGTAACCCTAAAATGGAGGCCCAAGCATTACAGCCTCCAAATTAACAAGACTTCAAATTAGTTTAATATTACTCATATGTTTGATTGGTCAGCACACATACAGGTTCCATTGTAGCCTCTAAAACAGCCCCATAATAGAATATGTCACCCCAACATTGGCGTGCACAGCAAATGTGTTTTGACAACATGTAGCTGACATGAGCGGTCCCACATCATTGCGCAGTTCTAATATTTTTGACTGTTGCGCGTCGATGAAAGGGCGCAAGTAATATGACCTAATGCCATAAACCCTTCTAACCCTTGTAGCCGCAGCCTAATCCTAACCCTTACACCCCACCGCCTAATCCTAATCATGAGATCCGCTAGCCTCCTGTCGGGCCTGCTGTTGTTGATGCGCGCATGTGTCGGTGCGCAGATGACAGCGCACATTCGATGCACGCTATATGTTTGATCAACGATAGAATACACATCTCACTCATCACATCTACATTAGAGAATACAAATAGTGGCCAAATCAGACCGCCACTTGGCATATATCAAGTACCAGGGGAATATTTCATTATATGTGCTTAAGTTCTTCAGTTGTGTCCGACTCTCCGTGACCCTATGGACTGCAGCACATTCAGCTAGGTCTCTGCCTGGGCTGTTCTCCAAAGTTTGAAGGCCAAAGAAATTGGAGTGGGTTGTCAGTTCCTCCTCTAGTGGATTGGGATTTGTCTGATCTCTCTGCTATGACCTGCCCACCTACAGTAGCTCACAGCTTCATTCAGGTACCTATTCATTGGAGGCCCTCAGGGGAATGTTCCTACTCAACAGTATCGCTAATCAGACTTGTCAAGGGTATTAACCCTATATTAGTAGTAGATATGATATTTGGGATCAGATGATATCTCAAGCTATTCTGACTCCTCAACAGTTTTACATGTATTGATCTATTGCATGTTAACTATGGCTCATCAGTTTACATTTAGAGGAATGTGACACTAATGTAATGCATGTGGATTTCCCTGAACCAAACATATTCATAACACATGGACGCAGTCAGAAAGGTCTAACAAAGCTTTATTTTTTACACAGACCACAATCAGCAGTGGTCAAGATTGTGCATTCACATAACAGTATAACAAAGCTTTATTTGATACACAGACCACAATCAGCAGTGGTCAAGATTGTGCATTCACATAACAGTATAACAAAGCTTTATTTGATACACAGACCACAATCAGCAGTGGTCAAAACTGCATTAATATCATGGGTGTGGTGTGGGCGGGTCCTTGAAGAGCAAGAGGCTGGAAAAAAGGGGAAACCTACAGGGGTCAATCTAATAGTCTAGAATAAGCATGATGCATAGCACCTACCAGGGTCACATGCTGCAACCGGAACCAGAAATCTCTTCATTTAACTGAAGAAACCATTTATGTGCATAGCACTTACAACTTGTAACTAGATCTGCTCAATTAAACAGATGATTCAACCTTCGGACTGTGTAATCCAATCCAGTTTCACACATACAGTGTGTTGAACAAACAAAAATCTGAAAGAAGTGTTCAAATCAAAAAATGCGGAGGAGGATCAAAAACAATTTAGAATCACGATGTATGTACAGTACAGTTCTAAATACTGTACCAATATACCAACTCACCTGATTCCCATCTGCAAGCATTACTAACCATCAGCTAGGTCTGTGGATAATCAGAAATATGGGCAAATAGCCATTATTATGGAGAGGACACAAAGGTCAGCAGCCAGATTCACTGTTTCTTACATCAGACCCAAAGATCTGTTCTCAGACTGCTATTGAGGTCAGGATGACATGCGTCACTAGTGCATATATTAATGCTGGCTGTTATTAACATGCCATTGTGAGACTTTGCAAGTCCACCGCCATAGCGGTATTAGTCTACATTTAAGCTACCAACAATCATGTCGGAGATATCTGGCTATATGATAGCTTTAAGATTGTGGGAGCTACATGTTAAGGGGGCTGCCATTGAAGGCATGTCTACCTGAGAGGCACTGGGAAAACCCTCCACCTCATAATTCCTCCACAATGCTTGCAGATGTAGGAGATGCCTTCATGGACCTAAAATAAAAAAATAAAATAAAAGACAAAACCTAACAAATAAGGCCTGAAAACATCATAGGGCCTGCAGCATCTCTTCTCAACAGCACTCCTTAGTGACAATGTATTGGTCACACTACTAATTAACAGCCTCATTAAATTGCTATGTAACAAATTGAATAGGGCTCTATATAAGCACACAGCATCTTTTTGAAAGCAAGTTTTTAGTTAGGGAACTTCTATGCAAAAGCCAGGTCTTCACTAACTAAAAACTTCTGTAAAACAAATATGCTATGTGCTTATATAGAGCCATATTCAATTGCCCAAATCACATTTTAATGAGGCCCTTTGTGTTCTGTTTAACCTGTGACCAATTGATGGTCACTGAGGAGTGCTGTTGAGAAGGCTAAAACATGTCTGCAGACCCTATGGGCGTCATTCAATTGCGATATGGCCAATTGAAAAGGGCTCTATATAAGCACAGAGCATATATTTAGTTACAGACGTTTGTAGTTAGTGAAGACCTTGCTTTTGGAGAGAAGTTCACTAACTACAAACATCTGTAGAAAATATGCTCTGTGCTCAAATTGATCCCTTAGCAATCGGCCACATTGCAATTGAATGAGGCCCTATGTCCTCCTCCGCTTGGGCCCAGGACCCACATCACCTGTGCTCATCCTCCGTCTCCCCTCTGGTGGTGATGGTGGGGGGGCGGGCGGTGCCAGGCAGCGGTGGTCTTGGTGGTGGCGGACACATGGGAGGAGAGGAGGGGCCAGGCTGCTCTTGACTGGGGGATTGGGAGATCCCTGTTGATGTTGGGCTGGGGACCATCGCCTGTCTGAGCAGCCTGACCTGAAGGTGTTCAGTGGTTATGTGGTGCCTCCTCACCTCCCTGGACAGCCTGTGGGTCTGATGTGACCGGAGGGCAGAGATGCTGGCCTCCATCCGGAGCTGGCTGGCCGTAGACTCCTGTATGCTGGCCACCATCAGGAGCTGGTTGGCCTGAATCCTCTGGCTGCTTGCCAGCAGCTCCTTCATGACGGCCAGCCTCTCCACCTGCACAGCCTGGCTCTGCGGCGACGACACCGCTGGGTGGGCGTGGTGAGGTTGTGCGGGGAGGTCCACAGCTGGAGCCAGTGGGGAGAATGTGCCCGGTGGTGACCAGGCCAGCACACTTTGTGGGGAAGGAGGTGCTGTCCCTTGGGGGGATGAGGGCCCCAGAGCAAGCCTTTCGAGGATGGGCATAGGCCCAGGGCTTGTGGCAGGTGACCCCGCAAGGTCAATGACCAGCCCATCCCCTGACCCAGAGCCCTCTGATATTCTTTCCTTCTCCCCCTGTGCTGGAGGATCCTGGTACGGGGCTGATGGCCCCGCCTCCTCTCCCTGGTCACAGGACCCAGAGCTCCTCCTGGATGCTGAGAGATAGAGAAGAAAGGTACATGTCATTAGTATGTAGATTAGCGCATTGATATGTGTTCATTTCTAATTATCTGACATCTAGCCTTGAATATGGATGATTCTCTGATTAGCTATCTTATACTAGCTGTTATCTATTCTTAGGTTTCTGTTCTGGATGGTTCTCGGCTCACAACTCTATCTGTATTACGGCTGCTGTCTGTAACTGCATAGGCTGAACGGGCACACCAATACATGGACTCTGTATTACAGGGGTGTCCAAACTCTTTCCTGGATTTGAAGATATCCTTTCTGTGCACTGGTGAGTCAATCAGGATGAATGAAGAAGCGATTGACTCACCTGTGCGCAGCAGGGTTATCAAATCCAGCCATGTGTGTGGCCCACCAGGACCGAGTTTCGACACACCTGCTCTATTGCTTGATTACTGTTTTGGTGACCAGGAATGACAGTGATTTGTCAGCTTCATGAATTTAAGGATGCATCCATCTATCCCTTGTTATTTCATGGAGCTGACATGTCAGTGTCATGGCCATGTGTAGTGTGTGTGATGCACATGTGGTGGCATGTTGCTCATATTCACCTGCCATGGAGGCTGGGTCCTGCTGCTCCACCGGGCCTGATGCTCCAGCTGCGTCGGAGGGTGCAAGCATGGCCCTTGCAATACCTTCATGGGCAAGGTACTTGACCCTCCGCCCCTCGGCCTCCTGCACCATCTTCTTCCTCACCGCGGCCCTGATGTCGTCAAACCGGTGCTTAATGGACCGCAGACTCCGTCCACGGCCCGCCACACCGTTGACCAGATCCACCACCTGCTGCCAAGCAGTAGCACGGGGCCCAGCCTTTACTTCCCTACCCCCCGAGGTGATGACGGGGCGGGCACGGATGGCCTCCAGGAGGACCCTGTTCTCCTCCCGGCTATAATTGTGGGCCCTGGACCTGCCGCCAGCCTCTTGCTCTTCTGCCTGGGGATGAGGACCATCTCCACTCTCCCTCCTCCTCCTCCTTCCTCCTCCTACTCTCCTCTCCTCCCTCCTTCCTCTCCTCTCCTCCCTCCCTCCTCCTCCTCTCCTCTCCTCCCTCCTTCCTCTACTCTTCTTCCTTCTCCCTCCTCCTCTCCTCTCCTCCCTCCTTCCTCTACTCTCCTCCCTTCTCCCTCCTCCTCTCCTCTCCTCCCTCCTTCCTCTACTCTCCTCCCTTCTCCCTCCTCTCCTCTCCTCCCTCCTTCTCCTCCTCTCCTCCCTCCTTCTCCTCCTCTCCTCCCTTCTCCTCTCCTCCCTCCTCCTCTCCTCCCTCCTTCCTCCTCCTTCCTCCTCCTCTCCTCCCCCCTCCTCTCCTCCCTCCTCCTCTCCCTGCTCCACTACCTCCTTCTCCACTACCTCCTCCTCCACTACCTCCCCCTCCTCAACTATTACCTCCTCCTCATTCCTCCCCTCCTCTTCCCCACCTCCACGACCCGGGACTCCCTGTCACTCCTCCACCCTCTGCTCCTCTCCCTCCATCACCACCTGAAAAGAAAAGAAAGAGAAATAAAGAAATGTTTTAGTGGGTTTGCCTGCTCCACGCTCGTCCCCCATTCTGATCGCCTCTAACACTATTTCTGCTTGGATAGCAATGTTGTAACTAACTGCAGTAATCAACCTTAAGTGGACAGAGCCTGTGACAGCAGTGGGAGGGGTGTCCAACACCTCTCACTCTGGACCTGAGAGGCGCTGATGAAACACGCTAGATCAATACTTTCATAAACAATGTGGAAGGGTCAGTTACAGTTTGCATATATACAAGGCATGCGGCTATTTACTGTGTGCTTCTATCATGTGTGGGGAGTGGCTCATGTCTGAGGCCACTAATATCCTATCTGCATTATATTCTGCACATATTCAATCAAACTCAATCAAACTCAATCTCAAAATCAAACTCAATCAAACTCAATCTCAAAATCAAACTCAATCAAACTCAATCTCAAAATCAAACTCAATCAAACTCAATCTCAAAATCAAACTCAATCAAACTCAAACTCAAAATCAAACTCAATCAAACTCAAACTCAAACTCAATCAAACTCAATCTCAAAATCAAACTCAATCTCAAAATCAAAATCAAACTCAATCAAACTCAATCTCAAAATCAAACTCAATCAAACTCAATCTCAAAATCAAACTCAATCAAACTCAATCTCAAAATCAAACTCAATCAAACTCAAACTCAAACTCAATCAAACTCAATCTCAAAATCAAACTCAATCAAACTCAATCTCAAAATCAAACTCAATCAAACTCAATCTCAAAATCAAACTCAATCAAATTCAAACTCAATCAAACTAAATCTCAAAATCAAACTCAATCAAACTCAATCTCAAAATCAAACTCAATCAAACTCAATCTCAAAATCAAACTCAAAATCAAACTCAATCTCAAAATCAAACTCAATCAAACTCAAACTCAAAATCAAACTCAATCAAACTCAAACTCAAAATCAAACTCAATCAAACTCAATCAAACTCAATCTCAAAATCAAACTCACTCAAACTCAATCTCAAAATCAAACTCAATCAAACTCAAACTCAAAATCAAACTCAATCAAACTCAATCTCAAAATCAAACTCAATCAAACTCAATCTCAAAATCAAACTCAATCAAACTCAATCAAACTCAATCTCAAAATCAAACTCAATCAAACTCAATCAAACTCAATCTCAAAATCAAACTCAATCAAACTCAATCAAACTCAATCTCAAAATCAAACTCAATCAAACTCAATCTCAAAATCAAACCCAATCAAACTCAATCTCAAAATCAAACTCAATCAACCTCAAACTCAAAATCAAACTCAATCAAACTCAAAATCAAACTCAATCAAACTCAATCAAACTCAATCTCAAAATCAAACTCAATCAAACTCAATCAAACTCAATCTCAAAATCAAACTCAATCAAACTCAATCAAACTCAATCTCAAAATCAAACTCAATCAAACTCAATCTCAAAATCAAACTCAATCAAACTCAATCTCAAAATCAAACTCACTCAAACTCAATCTCAAAATCAAACTCAATCAAACTCAATCTCAAAATCAAACTCAATCAAACTCAATCAAACTCAATCTCAAAATCAAACTCAATCAAACTCAATCAAACTCAATCTCAAAATCAAACTCAATCAAACTCAATCAAACTCAATCTCAAAATCAAACTCAATCAAACTCAATCTCAAAATCAAACTCAATCAAACTCAATCTCAAAATCAAACTCAATCAAACTCAATCTCAAAATCAAACTCAATCAAACTCAATCAAACTCAATCTCAAAATCAAACTCAATCAAACTCAATCTCAAAATCAAACTCAATCAAACTCAATCAAACTCAATCTCAAAATCAAACTCAATCAAACTCAATCAAATTCAATCTTAAAATCAAACTCAATCAAACTCAATCAAACTCAATCTCAAAATCAAACTCAATCAAACTCAATCTCAAAATCAAACCCAATCAAACTCAATCTCAAAATCAAACTCAATCAACCTCAAACTCAAAATCAAACTCAATCAAACTCAAAATCAAACTCAATCAAACTCAATCTCAAAATCAAACTCAATCAAACTCAATCAAACTCAATCTCAAACTCAAACTCAAAATCAAACTCAATCAAACTCAATCTCAAAATCAAACTCAATCAAACTCAAACTCAAAATCAAACTCAATCAAACTCAAACTCAAAATAAAACTCAATCAAACTCAAAATCAAACTCAATCAAACTCAAAATAAATCTCTCTCTCTATATATATATATTTTGAGAGAGAGAGATCCAGATATAATATTAAACAGAAAAATATAAATAACTTACCTCCCTCCACAAAACTCCTCTCCCCACAAAAACAAACTCGCTATAGGCCAACAGCAAAAAAAACACAATTGTACTTCTCGCCAGTGTATTCAGTAAATATAGAAATTGGCAAAACATACAAATAAAAGACAGCTTGATAGGATGAAAAGCATGTACAATGCAACTTACCTCCCTCCAAACCCCTAAGGGCCGGATCAAAGATCCCAAATCCTCCAAACACCTATAAACAAGCAAAGAAATCAATTTTACTTCTCGCCAGTGTATTCAGTAAATATAGAAATTGGCAAAACATACAAATAAAAGACAGCTTGATAGGATGAAAAGCATGTACAATGCAACTTACCTCCCTCCAAACTCCTATGGGCCGGATCCAAACTCCCACACAAACAAAAATACTCAAAACACCTATAAACAAGCAAAAAACACAATTGTACCTCTCACCAGTGTATTCAGTAAATATAGAAATTGGCAAAACATACAAATAAAAGACAGCTTGATAGGATGAAAAGCATGTACAATGCAACTTACCTCCCTCCAAACTCCTATGGGCCGGATATAAACTCCAAAACTCTCCAAACTCCCTCCAAACACCTATAAACAAGCCAAAAACACAATTGTACTTCTTTACATTGGCATCCATAAATGTAGTAACGGATTCCCGTAAAAAGAACTTAAACCGCGACTTGATAATAAAGCAACTTACCTACTCTCAACCACCAAGCTCCTGGAACCGCGTGCTACTTCGTCCGAAATCGCAACACAGTCGAGGCGTGGGCGCGTGTCATTCCTATTTATTCACTCCCACTGTCAATCAAATGGTCTATCCCGTAAGTGATTGGCTGTGCGACCTGTGGCGCGATGCGTGATTCAGGTATTGGATGGTTCGTGCCGGGCGCGGCTAGTCCGTCCCCCTTCCAGCTTGTGTGCGCGCCTAAACGTCACGGCCTTCCTACATTCTGAAGGCCGCGATTCGCGCCTGGCTCGATTTAATTTACGTCCGCATCCGTTGAAGTCCACACGATGCACTTACGGCATTGTAATGAAACAGGGCTGAAAGGGCCCTAAAAGTGTAAAGGAAGCAATAAAAGGCATTCGAATTACTGTAAAAACAATCCACAATGATCAAATATGTTAATAAAAGAGATTTTTTTTGTGTCATGTACATCCTCAAAATGGCGGCTAAATTAACCCTTTAGCACTCAGAAAGGATAGAATGTGTCCCCTAAACATATCAACATTATCTGATTTACATCTCTTTTATCACATCTAGATTTTTGAACACAAATACTGTATATATTTCCACGCCACATTACATAGATCATGGAGCATGGGCCCAAATTCAAATGTGGGCCAGAATATTAGGGGTTACTAATTAAAATGGCTCAACAAATCCATAATCAGGGAACTTCATAACAGGATGAAGCTTAGATACACCAGTGAGCTTTTCCATTTGTGAAATCCACCCGGATAATCACAGCTGGGGTAATTAGCAAGCTATATAACCACACCATCATCCATGAATTATCAAGTCTGAACCATCATGGATAGCAGCAACCTGAGTGCAGCGTATAGGTATGTGAGGAGAGAGCAGCGTCGTAGGAATGGATATTTGTTTTAGATGTTGCAGAGTGGAAACCGGGCTGTCAGGCGTGCGACTGTGGAGTGGCTGAGGCGTGACAGAGAGGGGCGGCTGGGAGTGAATGTGGGTGAGCGTGCTGATGCAATCCATGGTGGTCCGGAACCAAGCCAGGCAAGTGGCTCATCACAGGACATGCCTAGGGTCATGGTGGGGGGTCAGTTAGGGGAGAGAGCTCCAGTGGCACAGGGACAGGGGGATATGAGGGCACCTGCAGACAGGGAGGAGGACCTTGATGTGGGTGATCAGCTGATGGGGGGGCCAGATGAGAGACCCCTAGAGGGTGTGGCACATGAAGTAGGCTCCTGCACAGCCAGACCCACAGGGGGGTGAGCAGGCCCAGGAGCCTGCCAGGAGGATTCGTGCACCCAGGGTGTACAGGGAGAGAGTCACATTAGAGGGGTTAACTGATGTTGAAGTGTATGAGCGTTTTAGGCTAACCCGTGCCAGCCTGGAGGAGCTCTATGCGGTCCTGAGGGAGGACATGGAGCCTTCCTCACGGACCAATAGAGCCATCCCAGGCATGACACGGATGTTAGCCGCCATACACATCCTATCATCAGGTAGTTTTCAGAACACTGCTAGCATAGTAGGAGGAATGTCTCAAGCAAGCCTTTCAAGGTGCCTCAGCACATTCCTCCATGCTATCGTTCCGAAAGCTGCCAGATACATCAGTTTTCCCCACACTGGGGAAGAGATCTTGAAGGTAAAAGCAGATTTCTTTCGAATGGGAGGTATCCCCAATGTGCTCGGTGCTATAGATTGTACACATGTAGCATTGATACCTCCTAGAGAGCAAGAAGCCATGTTCCGAAATCGCAAACACTATCATTCCATCAATGTACAGGCTGTTTGTGATGCAGACATGCGCATACAAAATGTGGTTTCCGGCTTCCCGGGAAGTACTCATGATGCCCATATCCTGCGTCAGTCATCCACCCATCGTTATTTTGAGTCTGGAGAAGCTCCACCTGGGTGGCTACTGGGTGAGTACCCATAAAGGATCCCCTAAAATATACATAATGTTCCACTGTAATGTTATTCCATTGTTGCGTAAAAAATGCGCAACGACGCATGCCACAACAGACAAAATAGAGTCCCTCAATAGCGTGCACAACATCTGCGCGCAGGAGTTGAGATAAGGATTTAAGGGTGGACTTAGGGGTTTTAGGCTTAGGGGTCTTTGGGCTAAGGCTTTGGATTATGAGTGTAAGTGTTAGGCATGGGGTCTCATTGATTTGGGTTAGAAGGTTTTGGCCCATTAGTCAATTGATTTTACAACTTGCGCTCTTTGCTGGACGCACATTTTGTCATACAATTTCCAACAGTGCTCTACTGTCGCCGGCTTCTGGCAGCGCCGTATTGTCCGCGCTCATTTGCCGTGCGCCATAAAGAAGGTGTGCCGACTGAGCCATTGCATCGTAGCTTGTTGCTGTGCCTAACCCGATGTGACCTGGTCATAGGAGTATGAAGTTCCAAGCCAGAGATCCCTAAACTAACGTCACATTAATCATTGCATATATTTACAGATGCTTTAACGAGCAGCATAAACTCCCATTCATATCTACATCTCCCATTTTTGTTGCCTTCAGGTGATGCAAGATATAGGTGTTTGCCGTGGTTGTTGACCCCTGTGAACAATCCACACACAGAGGGGGAGGAGAGGTACAATGCGGCCCATGCCAGAACCCGGAATGTAATAGAGTGCACCTTTGGACTCCTGAAGATGCGCTTCAGATGTTTACATTCCACTGGCGGGGTGCTACAGTATACACCAGGGAAGGTTTGTCACATCATCATGGCCTGCTGTATTCTGCACAATATAGCAGTACAGGCAAACTGTCTGGGGAACATTGATGATGCTCCGCTTGAACCGGCGGAGCGTCCAGTCCCTCCCGATGGTGGGGATAACGTTCAGGGGTCACAACTACGTGCCCACGTCATTCGTGAGTACTTCCCATGTAAGTCTGAAACTAATTACAACCAACTCAAATGTACATGGCTTATGGTTACTAATACATCTATTTTCTCCTTCCCCATTGTCTTCCAGAATATCCAACAGTCCACAGTAGAGGATAGCTTTGTGATGTAACATATGTCTCGTGACGCATTCTTCATACTGGATCAAATACAGCCTGCTCTGATATCCGTTACTGGTAAGTATGCGCACATTCCCATACACATCATATATATTGATATCTGCCAACCTCAAGAAGCTAAGCTAAATGGATGGTCTGATGTATTCCACAATGTCAATGGATATAGGCCTCACAATCATATTTGAAAACATCTGCCCAGAACAGTAATGTTCACATTGTCTGATCATGCTATTCCACATCCCATGGAGGTCAATGCAATTCATAGCAATCTGGATATATGAACATAACAGCATACTGTAAACCATAATAAATGTACCTCATGTGATGCAAAGAGGGGATGTCCCCTGTTCTTTGTCAGCGAATGCTGGTAAAAGCATTCTTAGTCAGATAACATGAATAGTCTCAAGGATGTGTTAACTAGGAATCATTGTGCAATATATCATATGGATTGTGTGACTCATCTCATCATATTGCCATTACAGAACTGTTGCCGTGTGTCAACACATTGTTTACCCACACAGACATGGGAAACGACCTTGCCAGCAACAGAACATCAGCTACATCAATGGCGTCTACATTGTAAGTGAGTATTTGCGGGAAACATGTGCATGTATGCATGAGAGGAAATGACTAATAACTACATTAATGTAGGCCTAACTTTCTTTTTCCCCAAGACATCCCCTATGTATTGCTGAAGCGGTCTGAAATGTTTATCGGACCATGCAGACGTGTCCTGGGGGAACAGATCTCTTCGTTGAATACTCCACTTGATCTATCCAAGGTAGAGAACCACATGTGGATGTCCGAACATGTATCAATGTGTGATAGTTGTGATCTTCCCTTTCTATTACAGGATGCACTGGTGTCTCTCTCTCTCTCTCTCTCTCTCTCTCTCTCTCTCTCTCTCCATCCCACCCACCCCTGTTTACCCTTAATTTATTGAGTCACACAAGTCTTCTGCTAACTATCCCAATTAACTCTTTCCACTATGTTTTCTCTTGTCTTCTTCCTCACATCCCCTGCCTTTTCCTCAGACTCTTCTTTACTTCTCCCCTTTTTGTCTGCATCATTTTCATTTCAACTCTCATGCCCACCTCTCTCCTTTTATTCGCCCATCACCTAATCCTACTCAAGCTGTGGTTAAACTATGTGTCTCCTGACTGTCCCATCTGCAGATTACATTATCTGTCCACATGGGGCTGATACCTTAGTACATAATAGTGCATCGCACTTTACATCTGATCCCTTTCCTCTCCGACTAATGCATATCTTTCGACTTGACACAACTTCCTTCCTATGTATCTCTGACTTACCTATTAACCTTGCTATTCCCTATCTACTCTTCCCCATGTCCATTACCTTTAACTTGGAAGTGGTGATTTTCGAATCTTGTGTGGGCCTTTGTGAACAAATCATTTATCAACAGACTTTACGCTCCAAACAGGGCCCTCCATTTTCTTGCGTTGTCAATATTACATACTGTATATGTCCGGGTTCTTCTCCCCTGTACAGCGTTACGGAATATGTTTGCACAATACAAATAAATGAGAATTCGACTAATCATAATATTCCCACATCAGGACAAATTAGTCTGGGCCATCATTATCATCGTACAGATGGTTAGCTTGTACGAGATCCCAATGCCTAACATGTGTGCCGACATACCTACATCTGTTGGTGGCTGCTCATATGGCATATGTAAGGTTTCCACTAATATATTATTTGTGTGTTTGTATTCCAGATCCCGGTCAGAACAAGGCATTACGATAAACATCCTGACATTCCGTGGCTTGTCAATGTCCTCATGTATGTGCATGTGTCCGTTTCATTGCTTTGTTGGATCCAGTTTGATATCTGATGACCTTGACTGAATAGCCGATAGGTGTCACGAGACAATTTCAATATACAATGCAGATGTGATGTGACATCTGTCAGCTGATGTTCCTGGTATATCCATAGCATGTGTATACTCATGTAGTCTATCTCGATTCATAGGTACCTATTGGTTTAGACATTCTATCCTCTCCTCTACTTGGACTGTTGTGAAGCCTGCAGCACCCACCCTTCAAGATCTTTTCTTCAGTGCTGATGTGACCCTCCCTGTGCATATGGGGAAGAGTAAATCCAGGCTTGGCACTTAACAGTTAAGGAGGTTACGTTAATCTTCAGTTATGCATATTCAACAACAGTGAGTATAGATGCTCAATCAGAGAACAAACTATTACTGATATTGCCTGGTTTGTTGTGAGTTCTCTGCAATAAGTAACATCTGACTGATATGGTCCTGGTCAGGTCACCATCTTTTTGACCAAGGTTATCTATGTGCTGCTTATTGTTGCTTGAGAACTGACGTTATGGACTCATAGCATTCACTGATTGAGCACTTATACTTCTGATGTGGCATCAGAGTGTCCGTTTAACACACAAGCATACATTTTGCTCTCCCCATATGTATATCACCTTATTCTGGATTATTATGGTGTTTCCTTATTGACTGTTATATATATGTCGGAACAATAATGAGATCTATTATATTGCCTAATGTTGGTTGATACACTGTACATCCCCTGATCATCCATATCAATGTAATTTTCTATGCCTGCATTCTGCTCTCATATCCCTATTTCCCTGTGTTACTTGGATTTTGTATCCTACCCCCCTCCACCATGATCCTTTGCATACCTGTGTTGATTAGTCAACCTGTGGCTTTGTGGCAAGCTTGCCTTGTTAATTTCTGTAAATATTAAATATGATTTATCTGCGATGTTGTTTGTGTCTGCCTCGTCAATGTTGATACCATAGCATTTCCGGAACATCAATAAAAGGACCTTCAGACTCCACATCTGTGCTCTGCACCATCAGTTAGGGGTGTCAATAGAATTCTCACAGTGTGTTTGCATTACTGATTTCAAACATAAGGGAAGGTTGGTATTAACAATCTATATGACGCAGAAACAGACGAATGAGACAGGTTTCTGTAAGTGGCTCACATCCTAATAGTGAACATCCAGGGCCTCATTCAATTGCGATTTTGCCAATTGAATGGGGCTCAAAATAAGCACAGAACATATATTGTGTCAAACAGATTTTAGTTAGTGAAAACCTTGATTTTGGAGAGATGTTTACTAACTAAAACATTTTTCAGAGAATATATGTTATGTGCTTATTTCAAGCCCTATTCAATTGGCCAAATTGCAATTAAATGAGGGCCACAGTATCTAACATAAGTGAGTACACCCGTCACATTGTTGTTAACATTTTAGTATATCTTTTCATGTGACAACACTGAAGAAATGACACTCTGCTACAATGTAAAGTAATTTTTCTGACCCATCAATAACTCAATACACAGCCATTAATGTCTAAACCATTGTCAACAAAAGTGAGTACACCCCTAATTTGAAATGTCAAAATTGACACAAAATGTCAATTATGTGTGGCCACCATTATTTGCCAGAACTGCATTAACCCTCATGGCCAGGGAGTTCACCCGAGCTTCCCAGGTTGCCACTGGATTCCTCTTCCACTCTTTAATGATACATAAGAGCTGGTTGATGCTAGAGACCTTGCACTCCCCCACCGTCAGTTTGAGGATGCCCCACAGATGCTCAATATGGTTTTGGTCTGTCGACAAGCTTGGCCAGTCCATCACCTTTACCTTCTTTAGCAAGGCAGTGTCGTCTTGGCGGTGTGTTTAGGGTCGTTATGTTATGTTGCTCTGCGGCCCAGTCTCCCAAGGGAGGGGATCATGTTCTGCTTCAGTATGTCACAGTACATGTTTTCATTCATGGTTCCCTCAATGGACTGTAGCTCCCCAGTGCCAGAGATAAATGGATAAGTCACAACGAACACAAAAACATTGATATGAGATGAACCCATCATTTTGAACCAAAACAGTGATGCAGAGAGAGGGGAGGCAGCATCTGACATCATTAGGTAAATGCATATAGTGGGAATCCACACAACATATTAGCGAAAACATATATACACATGCATATATGTTTGGTCTGGGCCTGCATGCATGCTGCCAGCACTGAGGAGCTACAGTTCTTTGAGGGAACCCATGAATGCCAACATGTACTGTGACAAACTGAGAAAGAGCATGATCCCTCCCATAGGAGAACGGGCCGCAGGGCAGTATTCCAACATGATAATGACCACAAACACACCTCCAAGCCGACCACTGCCTGGTTAAAGAAGCTGAAGGTCAAAAGTTGATGAACTGGCCAAGTAGGTCACCAGACCTAAACCCTATTGAGCATCTGTGGGGTACTCCTCAAATGGAAGGTGTGGAGTGTAACGGAAAACCATCACTGTTTTACCCTGTTTTATGGTTATGGTTAAAATATGATCATACTGTTATACTGTATGTATGTTGGTTTCTGCTCGGCAAAATCTTAGCCCAGACTATTGCAGACCTTGGCATAATAGATAATCCTAGTACAGAGACTCATCATAGGATAAGGAAGTCTATTGTATAAAGTGTTTTCATTATCAGACATAACAAAGAAGGATGATCTAAGCAATGTCTGATTGTATCAAAGTAGCCAGGTAGTCTCCGGGAGGGGTAACGCACCTGTTGTCCCTCAATGTGTATTGTGTGGCCAACTATGGGGGATGTGTGTATTGCCTGTGGGAAGAGATGTGTATATATATATTTCTGGGCAACAAAATAAAGTCAGTATTTATTTGACTCCCAATTGAGTGGGCAAATATTGGAGGTTGGGAATGGTGAGACTGTAGTGCTTCTTGGATATTGTACCGTATACCAGCGGAGATATTGGACTGCGTGTTCCAACTCCGTTACAGGTAGTGCAAGGTCTCTAACATCCACCAGCTCCATGATATCATCATGAAGGAGTGGAAGAGGACTCCAGTGGCAACCTGTGAAACTCTGGGGAACTCCATCCCCATGAGGGTTAAGTCAGTGCAGGAAAATAATGGTGGTCACACAAAATAATCGCCAATTTCACTTAGGGGTGGACTAACTTTTGATATTTCCCCTGAATTAATCTATTCATGTGTCATGAACATGAATATCATGCATCACCGTTACTGTAATCAAACTCATGAATATTACCTCCACCCTCAGCTGCACTAGTGGCTGTTACCCCAACCCTACATTAACACCGGCGCTGGTATGTTGAAGGAAGATGTATGTACTAATCCAATAACGTTGGTGTGTAGCATTCATGTGCTGTTTACCAATCATGGTACAGTACAAACGAAAACAAACAATGATAATGTGAGCAATACATAATCTTTAATCTTATGCTTGCAAATGATAGAAAAAAAAAAGAAAACTGGAGGAATAAATTCCGTCGATTGGAACCTAAAGATATAAGAACAAGACATCAATTAGAACAATATACGCATTGACTGCAACACCTCAACGTCTATAGATCTTGGACATCAATTGCTTCTATATGCAACATGAACATGTTCTCACCTATTTCCGCTTCCGCTTGTGTGTTTCTTGGCTCTCCTGGCCTTTTGAAGATGTTCCCCTAGGCCGGCCCCAACCTCTTCTAATGTTTTGAGGGTCTTCCGGCCTGGATGCTGGGGACAGGGTCTGGGATGTGGAAGGTGGTGAGTTGGAAGGGGTAGCCCCGTCTTGGTGCTGGCCTTCTCGGGCCATTTCAGGCCTTCGGGCGTACTCCTCCATTAACAGATTATGACGCCTCACCTCCTGGAACATCCGCTGATTTTGACGTGTCATTTCAGCAAACACTCATTCTGGCGTCTCCTCTCCTGGAAGTTCCGGTCGTTGTTGCGTCTCCTCTCCTCGAGCTTCCTGGCATCATGGCGTCTCATCTCCAGCATGAACTGTTGATTTTGCTCACGCTCATGCTGGAGATGAGCCAGGAAATCCTGGCACTGGGCCGCTGACAGCGCAGGACTAACTGGCAGCAACCCAGACCACTGTGTCCTTTGGGTGGAGGCACTGCTGACTGGTGTGTCCTGCCTGGGAGACACCTGCTGGGCCTGCGGGGCTGGAGTGGCTGGCTGGGCCTGCTGGTCCTGCGGGGCCTGTTGGTCCGGAGTGGCCACAGTGGCTGTCTGGGCCTGCGGGGCCTGTTGGGCAGTAGTGGCCACAGTGGCCTGCTGGTCCTGCGGGGGCCACATGCCCTGCCGGGGGCCCATGCTCCAGGGCAGCATTGTTTGGGAATCCATATTGGGGGCCCAACCGGAATAGGACCACATTGGGTGGCCCCACATTTTGCCAGCCCACATTTGCTGGGAGCCAGGCGGTGCCATTATCCTGGCTAGAGGGAATTGCTGGCACCTTGTGGATGGCCCAGGCGGACATTGATACCAGGGCCCTGCTACAGGTGAAGTTGACGCAGGTGGTCCTGCATCTTCAGAAGGTGCAGGAACCTGCGGAGGCAGGGGACGCCTGGATGGTACTGAAATGAGACAAGATTTTGATTTGAGTATTGTTGTTTCCATATCTCTGAGATCAGAGTGACTTGTAATTGGCTGTGAATGTTTGACGCCAATCAAAATTGATCTGCATCATTAGTATTGTGGATCCTGGCTGGGATCTTTCCTGTTATGTGACACCGAGTTGGACCAAGGGGCTGATAGATGGCGCTGCCGCTGTTATATACATCATTTTCACCTTACACAGAAGCCCAAAAGCACTAGTCCTCACACTTATCCGAACCCCTTACCTTAACAACACCATAATCCACTAAATATGCATGATTATATAATCTCCAGGAAAATGCTGTGACATGTAGAGGCTTCTCACTGCTGCTACCAGCAGTCATGGTCAGATAACAGGAAAGGGCCCATGGCTCATATGATTATATGTAATGCTGGTGCGGTGTGCCAACTGCAGTTAATTAGGACACGTGCTCATCTGAATCTGTTGGCCAGTGTGTGAGACAGACCAATCTGTGACCAATCCTCAGCAATGTGAGTTAACATGTTAATGTAACATGGTCCAGATTATGCTGTTACACGACACAAACTTGCAGTCCATCAGAGTCTGTATCCGCATATGCTGCAGTGTGCACATCCATACATGTACTCTCATGGGGATGTACCAGCTAGACCGGACCTATCCTGTTGTATGTGCGCATCTCTGGAAGTGCCCCACCAACGACTCTAGCTACGCCAGCCCAGCAGGCCAGGTAAGTGGTTATGGGTTTCAGGTTCTGGCTACAGTTAGGGGGGATGGGTTAGAGTTAGAAAGTGGGGTTTAGGGGGTTAGGGGCTTTTGGTGTACCAACTATTTTTGACGGCTACATGGGGACGCAAGCGCAGCCGCATCCCTAGAGTCGGCGGCAGCACTCTTCCAGCACATACTGAAATGCCCACATAAAACAGGATACATCCGCTATACCTATAATCAAAATGTACATGAATTCTAAGCAGTAGGAGGGTTAAGCCAAACAGCTAGGGATGGGCCAGTTTAACATGGAGTAGAGTGTGACAGGGGAACTCATGACAATATACAAACAATTGCAATGGAGTTGTCATGTATGCTTTATATGCACTGGGAACCAACAGCAAACATAACAGTAACATCAATAGATTTGCAAAACGGTATCATAATCAGTTGTGGGAGGAGGTATTGGACATATATTTCATTGCTAACAATTCTGACAAGTATATTTCTTTACACTGGATTTACATGATTTTTGCAGCCTCATATATCTGTAGTCACAAACAGATATCTTACAGTGCAATTCAACGTCAGTTATCTATCTGTGTGGGGTACATGTGCGTACATATGAGGGTGTTAAGGTGTACATGGTACTCACATTGCAGGGTTTCAGACTGACCGGAGTCCACCAGGCTAGGGAGGCTCACGACTGACGCTGGCCAGATCATGTCGCGCACTGTGGCCTCCCAACCCAGGGTATGTGAACGTTTCTGGCGGCCCACCACCGGTTCCACGTGCTGCTTTGGCCTCATTGGCCATCTTCGTTTTCACAGCAATACGGCAGTCTTGAAACCGGTGCTGGACAGACTGCCAGGGACGATTGGCATACCCCAGCGAGGAGACCTCAGCCGCGATCTCCTTCCAGGCATCTGTCCTCTGCCTGGGCCTCACTTCACTCCCACCGGTTAGGATGGAGTGTCGGGCTTGCAATCCTCTAACCAGTGTTTCGATCTCCTGGCTGCTGAAATTTGCTGCCATTTTGCATGCAGCAGCAGCAGCAGCTTGCTGGCCAGCCTGTGGCTGGGGGACCTGCTCTCCCTGACCTCTCCCTTCCCTGCCTTCTCCCTCCATCTCTCCTCCTCTTTCTCTCTTGCTCTCACTTGTCCTTAGCTTCTTAGTGAAACACGTACGGGTTTTGATGATTGCCCTCCAAGCCCGTAGCTCGTTATTCAAACCCGTGCGGGCTTGCATGATAGATGAAGTTAAATATCTTTATTTGCGCATTTGAGATTAGGGGAATGTTGAGCTATTAATTCTGAAACCAGACATCACTTTCACTTTTAATAAAAGCACAGAATGGCTTTTCGATGCTACGACTTGTAAGTTAGCCCTTTACGACCCGTAGGTCTATTTTACCCATTTCCGGACTTGACGGAGGCTAATCCCGCAGCCTTTGCGGGTCTGAGGTGCTCCAAGCCCTCGGGTCTTTGTTCACGTATATTTGACAAGAATTTGAAAATACAAAAATTACGGATTTGAGTGTAGGGGAATGTTGTGCTATTTTTGCTAACACCTACAATCACTTTATAGTCTTCTCAAAGTGCAGGATGGCTTTATTTGGGCTATATTTCGTGCTTAATTGGTGCTAGCGGGACCTCTTTCCTGCAAGTAAGCTGCGGCTCGCTTTTAGCCTCGCAGAGAGGTTTCCCGTAGCAATTGAATAGCAACCGGGGCTTTCTTGCGGCCGAAACTCTTGCGGCCGTTTTAGATCAAAGGCTTTCCTCCGGCGCGAGCGGCCGCAAGGGAAAGCAAGGCGCCGGCCGCAAGCCTGCCGGAGCCCCCGGCCGGAAGGGAATAGAGTAGCCGAATAGCTTGCGGTCGGTCCTTGCGGCCCCGCAACGGCTGCCGGCAGCTAATAGAATGAGGCCCTAAGAATTTGGCCAATGGAATACTGCTGTAAATAAGCATGTAACATATTTTTTTGAAATAATTTTTTATTTATGAAAAACGTTGTTTGTGGATAAATATTTACCACTGCAAAACTTCTTTGCTAAAAAAACATTGAGGTGGTTATTGAGCTATGTATTGCATAGTGGCAATTTAAATAGAATAAGGGAGATAGTAAATTTATTTTTATATTTTTTTCTGTTGCGACGGATGCAAATGAAAGATGTTTCTTTATTTTTCTCCTTTTGTACTTCTTATACTGTACCTTGGTTGAAGTGTGATTTAAATCCGAATGTTTGTTGGTCCTGGGTTGAAAATCGTTGTCCAATGGTGTGGTCCTCTGTTGTAAGTCCTCGTCTGATGGTGTGGTCCTCTGTGTAAAATCCTGGTCCTATGGTCTGGTCCTCTGTTGAAAGTCGTAGTCCAATGGTGTGTTCCTGTGGCGATAGCCCTCGTCCGATGTTGTGGTCCTCTGTCGATAGCCCTCGTCCGATGTTGTGGTACTTTGGGGAAAGTCCTCGTCCGATGGTCTGGTCCTGTGTTGAAAGTCCTCGTCCACTGGTCTGGTCCTAGCCTCGTCCGATGTTGTGGTCCTTTGGTGAAAGTCCTCGTCCGATGGTCTTGTCCTGTGCTGAAAGTCCTCGTCCGATTGTCTTCACGCAGTATCTGTTGTAATATAAAATATAAAATGTTGTTTGAGTGAAATGTCTTTTAAATAAGGAAAAAATGTATGAATTTGGCTGTATTGTATCAGTTATGGTTATTTATTTTTTTTTACTTTATGTACAATCCCACGACTTTTGTTATTCTTATTTAAGGTTCTTAGTAAGGCTTGTGGGTTGTGATATATTAAAGAAGAATATGAATTTATTTTGCTATGTGTTTGTGTCTTTATTTTTGTACAATCCTGTTTTGTGCACACCACTTGTTTTATAGTTATTTAAGCTTTATTGTAATGGTTATAGGTTGTTAAACATTAAAGAAGAATCTTAATGTAGTTTCGTATGTGTTTGTGTGAGTTTTAGTACAATCCTGTTTTGTGCTTAACACTTCTGTTATACTTATTTATGCTTCTTTGTAAGGCTTCTAGGGTGTTAAACATTAACTAAGAATATGAATTTAGTTTGCTATGTGTTTGTGGTAGTTTTTGTACAATCCTGTTTTGTGCGCATCACTTGTGGTATACTTATTTAGCCTTTATTGGGATGGTTATAGTTTGTTAAACATGAAATAATAATATTAATGTAGTTTGCTATGTGTTTGTGTTAGTTTGTTACAATCCTGTTTTGTGCGCACCACTTGTGGTAAAGTTATTTATTCTTGATTGTACTGGTTATAGGTTGTTAAACATTAAAGAAGAATGTTAATGTAGTTTCCTATGTGTTTGTGTGATTTTTTGTACAATGCTATTAGGTGCGCAACACTTTTGTTATTCTTATTTAAGCTTCTTTGTAAGGCTTATAGGTTGTTAAACATTGAATAAGAAAGGTCATTTATTTTGCTATGTGTTTGTGTGAGTTTGTTCCAATTCTGTTTTGTGTGTAGCACTTTGGGCCTCATTCAATTGCGATTTGGCTAATAGAATCGTGCCCTAAATAAGCACATAGCATATTTTGTTAAATAATTTTTTAGTCAGTGAAAACCTTGCTTTTGGATAGATATTTACTAACTAAAAACTTCTTTAAAAAAAAATGTTATGTGCTTATTTAGAGCCCTATTCAATTGGCCAAATTGCAATTGAATGAGGGCCTTTGTGTGTACCATATGTTGCATAGTTTGCCCCTCATTGAATTGCATTTTTTCCAATGTAATAGGACTCTTAGGCCCTCATTGAATTGCAATTTTGAAAATTGAATAGAGGTCTAAATAAGCACATCACATATATTTGTTAAAGAAGTTTTTAGTTATTAAGCATCTATCCAAAAGCAAGGTTTTCAGTAACGAAAAAGTTCTTTAAAAAATGTATGTTATGTGATTATTTAGATCCCTATTGAATTTGCAAAATGGCAATTGAATAAGGGCCTAAATGTGCTTATTTAGACCCCCATTCAATTGTCCAAAATAGCAATTGAATGAGGGAATTTGGTTGCTGCATTTGTTATATTGGAACCGGCCGTAATCTCAGAAATATAAAAACTCAAAAATAAATTCAAGCCTGCACTGTACAGCTCTGTAAATGCTAGGGATCATATTGGGGGACATGAGGATTAAAAGGAACCCACTCTCAAGCTTGCACATCTGCCCAAACCCGAGTTCAAATTAACTGTTTATTTTCCGGCTGCGGCGTGGTTGTGTCTGAGGTGCTCCAAGCACTCTGGACTTTTTACATGGATATTTTACGGATATTAAAAATAAAATATTTTATGGATTTGAGTACAGGATAATTATGTGCTATTTTTTCTAACACCTAAAATCCCTTTATAGTCTTCGCAAAGTGCAGGATGGCTTTATTTGAGCTATTTTATGTGCTTAATTGGTGCTAGCGAGACCTCTTTCCTGCAAGTAAGCTGCGGCTCGCTTTTAGCCTTGCAGAGAGGTTTCCCGGAGGAATTGAATTGCAAAACTCTTGCGGCCGTTTTAGATCAAAGGCTTTCCTCTGGCGCGAGCGGCCGCAAGAGATAGCAAGGCACCGGCCGCAAGCCTGCCGGAGCCTCCGGCCGTAAGGGAATAGAATAGCCGAATAGCTTGCGGCCGGTCCTTGCGGCCCCGCAACGGCCGCTAATAGAATGAGGCCCATAGAGCCCTATTGAAATGGGCAAATCACATTTGAGTGAGGCCGTTGGCCATGAAACATATATAGGTCCTCATTGAATTGCAATTTTGCCAATTGAAGAGGGCTCTATATAAGCACATAACATATTTTTTGAGCGAAGTTTTTAGTTATTGAAGACCTTGATTTTGGATAGAAGTTCATTAACTAAAAAGTTATGTCTAAAAAATCTGTTATGTGCTTATATAGAGCCCTATTCAATTGGGCAACTCGCAATTGAATGAGGCTCATGGTTTGTTTCATTTTTATACTTAATACTTTACCTTGATTGAAGTGTCGAATGACAGAGGGTCCCCTCCTGCCAATCTTAATCCGCCGGTCTTCTTGTAGTGTCTGTTTGAAAAAGAAAGTGAAATAGTTATTTGTATATTTCTTATTTTTCATATAGCAAAGCATGTCCTTTTCCGCATGTAATGTCTTGTTCTATCTTACCTGTTGTTCTTTGTTGGTGTTCTTTAAAAGGGATTGTGCTTCACAGTGCACGGTGCAAATTGTTGAGTGACGCTGTTGATGCAGAGTCTGTTTGAATATTAAAAGAAGTAGAAAGAATCAGCTTTAAGTGATCTATTGAATTGCAGTAAATTAATGTCATTTAAATATAGTTCTGTAATTATTTTCAATTGAGCTTATTTTTGGGTGGGGGCTACACACATATGTCACATACATGAAGCACATTTCCATAGTTCAATGTAATTATTTTGTGTGCGTGTGACCTCTCACTATACATGAATCATATTTAAATTGTTAAATTAGCCTTATTTTTTTTTTTTCCAACACACATAAATGTGTGTGTGTGAGATGTAACTATAGATGATACATATATGTGCGTGTCATATATCAGTATACATGACATATAATGTCATTTAAATGTAGTTGTTTAATGATTTTGTTTTAAGATCATTTTCTTGCAGGGACAATACACATAAATGTGCGTGTCACATGTCACTATACATTATAGACATATATGTACGTGTCACATGTCACTATACATTATAGACATATATGTGCGTGTCACATGTCACTATACATAAACCTCTTTTTGATATTGAATTATGTTTTTTTGTTGTTTTGTTAAATGAACCGTATTTTTTTTGTGTGCCTATACACATAAATGTGTGTGTGACATGTCACTACATAAATCACATTTTCCTAGTTTATTTTACTTTTTTTTAGTCCTGTCCTGATAATAAAATGTAATATATTATAGCTTACCTCTCAGTTGTAATTTGCACAATGTAAAGTAGTAAATTAGTAAAGAATTGTCTTCTCAAGTAAAAGCAGCAGTTATCTATGAAGTCACTCCGTTCATCACCTGAGGAGAAATGTATTTTTGGCAGTAAAATAGCCAGTATTTATAAACTTGTAGAAAGTTCTGGAAAGTGAGACCGTTAGAACGCAATACGCATGCGTTATTTGCGTTCCAGCTTACAATTTGCGTTCCATCCGCCATTTTGTGCGTAGTACTGTTCAAAATGGTGTTTAATATGATTGTGATACGTTCCGCATAGTATGTGTTTCATTATTGCGAGTAAGTGTAGTATAGTTACGTCTGAAGCCTCGTTTTCGTTTTGTTCGTCAGCCATTTTTTCTCTCGCTTAGCGATGGTATTAGTGTCTAAAGTGTCTTATTTTGAATGTAGGTGTAAGTTGTTTTTTTGAGGTGCTGGATGGTTCCTCTTGCTGTAGGTAATCTTTTTATGTGTGTGTTGCGTGTATTTATTGTGTTTTAAATGTTTGTATGTCGGCGTGTTGCGTCCGATGTTTGCGAGGTCGTAATGGGGGTAACGTGTCTCGTATGGTGTTTGCGTGTGTAGCCTCGTTTTCGTTTTATTCGTCGGCCATTTTTTGTGTCGCTTAGCAAATTATTTAGGGAATCATTCTATTACCGGCCGTAAATCGGCCGTAAGGCTGCGATTCCTTGCGGGGGTTCTGTTAACTCGCGATTCTATTATACGGCCCCGCAAGGATCTCCTCTTACGGCCGGCCGCATATCTTGGAACCGGCCGTAAGCTCAGAAATCTACAAACGCAAAAATAAATTCAAGCCTTCACTGTACAGCTCTGTAAATGCTAGGGATCATATTGGGGGACATGAGGATTAAAAGTAACCCACTCTCAAGCTTGCACATCAGCCCAAACCCGAGTTCAAATTAACTGTTTATTTTCCGGCTGCAGCGTGGGCGGGTCTGAGGTGCTCCAAGCCCTCTGAAATTTTTACATGGATATTTTACGGATATTAAAAAAATAATATTTTACGGATTTGAGTATAGGGTAATTATGTGCTATTTTTGCTAACACCGAATATCACTTTATAGACTCTGCAAAGTGCAGGATGGCTTTATTTGGGCTATTTTATGTGCTTAATTGGTGCTAGCGCGACCTCTTTCCTGCAAGTAAGCTGCGGCTCGTTTTTAGCCTTGCAGAGAGGGTTCCCGAAACAATTGAATTGCAAATAGGAATTTCTTACGGGCGAAACTCTTGCGGCCGTTTTAGATCAAAGGCTTTCCTCCGGCGCGAGCGGCCGCAAGAGATAACAAGGCACCGGCCGCAAGCCTGCCGGAGCCCCCGGCCGGAAGGGAATAGAATAGCAGAATAGCTTGTGGCCGGTCCTTGCGGCCCCGCAACGGCTGCGGCCGCTAATAGAATGAGGCCCTAAGTGTCTAAAATCTTTTATTTTGAGTGCAATTAAGTTGTAAGTTGCATTTTGAGGTCCTGGATACTTCCTGTTTCTGTAGGTAAGGTTTTTATGTATGTGCTGTGTGTATGTATTGTGTTTCTAATTTTGTAATGTTCGCGAGTTGCATCCGAGTGTTGCGAGGCCGTAATGTGTGTGAACGTGTGTCGTATGTTGTTTGCGAACGTGTGTCGTATGTCGTATGTGTGTGTCGCGCTCTTTGGGTTGCGAATTTGGGTTGTGAATTTTGCAAGGGTTGCAGTTGCTGCAACTGAGGCCCTCGCTTTGCGAGGTCCTCAGGTGCTGGCATGGAGCGCCTGCGGCGCTCTATGCCAGCAACTGAGACCCTGGCCCAGTGCCCTCGCTTTGCGAGGCCAGCGTCTCACTGCGCGAGCCCGCAGCGTTAGCAACAACTCGTACGCTCACAACTATATATGTGATATCACATATATAGTTGTGAGCGTACGGGCCGTTGCTCACGCTTGCGGGCTCGCAACGGCCCGTACGCTCACAACTACATATGTGATGTGATGTCTTCATGCCAGCAACTGATGCCGCCAGCGCGAGCCCGCGGCCCTCGCATAGCGAGGGCATCAGTTGCTGGCATGGAGCGCCTTCGCCAGCAACTGAGGCCCTCGCAAAGTTGTGTGAGTGTGCTTCCGTTCCCTGTCTATGTGTCTTTCCCTCCATCTATCCCTGGTGTGTGAGTGTGCCTCCCTCTGAGCCTGGCTCCTCCCCCAGGGGTCCTGTTTGCACTGTGGAAGACAGGCAGCAGGCAGTACGCCCTCAGGATGAAGGAGGAGGTCAGGGGACCGAGAGCTGTCGGGATATTTTACCTTAAATCCTCCTAACTCAACTCATATCTCCCCTATCTTCTCCCCCTCCTCTATCCCATCTATCTCCCCCCACACTCCTTCTACCAACCTCCACACTACTTCTCCCACTCTCTTCCCCTTCTCTCCCCCTTTTCTTCTCCTCTCCTTCTCTCTCCCTCCCCTCACTCCCCCTCCCCTCACTCCCCCTCCCTCTTCTTCTTTCCCCCTCCCTCTTCTTCTCTCCTCCCCTTCTCTCCTCCCCTTCTCTCCTCCCTTTCTCTCCTCCCCTTCTCACCTCCCCTTCTCTCCCCTCACTCCCCTCCCTCTTCTTCTCTCCTCCCCTTCTCTCCTCCCCTTCTCTCCTCCCTTTCTCTCCCCCCTTTTCTTCTCCTCTCCTTCTCTCTCACTCCCCTCACTCCCCCTCCCTCTTCTTCTCTCTCACCATCTCCTCCCATTCTCTCCCACCCTCTCCTCCCCTTCTCTCCCACCCACTCCTCCCCTTCTCTGCCCCTCTCCTCCCCATCTCTGCCCCTCTCCTCCCCTTCTCTCCCCTCTCCTCCCCTTCTCTCCCCCCTCTCCTCCCCTTCTCTCCTCCCCTTCTCTCCCCCTCTCCTCCCCTTCTCTCCCCCTCTCCTCCCCTTCTCTCCTCCCTTTCTCTCCTCCCTTTCTCTCCCCCCTTTTCTTCTCCTCTCCTTCTCTCTCACTCCCCTCACTCCCCCTCCCTCTTCTTCTCTCCCACCCTCCCCTCCCATTCTATCCCACCCTCTCCTCCCCTTCTCTCCCACCCTCTCCTCCCCTTCTCTCTCACCCTCTCCTCCCCATCTCTGCCCCCTCTTCTCCCCATCTCTGCCCCCTCTCCTCCCCTTCTCTCCCCTCTCCTCCCCTTCTCTCCCCCTCTCCTCCCCTTCTCTCCCCCTCTCCTCCCCTTTCTCCCCCTCCCTCCCCTTCTCATTCCCCCTCCCTCCCCTTCTCATTCCCCCTCCCTCCCCTTCTCTCTTCCCCTCTCTCTCCCACTCCCCCCTCTCCTCCCCATCTCTGCCCCCTCTCCTCCCCTTCTCTCCCCTCTCCTCCCCTTCTCTCCACCCTCTCTTCGCCTTCTCTCCTCCCTTTCTCTCCCCCCTTTTCTTCTCCTCTCCTTCTCTCTCACTCCCCTCACTCCCCCTCCCTCTTCTTCTCTCCCACCCTCTCCTCCCATTCTCTCCCACCCTCTCCTCCCATTCTCTCCCACCCTCTCCTCCCCTTCTCTCCCACCCTCTCCTCCCCTTCTCTGCCCCCTCTCCTCCCCTTCTCTGCCCCCTCTCCTCCCCATCTCTGCTACCTCTCCTCCCCTTCTCTCCCCTCTCCTCCCCTTCTCTCCCCCCCTCTCCTCCCCTTCTCTCCCCCCTCTCCTCCCCTTCTCTCCCCCTCTCCTCCCCTTCTCTCCTCCCTTTCTCTCCTCCCTTTCTCTACCCCCTTTTCTTCTCCTCTCCTTCTCTCTCACTCCCCTCACTCCCCCCTCCCTCTTCTTCTCTCCCACCCTCTCCTCCCATTCTATCCCACCCTCTCCTCCCCTTCTCTCCCACCCTCTCCTCCCCTTCTCTCCCACCCTCTCCTCCCCTTCTCTCCCCTCTCCTCCCCTTCTCTCCACCCTCTCCTCCCCTTCTCTCCCCCTTCTCTCCCCCTATCCTCCCCTTCTCATTCCCCCTCCCTCCCCTTCTCATTCCCCCTCCCTCCCCTTCTCTCTTCCCTTCTCCCTCCCACTCCCCCTCCCCTTCCCTTCTCTCCCCCCTCTCCTCCCCTTCTCTGCCCCCTCTCCTCCACTT
Organism: Discoglossus pictus; assembly: GCA_027410445.1. NCBI lineage: Eukaryota > Metazoa > Chordata > Amphibia > Anura > Alytidae > Discoglossus > Discoglossus pictus. The sequence goes on from CM050164.1 coordinate 270,396,658, forward strand.
CTCTGCCCCTTCTCCTCCCCTTCTCTCCCCCCTTCTCCCCTCTCCTTCTCGCCCCCCTTCTCCCCTCTCCTTCTCGCTCTCCCTCCCCTCTCCTTCTCGCTCCCCCATCCCCTTCTCGCTCTCTCTCCCCCTCCCCCGCTACCTCCACTCTCCTTCCCCTTCCCTCCCCCTCCACCTTTTCTCCTCTCCCTCCTCTACCCCTCCTCTCTCCTCTCCCCCTCATCTCTCCTCTCCCCCTCCTCTCTCCTCTCCCCCTCCACTCCCCCTCCCCTCTCCTTCCCTCCCCCTCCCCCCTTCTTCTCTCCCCCTCCCCTCTCCTTCTCTCCCCCTCCCCTCTCCTCTCCCCCTCTCATTCTCATCCCCCTCCCCTCTCATTCTCCTTCTCTCCTCTCTCCCTACTTCTCTGCCCCCTCTACTCCACTTCTCTGCCCCTTCTCCTCCCCTTCTCTCCCCCCTTCTCCCCTCTCCTTCTCGCTCTCCCTCCCCTCTCCTTCTCGCTCTCCCTCCCCTCTCCTTCTCGCTCTCCCTCCCCTCTCCTTCTCGCTCCCCCATCCCCTTCTCGCTCTCTCTCCCCCTCCCCCGCTACCTCCACTCTCCTTCCCCTTCCCTCCCCCTCCACCTTCTCTCCTCTCCCTCCTCTCCCTCCTCTCTCCTCTCCCTCCTCTCTCCTCTCCCCCTCCTCTCCCCCTTCCCCCCTCCCCTCTCCTTCTCTCCCCCTCCCCTCTCCTCTCCCCCTCTCATTCTCATCCCCATCCCCTCTCCTTCTCCTTCTCTCCTCTCTCCCCCTCTCATTCTCATCCCCCTCCCCTCTCATTCTCCTTCTCTCCTCTCTCCCTACTTCTCTGCCCCCTCTCCTCCACTTCTTTGCCCCTTCTCCTCCCCTTCTCTCCCCCCTTCTCCCCTCTCCTTCTCGCTCTCCCTCCCCTCTCCTTCTCGCTCTCCCTCCCCTCTCCTTCTTGCTCTCCCTCCCCTCTCCTTCTCGCTCCCCCATCCCCTTCTCGCTCTCTCTCCCCCTCCCCCGCTACCTCCACTCTCCTTTCCCTTCCCTCCCCCTCCACCTTCTCTCCTCTCCCTCCTCTCCCTCCTCTCTCCTCTCCCTCCTCTCTCCTCTCCCTCCTCTCTCCTCTCCCCCTCCTCTCCCCCTCCCCCCCCTCCCCTCTCCTTCTCTCCCCCTCCCCTCTCCTCTCCCCCTCTCATTCTCATCCCCATCCCCTCTCATTCTCCTGCTCTCCTCTCTCCCCCTCTCATTCTCATCCCCCTTACCTCTCATTCTCCTTCTCTCCTCTCTCCCCCCTCCCCTCTCCTCTCCCCCCCTCTCTCCTCTTTTTTTTTTACAGATATATGATTTTCTATCAAAACACTGCATTGATACAAATACACACTCTTTGTATAATAAAACTATCACATATATAGTTGTGAGCAGGCGAGCCTGCCAGAGCCGTTGCTCACAATTGCGGGCTCGCGTAGCGAGCCCGCGGCCCTTGCAGCGAGCCCGCGGCACTCATGTAGTGAGGGCTGCGGGTGAGGGCCTCAGTTGCTGGCATGGAGCGCCGAACCAGCAACTGAGGTCCTCGCCCGCGGCCCTCGCAAAGCGAGCCACGGACCTCGCATAGCGAGGGCCTCAGTTGCTGGCATGGAGCGCCGAAGGCGCTCCTTGCCTTCAACTGCGACCCTCGCAAACTTTATGTCGCAACGCAAACATACGAGACAGTTTGAACACTACAAAATTCGCTAAGCAAGAGAAAAAATGGCCGCAGGACAAAACTAAAACGAGGCTACAGCACTCTAAACACGCAAAACACCACAAGAAACCCGCAAAACACCACAAACGACCTATGGATGTTCCGCTAAGACGCATACCACACATTACCCGCCATTACACATTACCCGCAAGTACACAACTACGCTAACGGTTTGTTCTCGCGCACGCACACTATTACACTGCACACATTCAGGATGCTTACACAGCAGCTCCACATAACTAATGCTGCAGCAACATCAAAACAGATTGCCAGCTCTTCAACACAATGCTTCAAAATAGGTAAAGTATATTCATTTATTAATGTATTAGATATCTCAGTAGTACACACAAAACACCATTAGCTACCTTACAATTTCATTGCCGTCATTTTTTGACGGGCAATTCACTAGTATATATATATATTTTTAATCCTCTCTCTCCTTTCCTTCTTTTTGACCATTGCTTTTCTCTCTGTTTCTCACTCCCTCTCTTTCTCACTCCCTCTCTTTCCCTCTTTTTAGTCTCCCCCTCTCCCTCTTTCTCTCTCCTTCTCTCCTCTCTCCCCTCTTTGTGTCCCCCTCCCTATCTTCTTATTCTTCCTCCCCCTCCCTTCTCTCTTCCACTCCCTCCCTTTCCCTCTTTCCCTCTCTCTGATCTCCTGTCTCCCCTCTCTCTACCTCTTTCTGTCTCCCCCTTTCTCTATCTCCCTCTCTCTCTTTCTCCCCCTCTCATTGTCTTCCTTTCCCCCTTTTCTCTCTCTCATTCTCTCCCTCTTACTATAGCTAACCTCCACCCCTCTCACCCGCTCTTTCTGTGTGTCTCTCTCTCGCATCCACTCTCTTTCTACACTCTCTTTTGCTCCCCTTTCTTTGTCCCCCTATCCTCCTGTCTCTCCCCTTTTCTCCCTCTCTCTCTCTTTCTCTATCTATCTTCTAAATTCTCTTTCCCTCTCTCCCCTCTCCTTTTCTCTCTATCTCCTCCTCTATCGCTCTCCCCATCTTTTTCTCTCACATTCCTCCCTCTTTCTGTCTCTCTCCCCTCTCTTTGTCTCCCTCTCTAGTTCTTTCTCTACCTCTTTTTCCCTGTGTCTCTCTCACACCCACTCTCTTTCTCTCTTTTTACACTCTCACTTTCTCTCTCTTTGTCTCCCTCTCTTTCTCTCCCCCTTTCTTTTCCTCTCCTCTTTCTCCCTCTCCCTCCTCTTTCTCTCTCTCCTCTCTCCCACCCCTCTCTCCCCCTTTCTCTCATTCCCTCTCCCCATCTTTCTTTATCCCTCTTTCTCTCTTCCCACTCTTTGTCTCCCTCTCTAGCTCTCTCTTTCTCTCTATACCCTTCTCTTTCTATCTCTCTTTTCTCTCCCCACCTTGATCTCCCTCCTCCTTTTCTCCTCCCTCTCTCATTCTCTCCTTCCCCCCTCATTTTCTCGCTCCCTCTCCCCCTCCTCTCTTCCCCCTATTCTGTATCTCCCTCTCTCTTTATTTCTCCCTTTTTTGTCTCCCCCCTTTGCCTCCCTCTACCTGCCTCTAACTCTTTTTCTCTCTCTCCCCTCACTTTGTCTCCCCCCCTCTTTCTTTCTCTCCCTCTTTCTCCCCCATCCCCTCTACCTTTCGATCTTTCCTCTTCTATCTCTCTCTCCCCTTTCTCTCCCATTCACTCTCATTCTGCCCTTTCTCCCTCTCTATCTCTCCCCATCTCCTCTCTCCCGTCCTCTCTCTCCTCTCTTTCCCCTCTCTTTCTCTATCCCCCTCTCTTCCATCTCTTTCTCTGCCTTTCTCTCTCCCTCCCCTTTCTCCCCCACTCACTCTCCCTCTGCCCTTTTTCTCCCATCTATCCCCATCTCCTCTCTCCTTTTCCCTCTCTCCCCCACTTTCTCCTCTCTTTCCCCCTCTCGTTCTCTCTCTCCCATCTTTTTCTCTCCCTCCATTTCTCTCCACTCACTCTCCCTCTTTCCTTTCCCCCCCCTCTTTCTCGCCCTCTCTTGCTTTTTCTCTCTCTCTTTCTTTCTCTCTCTCCCTCTTCCTGTCTCTCTCTCCATCTTTCTGTCTCTCCATGGCTTTCTCTCTCCTTTCCTCTATCTCTTCACTTCCCTTCTTATCCCTCACCCACTTTCCTTACCTGTGTGCTTGGGCGCCGATTTCTGGAAGCTCCTCCAATGGGTGACTCCTTCCACTACCAGCTCCTCCTCTCTTCCACCGGACTCAGAGCAAAGAGCTGGGGCTGTGGAGGAGGAGGGAGTCAGGGGGAAGGAGCCAGAGGGAGTGATTCTAGCTGGCGCCACCCCTTTGCTCCACTACTGCACACAGGGGAGAGTGGAAGCAACCGGAAGTACACAGCCGGGGCATGAAGTGACAGAGGCTGGGGAGCGACGCTCGGTCACCTATGCCCTGGTGGGCTGGCCGGACAGGGAGAGCCAAAAGGTCCAGATGTGGCCCATGGGCCGTACAATGCCCAGGTCTGGCCTCAGGGGTTCTGGGTCATTTTTGTAATTTGTTAATGTTTATCCCACGTGTAGAATGCTCTGTGTTTTGGGGTGTAACTATTGCACTGGGCTAATACAAATATTTTGATTTTAGTACCACTTTAATGGTGACCAGTAGTCTGTTTGAGTTTACCCCCACTCCCAGGTATACCGAACCACATAGTCACCTGAATTCCCCGGGCCTTACCCCTATTCCCTCCCCACTCAGGAAGTACCCCGAGCTGCCCCCCCCCCCCCCAATTGCAGAAAGACTGTCCATGATAATGTAAGTATGTCACAACACAGGTTTATGGTTTCCTATTCTATGTTGGTTAACATCTAGACCCCTCACCCAGCCACTACATTATCTTTTCAGGAGAAAGGCTGGCACCAAGTCCTTGAAGACAAAACTGACCCATGCTGGGTAGTTCAAAGGGGGCATAGGTGTCAAACTTAACAAAGTGGTTCACTGATGATTGGTTGAAGAACTGTATAAAAATGTGTGTACTGCAAAATAAAGTCATGCTCTGTTTATGGCCAATCTGGAAGACATTCAAGCATTACTAATACTATCTCTATTAAGAGGATCTGTTCATCATATGGATACTCCACAATTCTGTATATAGGAAACCCACAGACAGATGCAGCTACATACACAACTCTAGTTTTCATCCCTCCCACACTAAGCAAGCCATTATCCATAGTCAAGCTATTAGATCCCATTGCATATGCACAAACTCGGGGGCCATGAAACAAATTTTAAATGACTTTTCTGAATCTTTCAGACAGCAGGGTTACACTCTGAGTATCGTTACCCAGAAGATAACCACTCTCACTAAAATACCCCTTGAACATGTCTTAAAGTACAAAACAAAATAAACTAATTCATGTGCATCTCTAGTGACCACATACCATCCAGCTGTAGACAAAATACAGAAAATAAACAGAGATTTACAACCACTACTAACCGAAAAAGCACAATTAAAAAATATATTGTACAAACTTCTTATTCTTGAATTTAACAAGGAGAGGTCAGACCTCTTGAAAGCTCATCCCTATAAATATAACATTTGTCCAATAAGAAAGGTATCACTAAATACTGCAATACTCATAATTCTTGTAGATTTCTGGACATTCATGGCTACTTCACTCTTCTGAATCAGAAAACGCCTTGCTGTAATGGAATTATTATGTCTCCTTTGTGTGTATTAAAGAGATGGTTTGTTCGTATCTCTTGGAATAACACAGAAATTATCTATAAAATATGTTTTATTTAACCCTGATTATGTTTTTATTATTATTAATAATAAGGCCTTAGCTGTTGCAGAGGAGCCAGGAGTAAGAGAGAGAGACCAAGGAGATAAAAGGCCTTAGCTGTTGCAGAGGAGCCAGGAGTAAGAGAGAGAGAGGCCAAGGAGATAAAAGGCCTTAGCTGTTGCAGAGGAGGCAGGAGTAAGAGAGAGAAAGACCAAGGAGATAAAAGGTCTTGGCTGTTGCAGAGGAGTCAGGAGTCATAGAAAGATACCAGGAGATAGAGGGCCTTAGCTGTTACAGAGGAGTCAAAAATAATGCATAGCATCCCCAATGGTTGAACATATAATTGAGACAATACTGTATGTTGAAAATTGGTGTATGAATTCATACTTTGGACTTGATACGATTATACAAAAAAATCAAAATTTATGTATACCTAAATTAAATAACAATTGATGTCTATAATTGATATACCGTATATACTCAAATATAAGCCGACCCGAGTATAAGCTGAGGCACCTATTTTACCACAAAATACTGGGAAAAATTAGTGACTCGATTATAAGCTGAGGGTGGGAAATGGACTGCCCCATGTGTCCCTCTTGTGCCCTCTGTGCCCCCTCTTGTGTGCCCTCTGTGCCCCTTTCTTGTGTCCCCCCTCACTCTCCTCTGTGTCTCTTCCCCGACCCTCCCTCTCCTGTGTCTCTTTTCCCCCTCTCCCTCGTGTCTCTTTCCCTCCCCCTCTCTTACCATCCTCCTCATCCTCCCTCCTCAGCCCCCCTCCTCAACAGCCCTCCTCATCCTCCCTTCTCATCCTCAACCGCCATCCCCATCCTCCCTCCTCATCCTCTCCTCAACCCTCCTCTGCATCCTTTCTCCTTAAACCCCCTCCTCAAACCCCTACTCATCCTTAACCCCCTCCTCAACCACCCTCCCCAACCCCCCCCTCATCCCCCCTCCTCAACCTCTCTCCTCAACCTCCTCCACAACCCCTATCCTCATCCTCAACCCCCCTCCTCAACTTCTCTCCTCAACCCCCCTCCTCAACCCCCCTCCTTATCCTCCCTCCTCAACCCCCTCCTCAACCCCCCTCAACCTCCCTCCTCAACCCCATGCTCAACCCCTCTCCTCAACCCCCCTCCTCAAACCCTTCCTCGTCCTTCCTCCTAAAACCCCCTCCTCCACCCCCTCCACAACCTCCCTCCTCAACCCCCCTCCTCAACCTACCTCCTCAACTTCCCTCCTCAACCCCCCTCCTTATCCTCAACCCCACTCCTCAACCTCTCTCCTCAACCCTTCCTCCTCAACCCCCCTCCTTATCCTTTCTACTCAACCCCCCTCCTCAACCCCCTCCTCAACCCCCCTCCTCATCCTCCACCCCCCCTCAACCCCCCTCATCAACCTCTCCTCAACCCCCCTCCTCAACCCCCCTCCTCATCCTTCCTCCTCATCTCCCCTCCTCATACTCAACCCTCTACTCAACCTATCTCCTCAACCCCCCTCCTCAACCCCCTCCTCACTTTACCCCTCTCTAATTACCTCCCCCTTTCACCTCACTTACCTTCCATCAGCAGCTGCTCCTCCACTCCTCCATGCGTCTTCTGGCTGCATCGGGACCCGGCCAATTCTAATGACGTGACGCGCATGTGGAGATGAGCACCATAGGCACTCATCCCTACGACCCCAAAACTACCTCTTCACCTCCTCCTCTGCTTCCCCTGGGTCTCTCTTCCCCTTCTCTTCTGCTTCCCCTGTGTTTCCTTTCCCCTTCTTCTCTCCTTCACCTGTGTCTCTCTATCCTTTCTCCTGTCCTTCCCCTGTGTCTCTCTTCACCTGCATCTCTCTTCCCCTGCATTTCTCTTCCCATTTTGGCCCTCATTGCCGGTGAACTACAATTACAACCTGTGGCACTAAGAAAAAAAACATGACCCTGCGATCCAAAACGACCGTAAAACAAACACGTAACCGTGCAAACCACAAAATAATAAAACACAAACAAAAACACAATAATCATAAAAAACAACACTCACCCACAGCATGGGGGGACACCAAGGAAATCTGGAAGTGAGGTTGAACTCCAATTTAACCCCAGTTTGCCCACTTTTGCCACACGAAAATTGCGTAACCAACAAAAAAATGATGAGCAAGAAAAATTAAAACGAGGCTCCACGACCCAGGAACGCAAAATACACTGGTAAACAAGTACAACCTTTCCCAAGAGATCCAAGATAAGCTCAAGACCCCACATTAACCCCTTGCAGTGGGGCTCTGATCAGACCCCCGAAGTCTGCCTACATTAAGCCCATGCTGGGGTTCTCCATGGGGGACCACCGCAATTTCTCCACATTGCCCTTGCAGTTAGTACCTCATAAGCCCTTAATTAACCCTGTCACTCATGGGGGTCAATCAGGAACCCCATAACCCCTTAAGTAACATCTCACTCATGGGGGACCATACAGATCCCCATAAGCCCTTTATTAACCCCGTCACTCATTGTGGTCAATCAGGACCCCATAACTCCTTAATTAACCCTGTCATTCATGCGGGTCAATACAGACCCCCATAATCCCTTCATTAACCCTGTCACCCATGGTGGTTAATACAGACCCCCATAAGCCAATAATTAACTCCATAAGTCCAATAGGGGTCTATATAGACCCCTATAGGACACTAATTAATCCATGTAATAACACTATAAGTGCCATGAGGGTCATCCAATACACTCATTACCCAAAGTGTAACCACTACACTATTAACCCTAACTATTCCCCATTAACCCAACCCTGCGACTATTTAATCCTAACACTACACATTTAAGCCTATGAGTACCTAAGTAACCATGACTGCTCCTATTTAAACCCATCTATTTTACCTTGTCTGTTATGTGGGTCTATACAGACCCTCAAAAGCCTTTATTTAACCCCATCAGTCCCATAAGGGTATATACAGACTCTTATGGGGCAGATACAACACTAACATTAACCCCATAACTGCCACGAGGGTCCTCAAGAACCCTCAAGACACTAACTTCAAACACTATACTTCACTATACCACCCCAATAAGCCATTAAATCTAAACTAACCCCCCTCTACACTAACCTATTAACACATACACTACCTACCCCATAATAACCATCCACCCCAATAATTACACAAAATAATATAACCTAACTCACAAAAAATAATAAAACCTAAGTTACAAAAAATAAAAATCTACATTACAGAAAATAAAAAAAACCTAAGTCACAAAAAATACATTACAGAAAACAAACAAAAATAATTTCAACCCCCCACACACTACAGAAAATAAAAACAAAACCCCTGAAAAGGAAAGGCATACAATATATATATATATATATATATATATATATATATATATATATATATATATATATATATATATATATATATAAATATATATATATATATATATATATACATTTCATTACAATGCAATACAAAAAAAAATACAATACCTACCAATCTAAAATACAATAAATACTATCTAACATGCATACAGTACATCCCACTCTATATAAAATACAATAAATCCTAACATACATACATCCCCTCTATCTAAAATAAAATAAATCCTATCTAACATCTTCTCTACCTAAAATGAAATAAATCCTATCTACTTACCCAAACCCTAAATTAACCTAAAATACAACAATTAAGATCACTTACCTTTGCAGATTTACCCTTAGATCACCAACCTAGGAAAAAAGGAGAAACAAAGTAGTACAAAACATTTAAATATAATAAATAAATATTTTAAATATTCTAAATATTGTACTCCCCTTTCCAGCATGTTCCTGTCTTTCGTCATTTCTTCTCCGGCGCAGCCCCTGTTAAAAAAATAAATTACATTAATAATAAATACATACACAAACAAAATAAAATAAACATAATATACATTGTACTTACCTCCCCGCGATGTCCCCGGCCTCCTCCTCTTCTGCCCCAGCTGGGCCTTGGAACAATCTGCGTTGCTTTAAAAATAATTGTAATTGTTTTTTTTTATTTTCTGTAAGTTTGTTTGCTTTTGGTGACTTCATTTTTTTATTCTGTGTAATGTAATTTTTTAATTTCTGTAACTTAGGTTTTATTACTTTTTGTGAGTTAGGTTTTATTATGTTCTGTAATTAGTGGGGTGGGGGGTTTATTACCGGGTAGGTAGGTAGTGTAGATGTTAATAGGTTAGTGTAGGGGGGTTAGTTTACATTTAATAGTTTATTGGGGGTATAGTGCAGTGTAGTGTTTGTACTTTGTGTACTTATGGGGTTAATCTTAGGCTTCTAACTGTCCCATGAGGGTCTTTATATAGCCTTATGTGACTAATGAAGTTAAATAGAGGCTTATGAGGGTGTGTATAGACACCCATAAGAGACAGGGTTAACATAGTGCACTGCAAACACTTTGTGTCATGAGGGTCCTGGATGACCCTCATTCCACTTATTGTGTTATTACATGGGTTCATTAGTGCGCCATAGAGGTCTTTATAGTTGAGCCACCCAGTATACTCACATTGTGTCACAAACAGCATTCCCAACTTTAAAATGTTATTGCCGTCATTTTTTGACGGGCAAGTCGCTAGTATAAGAATATTCAGTAATAAATTAAACTACTTAGGTTATAATGTAGTTTCTTTTAAACTAAATAACTTTTGTATATAGGTATTGGATTGTGCCATGAAGGATTTTATAAGAGAATTGATTAAACTTCATTTATCAAAGCAATCAGTCTGTTTTTGATAGACTAGACCTAAATAGAAACCAACAACGGATTCAGACTCATGTCCACACAAATGACCGCCAAAACCTTATTTCAGGTTGTATCCACCTTATCAATTGTAACAGAAAGATTGTATCTGTACTATTTCAATTCCATTATAAAATTTAATATGTTAAACTTGCAATTATACTTTACAAAATATGAAGTTAGCAGGAAGACCCTTATCTGGGTAGGACTCCTCCTTAGTTTGTTTAAAAGTAATACCTACTGGTCTTCTTTTTAAGAAGAATTTGTAGTAAAGATAGATTTAGGGAAAATCACAGAGGAAAGACAAAAGGGGCAGAAGTTTAGGCCAGAAAAAAACCCAGAGAGTGAAAGACAGAAAAAACACAGAGCCTCTCTTTTCCTTTTTACCAACTCCCTGTCACAGAGCTCATTTCAACCAATTGCAATAGCCTCCTGCCCTGTTTGTATGTACATGCATAGTTATAATGTATATATGGTGGATGTAATTGTTTTGGATTTTGTAAAGGCTTTTGATACATTGGAACATGGAAGACTAATGTCTAAACTAAGGGATACATGAATTACAGTAAATATCTGCTCATGAATTGAGAGCTGGCAAAAAGAAAGGAAGCAAAGGATTGTTGTAAATGGAACATACAAAGATTGAAGTAAAGTGGTAAGTGTGGTTCCTCAGAGTTCAGTACTTGGTCCTCTCCTTTTTAACATATTTATTAATGACTTAGAATTAGGACTGGAAAGTATTGTCTCAATTTTTGCTGATGACACTAAGTTGTGCAAGGTAATTAAATCAGATAATGATGTACTTTCCCTCCAAAGGGATTTGCATCAATTAGAAAACAGGTGACTAAATGGCAGACGAGATTTAATACAAATAACTGTAAAGTTATTTCTCTGTGAAGGAAAAATAGCCATGCAATGTATAATCTTAATGGAGCAAATCTAGGGGTATCTGATATTAAAAGGGATTTGGGAGTACTTGTGGACAACCACCTAGGTGACAGTGCTCAATGGCAAGCAGCATTTGCAAAGGCAAGTAAAATATTAGCATGTATTAAGAAGGTTATAGAAGCAAGGGAAGCAAATATAATCCTGCCACTATAAAAATCTCTAGTATGTCCTAATTTGGAATATGCAGTACAAGTTTGGGCACCACTGCATAAAAAGAACATTTGAGGGCTTATTACAAAATATTACACAATTTTTGTGTGTCCTTTGGTCTAGATATTTTGGCCACATATTTGGGTTATTTAATTGCCCATTGTGTGTTATTTTGCACCTGTTGATAGTGTGTGGTTAAAACAAGGAGGAATAGAATAAAGTTGAAACATCATGCATATGTTTTATACTGTGTTTTCTTCTCAAAGCCTTCCCAGCCATCTGAGATTATTTGGCCTAACTCTGAAATGCTTTTCTATTAAACCAAAATTATTATTTCATATAATGAACAATTAGACAGTATGGATATATGTACTTACAGTGGTAAGTAATCAACATCAATTAACAAATAAAGTAGATGCTATAAAAATTATCTTTTTATCTACAAATGTCATGACATATTCCCCTCTCTGTAATGTATTACCCGAATAAGGTAGGTGATATCATTACAATGATAATAATATATATATTTTTAAATAATATTTTTTTTTCATTAGTAATAAATTGGATAGTTAGAGTGGTAGTCTCTCTCATTTGGTGTAGTTCAGTGGACTGGGAAATAAGTCCAGAATACAAAGTAGCAAAAGGAAATCTTTGTGAAGTTAATCTTCTACCAGTAATTATAAATTCTGGAGCTCCCTGGATCAGGATTCCTGAGAATAGACCAGGTTTAATGAGGGTTGCATCTGGACCTCTTGGTATAGGACCAACATCATCAATATTAAGTTTGTCTCTTTCCAGGTCCTATTTAGTCCTTTTTTTGGGTTCCTGTAGATAAAAGAAACTAAAAGTTTTAATGACTCTATCATTATAGTTCCAAAAAGCATTTTTCAAAAAGTTTTTCCTGATACGGGCATCTTTTGAAATTACAGTGACTAGTGAGTCTTTATCGACTAACCCTTTGATATTCAAGGAGTTTAGACCTTGTATACTGACAGGAGTATAGTATCTATTCTGGATTTCCTCCACTTCAAATAAAACATGGGATTGTTATAACATATGTGACTTCTTCCATTTATTATTTATTTTTATTTGAAGAGTCAGATTATGGAACATTATTTATTCAGTTTATTGTTAGTTCTGTACAACTATCAGCAGTTTCCTACACATCATTAGTTTTACTTTCATTTTCAAATTCAGGCAATAGTAGGCCTTCATTTTCACTAGTGTGAGAAAGTAACAAATCACCTACCAATGCATTGCACGGTTCCATTTCTGTATTGGCTATTAACCTGTTGCCAGTAGATTCTCTTTGGTCCTGTGAGCAAAAGGGGTTAACATTACTAACTACTGCATCACCACCTTAATTTTATGATCATCCCATCCTTGCTGTCTGGAAGTTTCTGTATAGGGTGACAGCTTGGGAACAGAGGTCAAAAGCAAATTATTAGCATTGCTTTCAAACATTTTGCAACATTTCTCTTAAATCAAGAGATTCAAATGTAATTTCTATTTGTCTTATGATCTCCCAATTTATTTTTATCACCAGTATGTAGCCATTGGCATTTGGTTACCAGATCTTATTTTTCCTTTCGTTTGGGTTATTTCTCAATGGCTGGGTTCCCTGTGTATTAAATCTAACCATGAAAGCCTCAATCTGATGTGTCAGCAATTGTAGCTGTTCTTCCAGGTTAAAGGGCTGTTTGTAGTTCATTTTGGCTATGCCTATTAACCCTTTGGCTCTCTGAGCTATGGGGTATTGGGCATAGGAGTTTGTCACCACTTACAGTTTCTGACTGGATTATTGTCTTTTTATTCCAGCTAACATAGAAAAAAATCATCATTTTTATTTTGGAGGTTATTTTGTTTATTTTTGGGACATTTATTGGTTTAAAACAGGTCTGTTTTGTATCTATTTATTTTGACTATTAACCATATCAGCATAGGATTTGGTCCACTACTTACAAGGATGTAGATATTAGGGGCCTCATTCTATTATCGGCCGTAAATCGGCCGTAAGGCTGCGATTCCTTGTCGGGGTTCTGTTAACTTGCAATTCTATTATAAGGCCCCGCAAGGATCTCCCCTTACGGCCGGCCGCATATCTTGGAACCGGCCGTAAGCTCTGAAATCTAAAAACTCAAAAATAAATTCAAGCCTGCACTGTACAGCTCTGTAAATGCTGGGGATCATATTGGGGTACATGAGGATTAAAAGTAACCCACTCTCAAGCTTGCACATCAGCCCAAACCCGAGTTCAAATTAACTGTTTATTTTCCGGCTGCGGCGTGGGCGTGTCTGAGGTGCTCCAAGCCCTATGGACTTTTTACATGTATATTTTACGTATATTAAAAAAAAATATTTTACGGATTTGAGTATCGGATAATTATGTGCTATTTTTTCTAACACCTAAAATCCCTTTATAGTCTTCTCAAAGTGCAGGATGGCTTTATTTGAGCTATTTTATGTGCTTAATTGGTGCTAGCGGGACCTTTTTCCTGCAAGTAAGCAGCGGCTCGTTTTTAGCCTTGCAGAGAGGTTTCCCGGAGCAATTGAATTGCAAATAGGAATTTCTTACGGCCGAAACTCTTGCGGCCGTTTTAGATCAAAGGCTTTCCTCCGGTGCGAGCGGCCGCAAGAGATAGCAAGGCGCCGGCCGCAAGCCTGCCGGAGTCCCCGGCCGGAGGGGAATAGAATAGCAGAAAGCTTGCGGCCGGTCCTTGCGGCCCGCAGCGCCTACGTCCGATAATAGAATGAGGCCCTAGGTATTTAGATAAACTTGCAAAATTATAATTCTATCATGATCAATTTCAATAATCCATTTTCAATAAATATATACTTTTATTTTTTATTTTGATCTTTCCATTTAAGGATGCTGTGAATATTGACACAGGTCTAGACAAGGTTATTTGGAAGTTCCTTGAAACTACCATTGTATTTTAATGTTGTCATCTTTGGTGTTTCGCTATTTGAAACTATGTTTCAACTTAGTATTTCCCTTTTTTTTCAGACAGGACATTTTTATTTATTTGCTGATCATAAGCTTCAGCCTCCTAAACATTGATTCCCAATAAAACCAATAAAAATGGGTTTCTGATTCATATGCAACATTAAACAAATTAATCAGTTTTGTATATATTATCTCTTTTGTGATCAAGCTCATTTAAAAAAGTAATAAATGAGACCATCAAAAGTAGATTTCTACAAAGACATTTCAATTAATTAATGTATTTATATTATTTCTTTACATTTAAAGATTTCATCAGATCATATTGTGATTATTTCATATAATTTCTTTTGTTACAAATAGCTAGTATGCATAAAGTCTACTAACTGAATTTACATTCTGAGATTAATAGCATTGCAATGTTTTTATCAGCCTTCATTTTTTTTTTTTTTTTTGGTTTTAATTTGGCATTATGCCAAGCTATGCATGGCATTTAGCCAATAGTAGGTGAGAAATGCCTTTTTGTTTTTCCATTATTACGAATCTTGGACTTTGTCTCTGCTATCTCAGTAACATAATGGTCTTCCTCCATTATTCCTTATTGACAATGCTATTCTGTCACAAAGTTTTTAATCAATAATCAGTTGATCACTTGTCCATAAAGATATTGGATCTCAGTGGGACCTCCAAATGACATGCAATTTGGATATGACATAAATATTAGAATGTATTGATTAATATATTTTATTGAGCTAAATTATCAATTTATATACAAGTTTACACTTTATGCAGAACAGCATTTATTGAAACAATAGCAAGACCAAGAATAAACAATTGGATGTATCAATGTATAAATGTGTGAAAACGATTGGATGACTAGCTATTTTAAAACATTCTATATTCTGTTAGTTCAATATAGATATCTATAAGAATTGTATAAAATCCTATGAAATCAATTGTAAGAGAAAGGTTGTATCTGGACTATTTCAATTCTGTTATAAAATGTAATAATGGAGACTTGTGGATACACTTTACCCAATATGAAGTTAGCAGGGAGACCCCTGCTGGATGGAACTGCTCCTTAATTTGTTTAGAAGTAATCCTTCTTGGTCTTCTTTTTAGGAAGAATTTGTAGTAAATATAGATATAGTGAAAATATCACAGGGAAAATACAAAAGGGGCAGAAGTTTATGCCAGAGAGTGACAGACAGAAAAAAAACCCAGAGGGTAATAGACAGAAAAAGCCCAGAGCCTCTCTTTGTCTTATTAGATAAAGCCTTTCCTTTTCACCCACTTCCTGTCACAGGGCTCATTTCAACCAATTAAAATAGCCTATTGACTTTTTTGCATGTACAAGCCATAATTATAATGCATATGTATGGGTGTTGGTGTTTCATGTTCTGCCCTCAAGAGAGCAGTCTCATTCCGTGTTTTAAGACAAAATAATAAACTATTTTCACATGACCTTTGGTCTAGATTTTTCGGCCACATATTTTGGGTTGTTCAATTATCCATTGTGTGTTATCTCGCACCTGTTGATAGTGTGTGGTTAAAACAATGAGAAATAACGTAGAAACATCATATATAGGATTTATCTTTATGAGACAGCACTGTGTTTTTTTCTCACAGCCTTCTCAGCCATCTGAAAGGATTTGGCCTAACTCTGAAATACTTGGGTATGAGACCAAAATGATTAACTCTTCATATAATGAACATGGATATATATAATTACAGTGGTAAATAATCAACATCAAATAAGAAATAATGTAGATAATATAGATATGATCTTTTAATCTACAAATGTCACAACATTCAAAGAGGCCACATCACACTGAAGCCAAGCAGGGTTGAGCTTGGTCAGTACTTGGATGAGAGACATCTTGGAATACCAGGAGCTGTATACTGTGGCCCACTGGAGAAGGAACTGGCAACCCACTGTAGTATCACTGCCATTAAAGCCAAGTGGATCAGCATGACCATGGACATAATAATGCTCCTAGTGTGTTTTGGTCCATGAGGTCACAGAGAGTCAGACACGACTGAACAACTCAACAACAACAAGGGGGGAGATAATAAGTGTCATTTATAAAGAATGGCAAAATAAACACTGGAATATAGGACGGGAGGGGATGATGAAGTGGAAATTAATAACAAATGTATGTGAATAACTAAGAGAAATGTAAAATTTGGTAGCAGTAAAAAAGTGTAGGTGTATTCCATTTGAACGACTAAGCAACAAACAAAAAGTAACCAAACATGTGGAAACACTTATTATTTTCTTTGTATATATTTTTTTTTATATTTATCAATCTGACTACTGCTATGCCATTGATAAAGCCTGGTTTACAAATATATGGTGGTATTTTAATTACTTTGTTTTCTTAGTTATTATTATTACTGTATGTCCTATTTATCTTATGTATATTATCAAAAGCAACTGAAAATGTTATTGTACACTCAAACAAAAAAAAAACAGTTAAAACGGTTCAATAACTATAACCCACCAGTATAAACAAAAGACTTATATATCTATTTATCTTATGCATTCAACATACCAAAAGTACAGCATTTTAAATTGCCACTTAATTCAGTACAATGTGGAGCACACCAATGTAAAGATCTCATAAAAGCATGTTTAAAAACTTTTAGAATTTTTTTAATCCGTTCTTTTTTCAGATTAAATTTATTTTTACATGTGTCATTAGCAAGCTGCCAGAAAGACTGACAGCAAGCTCCAGAAAAGAGAGCAGAGGAAAACTATAGTTAACCCTTTATAAATTCATCTGTGCATAGAAAGGATTGTTAGAATCTTTGAAATAGATTATTTGTGGGTTAACTGCTTGGCTGTAGGATTCCTGAATGCCAAGAAAAACATATAACTCATTCTCTGCACCAGAACCACACCGATCGGCAGATGTCGTTAACCATGGGATTGAAAACAGACCTAAAACTATTGTTTTTTAACTGTTATAAGTGTAATTAATGAAAAAATAGATCATTTTAACATAAAATCTTGAAGAGCACTTATGGTGAGGTAACTGGACTAGTGATGTCGCGAACATAAAATAGACTTCAATGGGCAGGCGAATTTCAAAACCCACAGGGACTCTTTCTGGCCACAATAGTGATGGGAAAGTTGTTTCAAGGGGACTAACACCTGGACTGTGGCATGCCGGAGGGGGATCCATGGCAAAACTCACACAGAAAATTACATAGTTGATGCAGAGTCTGGTTTAAAGCCATAACGGGCATAAATCACCTAACATTCCTAAATTGTTTGGAAAAACATGCTTTAAAACATCAGGTATGATGTTGTATCGATCAGGTAGTGTAAGGGTTACACCCGCTTCACAGTAACAGACCAAACTCCCTGTTTAATGCACCGCAAACAGTCCCTTTGCACAACCGTAAACTCCCCATTTGCACAAGGTTGGATACCAAGCTAGCCATGTCCCGTTCCTTGTCCTCACTGATGTCATTGAAGGTCTCTTCCTCCACCCAGCCACCAAGGGTCCGAAAGGTGACAACCAGCCCCCTGGGACGCCTGCTGTGTTTGGTCTTCCACCTCCTCAAAGCCACCTTCCTCCTCTGACTCCTCTTCTTCAGACTCCTCTCTCTGCGTTGCCTCTGTCTGCGTTATTATAAGGTGTGTACTGATAAGTAGTACTATTCCTATCGGTTTAATCCCCGTTACGACCACTATTAGGGGACATGTATATGGCATTGATTTTTGGAACAGGGAGATGGAAAAAGATGCTTGGTCGGACCTCCTACTTCGAATTTAGGGCACTGCACGTGCAATGTAATGTGCCACCAAATAGGAGTGGTTGTGTTAAGTTGTACTATTTATTCCTATCAGTTTGATACCTGTTACGTCACCTATCAGGGGACGTGTATATGGCATGGATTTTTGAAAGCTGGAGATGGAAAAGGATTCTTGGTTGGTCCTCCCACTTCAAATTTGGGCTACTGCGCATGCAATCTAAAGTGCCACCAGATATGAGTGTCACTGTGCACTGGCAAAAGTTGGCAGAGTAGGCGCTGTAGGCCTCACACACACACACCTGTAGGCAGGCAACTGATATTCAATCAATTACAGTCAAAAAAGTGTTGTTTTATGTCACTGTACACTACGGTTGCACCAGATATGACGTATCACTGGGCACTGGCAAAAGTTGGCAGAGTAGATGCAATAGGCTTCACACACACGCCTGTAGGCAGGCAATTGCTATTCAATCTATTACAGTCAAAAAAAGTGTTGTTTTATTTCACTGAGCACAATATAAGCTGTGAGCCTGACACAGGCAGGCAACTGAAATTAGATTAAAGGAAAAATGGGTTGTTTTTTTTCAATGTATTGTACACCAACTATGAATGGTGAAACAGAGCAGAATATGAGCTGTGAGCCTGACACAGGCAGGCAACTGAAATTAGATTACAGAAAAAAATGGTTGTTTTCAATGTATGGTACACCACCAGGTATGAGTAGTAAAAATAAGCACATTATAAGCTGTTAGGTGTTAGCCTGTCACACACACACACTGGCAGGCAGGCATATGCAATTAGATTACACCGAAAAAAATTATAAAATAAAATAAATGATGTTCTAGCCCTAAAAAGGGCTTTTTGGGTTGCTGTCCTTGCAGCAGATATCAGATGAGTACTTCAGGTCTGTAGTGGAAGCTAAATACACAGCCTGGCTATCTATTTCCCTATTAAATCTCCAGCAGCTACACTATCTGACCTCTCACAACGAATGCAGCTTCAGAATGATTCTAAAATGTATGCTGTCCTTCAGATGGAAGGCTCGGGAAGGGAGTGTATGCTGCTGATTGGCTGGAATGTGTCTGCTGACTGTGAGGTGCAGGGTCAAAGTTTCCTCAATGATAAAGAATAGGGGGCGAACCGAAAAACGCATGTGTCTGCCGTCCGCTGGGAGCACGAACGAGCCAAAATCGCTGCGAATAGTCCGCTGGCGAACTGTCCGCGACATCTCTAAACTGGACCTAAAGCGGCACTCCATGGATCAGGACAGGTGAGGGGAGAAGCACGTATTAGACAACGTTTACCTACTTGAGATATCCCCTAGAAGCATTGGGAATTAGGATAGGAGAAGGACTATAGTTTCTCTTGCATTCTCTCCTGCATCTAATTGACTACTTGTTCACATATTATAAATATGGAAGAAGTTTTTGAGACTCTTGCACTAAACATTAAGGTTTTATTGTACTATCCTAAATCATGGATTGGAAACGTTTATTAAAGGTGTGGCAATGTTTGATTAATTATCTGTCATTGGTCATTTTTGTATATGTGATTATAATATTTTTATGTGACCTAAGTGGGTTTGTATGTAAACAATATTTTGTCAATATTTATACTGATAAACAGGCACTTCACATTGTAGTGCTATGAGTATACAGTATGTGTCCTATGTCAGTTATAGCACAAATATTTCAATAATAATAATCAAATATATCTATTTTAAAAAAACACAATAATAATATTAAAATATTTAACTCAAATTGTTGATAAGATTATATTAATCAATTAGAAATCATTAGTTAATATAATTATACTATGTCACAACTAGATTTTGAGAGGCACAGGGGGATCCTTTGCCACCTAATTTCTTCATGCCCAGAGCTTTATTTGAGTATTGTGAATTGTGGATTGATCCTGGGATTTGGGAACTTCAGATATATGAATACATATATGATTACAATATGTATGTATTTTGGTTTATGAGTAGAATAGGTTTTGTATGGTTTGGAATTCCAGGGTACCTATGGTACTTGTGGTTATGCCCAGGTATTGCTGTAAATAACATATTGTTTGTCCTGTAAGTGATTGAGGTGTGGACATATTAGAAGTAACCCCTATGTTCTGGGGAAATGTACAGAAAAGGCCCCACAAATGAGTGCAATGCAGACTAAACTCAGTACTAATAAATTCATACCAGGGGGGGGTTGCGCATTGTGCTTTTATGCACGCACAAACAGGTTCTCTGGGATACACCCCAGTAAGGGCTATAGTAATAACTATATAAGATGCTTTGCAGATGGACAGCTCTGCAGAATATTGCAGTTAAACACTTACAGCCTTATTAAATTGCGATTCAGTAAATTTAAAAGGGCTCTATTTAAGCACACAGCATATTTTTTTACAGAAGTTTTTAGTTAGTGAACTTCTATCCAGAAGCAAGGTCTTCACTAGCTAAAAACTTCTGTAAAAAAATTATGCTATGTGCTTAAATAGAGTCCTTTTAAGTTTACCGAATCACAATTTAATAAGGCTGATAGCTCACACCTGCCAAGCCCAGCCAGCACTCAACACTTTTGAGATAGTGACCAGCTATTACAGAGCAGATGCTGTCTTGCACATACACCTGTTATGCTCTGTTTGACATATATCTATGTGTTCCTAAGGACACTAAGAATGCACCTTGGTCTGATTAGTGTCTACTAGATGTTCCATCTCACACATAGGCATGCCTATTGGCTACTTAAGAATGCACACTGCCCTGATTGTAGAATCTTAATTTACATTGGTTACATTGGTTACCAAAACAATTAACAATTCTATGAATGGTTGTTCTCCACTGGAGAAACCGTATAAAATATGTCCATAGTTCGTAATAAAAAGTGCCAGTTCTGGTTTACACATAAACAAGTTGTGAGACTATTTACTGTATGCCTGTTTCCTGAGTTGGGAGTGGTCCTGTTCTATAATCACTGGTATCTGTCTGCCTCATCATTTGCACTGTACATGCTCTTGGGCAATATACTTTGCTGAAGCCATCTTTTGTGCCAGAGGTAATCAAAACTACCAGGTTCTGCTGGGGTAGGTTTGAACTAGATTCTTATCAAGTCCCATTGAAGAAGCAGGTTGTGACATACTGGAATTAAATATGATTAATATATAAATAAATCATGTTTTGGACTATTGGTTGCCCATTAAATCTATTATGAACATCGTCAAAAACCTGTTAATATGTACACTCAATATATCTGTATAGAACTGTATAAAATATATAGACAAAAAACAATATACAGAATATAGATATATCATGCAGAGAAGAATATAGATATATCATGCAAGAATTAAATAAATGTGCATAGTATAGGTGGACTATTAGGATTCTATAAATGCTGCCAGGTCAATTCCGGTTTTAAACCCTCAGGTTCCTAAGTGCCTAATTTATGTATCCATGGAGTCTCTAATTGTCTTAATTTAAAAAGGTGGTCACTTTTTCTTTTATTAATTCTCACTTTGTCTATAGTTTGTAGGGTAACATGTATATGTCCTGATAATTCTGTGTATTCTTCCTTGAAAGTTATTTTATGGAGTGATTTATCCCTCAATATTTGTTTTAATTTTTGATGAACTAGGTTTAACTTTTTACATGCTAGGCACTGGTTTAATGTTTGACCCCAGATATATTTGAGTCTTCCAGCCTTTTTTCTAATTGGACCTGAAAAAAGTATACATGTTTTATTAAAGTGAAATTCAGAATTTATTTAATGTATCATTTCAGATCACACAAATTAAATTGAAAAAATGTGTTTTAAAAGCCATGCAGCATGAATGGGACATAAATGTCATAAACTGAAAGGAAATATGTATAATATTATTGAAACCCATGTTCTACAAAGAAACTATATTGTTAAAAGTGGATTGCTGATTTCTGGTCTAGCGCTGGTGATACATACAAGCATTATACATAAGGCAAGATTCCTGGTATTAAAATAAAAGACAAAACAGTTAACTGTATCCGTGTGTTGCAGGAACAAACCAACCATCAGCATGTTATTATTATTATCCTTTATTTGTAATGCTCCAACATATTCTGTTGCACTATACAGGGGTTAAGTACAAGTCAAAAACAATTTAAAAACATTACAAAAGAATAGAGCAGAGTCAAGAGGGTAGGTGGGAGAGTATTTTGAGACAGTAGCAGAGATATATTATTATTATTATTGTTTATTTATAACGCGCCAACATATTCCGTAGCGCTGTACATAAGATACGTTCAATACAAAGATACATACAAATGAACACATTGTAAAACAAGGGGTGCCCTGTCTTTGAGTTCCGAATCCAGTGTCCATGGTGCTTTCCCTAAAACACCTTGTGGGATTGAAACTCGCAGACTTACATCCTAAAGGTGTTGTGTGAGGAAAAGGAGGGAGAGAGATTTGAGAGTGTGTTAGGGTGGAAGGTGATACGCTTCTTTGAAGAGATGTGTTTTTAGAGAGGTTTTGAATGTTTTGAAGCTGGAGGATAATCTGGTGGAGCGAGGCAAGGAGTTCCAGAGAATAGGGGCAGCACGAGAAAAGTCCTGAAGGCGAGAGTGAGAGGAGGTGACAAGTGTTGTGGAAAGAAGAAGGTCATTAGCAGAGCGAAGAGGGCGGGTGGGGGAGTATTTGGAGATGAGACCAGAAATGTATGGGGGAGTGCTCTTGTTGAGGGCTTTAAAAACTAGGGTCAGGATTTTCAATTTTATTCTGGAGGCTATGGGAAGCCAGTGGAGAGATTGACAGAGAGGTGATGCCGACACTGAATGTTGTGTACGGAAGACGAGTCTAGCAGAGGCATTCATAATGGATTGAAGTGGAGATAGTCGGGTGGTGGGTAGGCCAGCAAGAAGCGAGTTGCAGTAGGAGATGCATTATTGTTGAGGGCTTTATATGTTAGAGTCATGACTTTAAATTTTATTCTGATGACTATGGGAAGTCAGTGGAGTGACTAACAGAGAGGTGCTGCAGACACTGAGCATTGAGTGTGGTATATAAGTAAGACAAGTGATGGGAAGGCCAGCAAAGAGAGAATTGAGTGAAGAGAGAGTGAATTTGATTTTTAGTTTTGTCTTGTGTAAGGTAGTGACATATTTTAAGATATTTTTTGTCATGAATCAGCCAGTGGCCATATTGGATTTGGTGTGAACTATGCTGGGGCCATTTTGTAACTGGCAGCAGTGGCCATTTTGGGCTGGGTTATCTTCCACATGCTGTTGCCATGTGGAAGAACAAAAGGTTTGGGGCCCACTTGTTATGGATATATGGTTATTTTGTGGTCTAGGGGATAAAGTATTATAAGTTTACCCCTTAGCATATCCCCATCCCTTCCATGTTTAGGCTCATTGTAATGGGTGTCATGTGAGGGAGCTGGTGGGATGTGTTGGTTGTATGTGTGTGAAACATTGTGTGTTGTATCTGTAAATATATTGTATTGGAATGTTGGAGCCATGTTGTGTGCAGTCATCCATATTGACTGCATATGTAACCTGAGTTGATCACCCATATGCCTTCCAGCTATCACCTAAAGTAAACACTTAAAGTGATAGCAAGGCCAGAACAAAGGGGTCTATACAGATATTGAGGCACCATAACCCCAGGGGGTCTACAGGTATTCTCACTCAGAGAGTCAGGGCAAAGTCCAGAGGACAGAGAGATGTTTCTCCCTTGAGAGCCAGGCAGCAAATGACTCTGTTAGCCACACCTAGTGGGCGGCCCAGGGGAGGGGTCTGGAAGTTCCCAGAGCTTACCTCTAGTCCATTGGCTAGAGGTAATCAAGTTACTCTGGAGATTACCCCATTGGCCAAGAGGAAGATAAGGGTTGGACAAAGGGGTAGCCACTCCCTGTACTGGTTTTGTGAGTTGTTTAAATACTTGTGTAAAAATAAAGAAGTTGTTCATAATTTTCATCAAGACTTTGTGTGCAGGTGTATTATTGACCCAAGGGCATATGCTGGAATAGGAGATCGTTTTTGACTCCATGCCAGGTTTTTCCCAGGCACACTACCTTAAGCTGGGACTTATGCTCTTGCATCCGCTAAGAAGGTCCATTGGTCTGAGTCACCCAAATCTTAGGTCTAAAACCTACAGGAGATAAGAGGGCTAGGATCCTCTATACTCCATCATCATTGTAGGTTGTGACAATTGGCTGGCAGAGGTGGGACGACTCTACAGAAAGACCAAGAATGGAACAGACGGATATCACCAAAGAAGCAACAAAACGGTTTAAAGCAGCCAGGCACTTATACCCCAGTAAGATGACCGCACAAGAGGTGTCCAACGTACTAGACCAGTATTGCCAGAGGATCTGGCAGGAGCGCAATGGAGCGAGAACTCCAGCTCAGCAAAGACTTGGCTACAGAGAGACATTGCGTCTAGAGAAATGGATGGCGATTCTGAATCTGTGGCAGGACGATGAGCTAATGGGCTGGCTGGAAGTACTAGTAAGAAAAGAGGTTGCCTTAGGGAACCGATATCACGTTTTTCACGCCAGAATAGTTGGTGGCCTTGGAGAGGAGTTTGATTTCCGCTTGGAGATAGATTCTGGTCTCCAAGACATTGTGTATGGTGATCCTGAAGGGGGCATAGGAACCTTTAAAAGGCACAACAACTTGTTTGTGGAAAGCTGTCGTGGTCTGGGACTGGAACCGTGGTCCATGGAGGCTAATTTAATGGTACACCTGATTGAGCAGGAACTGCAGCTGGAGGAGGAGTATTTTGAGTTGTGGGACGAGATCTATGGGGAGACATTTTGCCCATCAAGAGGGGAACAACCCAGTCAAGAGGACTGGTCGCCAGATCGTTACAACACAGATGGTATGTACCGAAGTGATTGTGTGCAAGGGGTCTGGGGAGAACAGAATGATGGAGAATGCATTCCTTTAAAAAATATAGAGACTGTGTCAGAGCCTAGAAGGGATGGTAAAGTCAGCTTGGGACCAAATCACCAGCTCCAAGAGCCAGAGACCCAGGGGAATGTTCCCTGGGTGGGGTCAGATAACCCATGTTTGTCCCCTGATACCCCAAGAGACTTAATCCCAGAGGAAATGCTAGCAGAGCACAGTTTCTCCAAACAGGTCTCACCTGAGGACTACCTTCCAGCACAAATCCTGGCTCAACAGGTAGGGCCAGATGAACTAAGTCTGCCCTCAGAAGTTCTAGGCAATGTGTATGGGCCAGAACTGCTAATGGAGCCAGGGGCTCAGGATAGCCACCCAAGAGACTGTGGGGAGGGCTATGTAATGCACTCTGGGGAAAAGGCCGTAGAGGTAAGGTTGGGTGGGAAGGATAATATTCCCCAGCCTACAACAGATAACAAAAATCTGTACTCTGACACCCCAGGAGAGTTGCTAGTGAAGCACAGAGCCCAGTTGGGCTATGTAATGGACTGTGGGGAGGGAAAGGAACTGGTTCTTAGCTACAGGGAACCAGGCCTCACACAGCAAGAGTGCCAGGGGCACCAAGACAGTGCCAGGGGCACCAAGAGCCCGACAGGGGCAGCAAGCTTGCCAGCCTTGGCAAAGGAGCCGTGGGTGCAGTGTGGCACCATAGTAGAGGGTGAACCAAGTGGGGAGATACCCTGGATAACCAATGTCCAAAGGCCCACTGGAACAGACACCGCTCCTAAGGGCCAGTTAAACCTGTAAGACTGGGATAAGGGTACAAAGCAAAAGGCCATAGAAGAAGAGGGTCAGCTGAGGGCCCCAAAGAACCAGCTGGGTGGGAATTGCGAGACTCCCCAGCCTACATCAGAGAGCCAAAGCATAGTCATTCAACCAAAGGCAATAGAAGAGGGTCAGCTGAGGGCCCCAAAGCACAGCCTGGGTGGGAACAGCGTAGTTCTCCAGGCTGCAACACAGACAGA
Source organism: Discoglossus pictus (assembly GCA_027410445.1). Lineage (NCBI taxonomy): Eukaryota > Metazoa > Chordata > Amphibia > Anura > Alytidae > Discoglossus > Discoglossus pictus. Next base: position 270,422,575 of record CM050164.1, read on the forward strand.
CCCAGGGGAAGAAAACCAGGAGGGTCTGCCCAAAGATACAGATTTCCAGGAGCCAGAGCAAACAGCCTCCAAATCCGGACTCCATCAGGGACGCTGGAGTCAAGCGCAGACTGGTATGTACTTTACTGCAGTTATTGTGTTATTGGGCTACCAACAATAATGATTTTGCTGAGGGAAGTACTGGACTGCCCCCTTGCAATCCCATAGGCCCAGAGACTGTTTTAGAGACCCCAGCCCAGCTGTGGGGACTGGCTGGAGGGAAAGGGGTTGCTATGGGACAGGGGTTGTTTTATGGGGCTCCCAAAAATACGGTTTTGCCTCAGAAGAATGTATGGGTGCAACCCACTGTGTCCCCAGAGACTTCCATGCTGCTGCCAAAAACAGAGAGATGGGATCCTGGACTGTTTTGGGTGGGGGTGCAGGGCAAGAGCAATTTGCTCTATACAGTGGGAGCAAGGCCAAGGGCTGGGGGAGGTCTTTACTCTGCACCTTGGGACTGTGTGCGCACCGACATGAACTTGCCTAGCATGCAGCGGGCCTGGCCAAACCAGCAGATTCATGACTATCAGCGTAGCTGAGAAAATCTTGGATATTCTCCGCCCGCTTGGGGAAGGATTGTCATGAATCAGCCAGTGGCCATATTGGATTTGGTGTGAACTATGCTGGGGCCATTTTTTGACTGGCAGCAGTGGCCATTTTGGGCTGGGTTATCTTCCACATGCTGTTGCCATGTGGAAGAACAAAAGGTTTGGGGCCCACTTGTTATGGATATATGGTTATTTTGTGGTCTAGGGGATAAAGTATTATAAGTTTACCCCTTAGCATATCCCCATCCCTTCCATGTTTAGGCTCATTGTAATGGGTGTCATGTGAGGGAGCTGGTGGGATGTGTTGGTTGTATGTGTGTGAAACATTGTGTGTTGTATCTGTAAATATATTGTATTGGAATGTTGGAGCCATGTTGTGTGCAGTCATCCATATTGACTGCATATGTAACCTGAGTTGATCACCCATCTGCCTTCCAGCTATCACCTAAAGTAAACACTTAAAGTGATAGCAAGGCCAGAACAAAGGGGTCTATACAGACATTGAGGCACCATAACCCCAGGGGGTCTACAGGTATTCTCACTCAGAGAGTCAGGGCAAAGTCCAGAGGACAGGGAGATGTTTCTCCCTTGAGAGCCAGGCAGCAAATGACTCTGTTAGCCACACCTAGTGGGCGGCCCAGGGGAGGGGTCTGGAAGTTCCCAGAGCTTACCTCTAGTCCATTGGCTAGAGGTAATCAAGTTACTCTGGAGATTACCCCATTGGCCAAGAGAAGGATAAGGGTTGGACAAAGGGGTAGCCACTCCCTGTACTGGTTTTGTGAGTTGTTTAAATACTTGTGTAAAAATAAAGAAGTTGTTCATAATTTTCATCAAGACTTTGTGTGCAGGTGTATTATTGACCCAAGGGCATATGCTGGAATAGGAGATCGTTTCTGACTCCATGCCAGGTTTTTCCCAGGCACACTACCTTAAGCTGGGACTTATGCTCTTGCATCCGCTAAGAAGGTCCATTGGTCTGAGTCACCCAAATCTTAGGTCTAAAACCTACAGGAGATAAGAGGGCTAGGATCCTCTATACTCCATCATCATTGTAGGTTGTGACATTTTTAACTTGAAAATGAAAAGATTTTATGATTGATTGAATGTGTGAAATGAAATAGAGGGCAGAATCCAGTGGAACCACAAGATAGCTGGTGTGGGAGGTGGAAGTGATGATGGCATTGTCAGCAGTGAGAGATATGTGAGGAGTGGAAGCTGAGGAAGAGGGTGGAAAGATAAGGAGCTCAGTCTTAGAAATGTTGAGTTTGAGTTGACAGGCAGACATCCAGGAGAACATGCTAGAGAGGTAGCTGGCAACTTGATCTAGCAGAGAGGGGAATATTCAGATGCTGAGAGGTAGATTTGATTGTCATCTGCATATAGATGATACTGAAATCCCAAAGAGTTTATTAGGGCACCAAGGGAAGATGTATAAATGAAGAAAAGGAGGGGGCGAGGGCTGAACCTTGGGATACTCCGACTGTTAGAGGGCAGGGCAAAGAAGAGCCACCAGAAAAGGAGACACTAAAGGTTACATTTTCTAATTAAGATGGCAACCAAGAGAGAAGTGTCATGGATGCCAAGATAGCAGAGAGTTTGGATAAGAGGGTGATCAAGGAAAATTAGAATATAGAAATCACCCTTTGACTTGGTGCTGAGCAAGTCATTAGTAACTTTTATAAGAGCTGTCTCAGTGGTATGTTTGGGCTAGAAGCCAGATTGGAAGGAGTCAAGGAGGGAGTTAGAGAAAATAAATTGGGTAAGGCGATTATAGACTTCACGATCAAGCTTTTCTTCAACCAGGGGAAGTAGAGAGATAGGGCGGTATTTAGAAGCAGAAGATGGATCAGATGAGGGTTTCTCAAGAATGGGTGTAATGGGCATGTTTTGGTTTTATGCTGTTAGGCCATTTGTGTGCCCCACTAAACCTCACTTGAAGCACCTCCTTTCCCCTTTCTAAATCTCAGATCATGTTTACTTGTATTATGTTTATGTATATACTGTATATGGTCCAAAAATGTAAAGAACTTGCACACTTGCACACATATAACTGCATAAAGACATTTATGTGCCTCCCTTCTTAAATTTCACTAAGAGGTGAGAGCTAATCTTTGCAAAACAATTTTTTTCAGAAATTTTAAATTTTTTAAAAGTAGAACATTTAAAGAACATATGATAGTAACATTTTGTTCCTTTTATCTTGAGTATATGTATAGGTGCAAAACAGACCTTGCGTTAAATATTTTTTGGCACCCCTGCCTCATAACTTCATATGTGGTACTGGGTAGCCCAACCGAACCATTTCATGTGCTGCAGTCCATTATCCACAAGTGACATTGAAAGATCTACCACAACAATCTGAGTAAGTCTGAGAGAATATACATTGAAGGAGCAGGGAGGTTAGGGTCAGTATGGGTGTGTATGGTATGGGTAAGTATAAATAGTTAGGTATATTTATATCTGTCAGCAAAAACTTAATCATTTCACCCATTTTCTAGTATGCCTATTTGTACCTGCCGCTAACTTATACAAGATTACCTACATAGCCCCTTATCTCCCTCTTTTGCTCGTTGTGCATTTTACTACCCCCTTTGCACTTTTTATCATTAAGATGCCCTCGTTATCGTACAGTAGAGTCTGACCCAGGAAACTAGGCACAGTTAATCAATGTTGGACCAAACATTTCTCCGTGATGAGTTAGTAATTGTTGGCCAATTTGCTGCCGAACATTAGGTTTTGATTGGGAATAACGTTTTGTTTTATGATGAAGATAACACATTTCTGTTTGTGGTTTATTTATTTACTAGCGACTTGCCCGTCAAAAAATGACGGCAATTAAATATGTATGTTTTGAATTCTGTTTTGGATGTAATATGAGTAGTTGAGACTTGGAACCTTTTTCTTATCTATAAAGAAGTACAATTATTATATGAATTTTTTTTATTTTTTTAACATGCAACTTGTAGGAGACCACCTGTTAAATTATGTTTTTTTAAGAGTAGTAACATTTTAATGTTAGAACAGGTCAACATTGTATTAATGAGAATTGTAAACATGACATATGTATTGAATTCAGAGGAAGGCAAACAGTAACCCCCTCCCCCCTTGAAACTTAGCCAATTGTATGAAAGGGGGGAAAAATGTATTCTTTCCTGACCCGAGTAACTGGCAATTGAATTACTCCCTGGATTAATATTTTGCATTGAATGATACATTTAAATTGTATAACAAAAGCTCCCCCTCCTCTTAACATGAACTTTGAAATATATGCAATGAAAAAAATGTGCACACTTTAAAAAAAAAAAAAAATAGTAACATTGTCAACAGTAACTTAATGAAGTAACATTTGAAGTATAATTGTTCTAAAATGCAAGCAAAGTGTTTTGTGGGGCTAATCATAGTAAAAGGCTACTTCCATAAAATTAGTATATCTTATTTTGTTGTTGATAATTTTTTATCGTTGTCATTTTTTTGTTGTTGTAATTTGTGAAACTGGCACGTTTCCTATGTGAAATAGTGGTTCTCTAAAAAGAGAACGCTACACATCAAAGTTCGTCCTCGGGGTGTAACCACTGTTCTCTATGGTTTTTGCCATTTTAAAGAGTTTCTTATAGAAATAGTGGTGCTCTAAAAAGAGTCTGCGTGACATAAAATGTCATCCTGGAAATCAAACCACTGTTCTCTATATTTGTTTATTTTTTGTTGTTGTTGTACATTTGCTCTTGAGATGAAAGTATTGTTGGAAAATGGCACATAGCGTTTCCTATGTGAAATAGCGATCATCGTAAAAGAGTTGCAGAGATATCTAAAACCACTGTTCTCTATGTTTGTTGCCATTTTATAGAGTTTCTTATTGAAATAGTGGTCCTCTAAAAAGAGCCGGAGTGACTTAAAAGTTCGTCCTCAAAATCAAACCACTATTGTTATATTTTGTGGAATTAAAGTTATAGTACCTTATAGTAGACAATGTTTTTTGTAAAAATGCGACTATCATCTAATAAATCACCTTGACTTTCGTTGTTTCCAATGTAAACTTTAATAGCCTCTGGATTCTTGCATGTTGTTAATGCACCTTTCTTTAGCTGCAAAATATGTGGTGGCATTCCAGAGGGAGTTAATGAGTTAATAAATTCAGTTGAAAAGTTTGTCTGACTTTCTTTGTCATCATCAAGTACAGAATCAGTACTGTGATCATTTTTTTGTGGTGCATGTATTTGTTTTAATATTTCATTATTGAGGAGTAATGCATCCTTTTTTTTGCATGTTACTATTACTTTGTTGGCAAGCTCTGCATAGTTGTCTTTATTTATTGTAGTTTGGAATATAGCTGATAGCAGATCCGGTTTGCAAATCATATGAGCTGGGATCTGGATAGTGTCATCAGGTAGATTTTGTATTTGCTCTGTTTTTCCTTCTCCAATGTTAATGAGCCAATCATTGAATTCATTTTCTCCTTCTGATCTCATATTTTGTTGTAATTGAAGATGTGTAAATATTTTCCATAGTGTACTTGACTTTATACATGTTTCGACAATGTCGGTTCGATTTCCATGTACAATGACAGGTAATGTTTGTCTAAAATCTCCACCTAACAACATTACCTTTCCACCAAATGGCAAATTATTATCCATGAATTCACAAAGCTAACGGTCAATACATTGTAGGGCCTGGCATGACATCATTGTAGCTTCATCTATTATAATTAACTTACTTTTTTTTTTTTGCTTGTAAAGAATTCATTTGAATATCCAACACTGATGTTTAAAAAATAGGAACTGGCAGTTTAAATTTACCATGCACAGTTCTTCCACCCCCTAACAAAAGTACGGCAATTCCAGTGGTTGCAAATGCCAGCGCTATTTGACCTTGTGCTCGAACAAAACTTATCAATAAATTATATAGATTCGTTTTTCCTGATCCGTCGGGTCCATCCAGATAGAAATATAGCTCTTTGAGCATGTCATCATCTATGGCATTTTTGATTGCATTAAATGCTTGCAATTGTAATGTATTTAAAGCTGCAAGTCTTTCTGCTGTTCTTTCTCTTTGGAGTTGAGTGTCATAGTCTTCAAAGTTTATGCCGTCTATGAGACCTGGATCTGGCAGATTAAAACTTGCACAACTTAAGCCATATGTTAGAAAGACTCTTGGATTTCAATTAATGCTTTCAATTGTGCAATAGGCTTATCTGCTGTGGCATTTGACATAGTGCTGCTTCTTCTAGACATCTTTCCCATTCTGTATCATCAGCTAGGAAGTTTCTGTGTCGCGCAGCTAAATGAAATGATTCATAAACGATGTCATTAACAGTTCTTAACTGTTTAAAACTTTGTGCACCAGGAACATTTAGAAGTAGTAATCATAAGCAGAAACATTCAAGGTCTCTTGGACTTAATGTAAATTCTTGGGATTATTTTATTTCCACAACATTTTCGTTTTCGCCATAATCCATTAACAAAAACATAATGGTATGGAATATATAACAATTCCCTTGCCTGTAATTCAGTAGTTTTTAATTGAAACCATGAAGTTAGTGTAGTATGGCAATGCTCACTTTGTGCCAAAGCATTTGTTTCATTTCCGACATGGAAATACACTAAATGTGTTTGTGGCAAATGTACAGCTAATCGATATACTGCATGTGAGCAATCGTGCATTTCAAATTTTAGAAGACGCCACATTGCTTCTGGCGCACTTACATAGCGAGCATCTACATGAGATGCAAGTTCATCATGTACTAACTCACTGTGTTCGTTATTTTCAGCACTTTTGACCTCTACAGTAGCTGCATCATAGCCTTTGTAAATATATTTGTAGACATATTTAATGTATTTTATAGAAGTGCAAGGTTCCACATTAATGTGTGCATTATACTTCATAAGTAAACGTGGATTGTATGGTACCACATATCTGTTGTCTACCTTTTTTCCATGAATAATGGCAGTTTGTCCTTCTCTTCTTCTATATAATGGATAGCCATCACAATTAGCATAAGTTTTGTCTCTATAATCTTTTGGAAATTCTTTTGTACATTTCTTATTTTCCATTCATGGTGACTGTGGATTAATATCTCCACAGGGTCCATGAATCATACGATGAGTTACAATCTCATATAGTCTACCATGTAGTTCTGGATCTGGTAGTTCAGCAATAATTACTGAATCCACTTTGTCACCAATATCCAATTTATCTTTCTCTTGAAGGATTATAAGAATATGTGCATGTGGAAGGCCTCTTTTTTGAAATTCGATGGTATAAACATAAGGCAGACATTTGTCAAATAACTGAGTTATGGTTATGTCACGTATTAATTAATTTAATTTGATTTTAAAGACTCTTGCCACTAAATCTGGTCCATCGGAAGCAGTTTGTCCAATTAGCAGATTGTTTGTAATCTCTGGCCATTGTGGAATTTTAGTAAATAAATCTGGTTTGCCAAATTTATTACAATAGCCATAGCATCATTGTATCTTCCTCGCATATTGTGAGGTGATCCCTGGTAAGAAGATGGTAAAGTGATGGCTTTGCCAGCTGGCAACTCTCTGGTTGTAGCAACCTCAGCGACATAATCCATTAATCCACAATACTGTTATACACGTAGTTTATATGGTTGATATTTGATGAAGGTTAAATTATTTTCCTCATTTTGCAAATATGAATCAATGATCAATTGTTGTGTCAGTTTTCCACCACATAAAATGGGATTGAATGCATGTCGAATGGCAATTTGAGCGACTTTAAATTCAAGCATGGAAATATTGTTTCTCACACGTTCTTTGGAATTCCGGTAACTCTGAAGAGTTGATTTGGATTGCCAACCTGCTTCCCCATGTGGACAAAATATGGGCTATGTCATTGGATCCAAATTGGTACTTAAGATACTTATATTAATGAAAGGTTGGTCCTCATTTCTGGGATATATTCTAATATCTCTCTAAAATGGTGGTTCTCCTTCGTCATTTTGAAAGATCATTGCCACCTCATTTGATGTTGGCAAGTTATAACGGCGTTTATCAGTATGGCAATCTCTTTTAACCACCATATTGACCTTTGGGATTGGCAATTGATGTATTTCTGCATGAATTTGTTGTTCCTTTTCTACTTCTGCCAATTTTTTATAGGCTTGACTGTAGGGTTTATTGGCCATAATTTTATCAAGCTCTATAAAAACAATGGGTAAGCATTTTTTTTATTTTCTTGAAGCTGCATACGTTGGTTAACAGATTCCATTGTATCTAGGACATATAGTTAAGCACATTTTCTTTTCTCTCCTTCCTCTGGATGTAAATGAGAAGTATGATGGTAAATTTGTCCTTGTACTTTAAAGCAGTAAGGGCCATGTCCTGGCACATTAGCAGCTAATGTTGCACCCATAGATGCAAAGGATATGGCACTATTATAGGATCTTATGTTTGTTTTGAAATTTTGGTAGTTGGGGAAAGTAGGCTCAGTCATAGTGCTTTGTAAATATGCTGGGAATTGTTGTCTTTCTGGAAGTCTTACCTTGCCTTTTTGACAGCAACTAACGAACTCGCCATCTCTGGGTCTTTCCTGTTTGAAATGATAAGCCCCACAAAACTGACAGACAATATTCATATCACCACAATTATCAACCTCTACTGCTAAAGATTTAAGTAAAGGACAATTGTCAGAACATTTATCAATATGACTCTCTAAATCCTCATTAGAATTCTTATCTGATTGTTCAGCAATACTTTCTAAATGCTTTTGTTTTTTAGTTGCCTTATTAGGGATGGATTTTATTTTCTCAGCTGATAGTCTGATGCTCTGCCCATGTTTTTTGACATTCTCTAATTTGACATCTTTTCTTTACCTGTTTCTTGTCACTATTTGCCATATTAATCTGTAAATAAAAATATAATATTATTTTTTCTAGTTATTGTAATATTTATTTTTAAACAGCATACTATTTTTCTCTACTATCCTGTTTTGTGTGGATCACTGTTTCCATTATGTGGTTAGCTTGATAAGGTTGGAGTGAGGAACATGGGGCCTGATTTAATGTCAATGTTTGCAATTCCATAAGGATGTATATAAGCAGTGAGTACAGTAGATATTTTGTCTTTTAGTTTTCAGCTAGTGGAGAGCTTATTTTTGGATAGAAGTTCATTTAGTACAAAGTAAAATAAATATGCTATGTGCTTATCTAAATCTCTATTCAATTGGTTGATTTGCAATTGAATGAGAGTGTTAGTTAGGTTGCAGTGTATTTTGTGAAAGTGGCACATGAAAGATGATAGTTCCTTCTATTTTCCATGGGTCTCATTCAATTGTGATTTTGTCAATTGAATCGGGATCTATATAAGCAGAGAGCATAATTTGTTATAGAAGTTTTTAGTTATTGAAGACCTTGCTTTTGGATAGAAGTTCAGTAATTAAAATGTTGTTTCCAAAAATGATGCTCTGTACTTATATAGAGGCCTATTTAATTGGGCAAATCACAATAGAATGAGGCCCCATGTGTTTTATATACATTTTTGTGCGCTACTGTTGTCATTACGTGTTTAGGGTATGGAGTTGGGCTTAAACGTTTGGGCAGTAAAAAGCGTATATATCTTTAAAGTATGTGTATGTTAACCTTTTTTTTTTTTGTACAACATAGTTGGCATTAGGTCTTTTTTTTTGTGTTGCTCTCCTGTTTTGCATGTTTTTATTAGTGTTTTCCAGTTATGGGGTTCAACTTATATTGTTAGTTAGGTTGCTGTACGTTTGCAGAAAATCAACCAAAAAACAGGATAGGTCCTTCTATTTGATATGTGTAAATATCAGTATTTTATTAGTTGTTTAACATGTAATACTATACCTCTTTGCTTGAAATCTGTTGTGTGGAAATAGCTGTAGCGATGCAGAGAGTCTTCAGGCAGTATCTGTTGAGACTGAAAGAGAGAGATGCAAATGTTGCATTAAAATGTAAGTCATTAATATTTTTTTTAATAAGAGCATGTAAAATAGGATCTATATTTTTAATTAGTATCTATTGATTGAGGTTTAGGTTAGGGTGTTAGGCTTAGAGAGTGGTGCATATTTAAGAGGATAGCTGGTTGGATGTGTTATGTTGTAAGAAAATTTGTTGTAGTATCTTGTTTTGTGTGCAGAACTGTTGGCATTAGAGGTATAGGTTGTGGGTTTGGTGTTATAGGTTAGGGCACACAAAACACCATACATTTTTTAATTTTGTATGAGTTACCAATATTACTTGCACTATGCTGTTTAGCGTACACCACAGTTGTCATTAGAGGTTTAGGTTGTGCGTTCAGGCTTATAGCTTAAGGCACAGAAAATAGGATTTATTGTTACATTTTGTATGTATTTGCCATATTTGTGGTAATATCCTCTTTTGTGTACACCACAGTTGTCATTAGAGATTTATGTTGTGGGTTTAGACTTATGGGTTAAGGCACAGAAAACAGGATTTATTGTTAATATTTGTATGTATTTGCAATATTTGTGGTACTATCCTGTTTTGTGTTCGCCAGTGTTGTCATTAGAGGTTTAGGTTCTGTGTTTAGGCTTATAGGTTAGGGCACACAAAACAGGATTTATTCTTAAATTTTGTATGTGTTACCAATATAATTTGCAGTATCCTGTTTTCTGTAAGCCACTTTTGGGATTATAGGTTTAGGTTATGGGTTATGCTTAGAGGTTGGGGCAGACAAAATAGGATTCATTGTTCTATTTTATATGTGTTAACAACATTTGTTGTAGTATACTGTTTTGTGTACAACATTATTGTTATTAGGGGCTTATGATTTTGACAATTTCATTTTGACAATGGCGCACAGCAAACAGGCTAGGTGTTTCTTTTTTTTACTTGTTATACTATACCTTGGTTGTCTTATTAGTTGTGTATAAATGACAGAGGGTCCCCTTCTGACAATATTTCTGTGACAGTCTTCAGGCAGTGTCTGTTGAAAAAGAGAAAGATAAATGTTTTTTTAGTGTAATTTTTTTTTTTTTTTAACAACAGCATCTTATTTTTGTGAAAGAAATGTATTTTTGGAAATTACCTGTTGTTCTTTCTTTGTCGTGAGTGAAATTGTGCAGATTTCATAGTGCGTGTGAAACTGTGCAGCGCTGCAAATTAATCAGTGACGCTGTAGAGGCAGAGTCTGTTGGAAATTTGAAGGGAAAAGGGAAATATTAAAAAGCATCATAAATATATATGTATGTCTATTTTTTTTGTAAAAGGCAATTATTATTTTTTTTAAATAGATATGACTAAAATCTATCTTCCTTTTTTTTGTTTTGTTTGAAATTGAGAGGGTCAGCATTTGCGGTCCGAAAGTCATAGGGGGTTGTAGGGATGAGCGCCTATGGCACTCACCTCCACCAATGCAAGGAGCGCCTTTGACGCTCCTTACCAGCAACTGCAGATCGCGCTTTGCTATGCGAGCCCGCAAGCGTTAGCAACAACCCGCATTGCTGACAACTATATATGTGATAAAATACCTATTGCAGAGTGGGAGCACAAGGAGTAATAAGTTATATAAACATTGATAATTCACATATATATGCATGTTTGATGTCACCTTCCGCTTTATGGTCACACAATTATCTATTTTATAGATTAAGTTAGGACTCTACCCTGCTACCCAGAAAGAGTCTGTAAGTGGCTAGAATATGCCAGTGATAATGAACATTGATTCTAACTGAAATATGATTTTTTTTTACCGCATGTAGTATTTGATAACATCAATTAAACACAGTTCATTAAGTGAAAATCTATAACAGCAGAAACTGAAACCTTTCATTCTAGTAACAAGATGCCCTTCTCATCAAAAACATGGAGTTTATGTAGAAATAATATCAAACAAACAAGTGGTGTCAAGCTGCCACTTTTGATGTATGCCTGCTGTTCAAATCCAATTTCTGAAACAAGGGAAATCAAGTGACATGGCAAAGGCTAATGATTTATACTGACCACAAATCTCAGCAATGAATTGGTATGTATAAGGAAATATGGAGCAAAGCAAGGAATAAAGTAAAGAAACCAGCTGTATATTTCTGTAAGTAAACCAAACCTTTGTGCATACATTTAATACAAAAGTGAAAATTGTAATCTTGTAAGGTGCCGTGGAAACAAGCACAATGTACTTTTGACCATAAGCTCGAAGACAGAGACCTCTATTCTTTTGCAATGTGTTAGATTTGTTTTTGCCTTGTACTTAACTTGTGTATAGTGTTATGAAATATGGGCCTTATTCTATTGCCCAATTTGTAAATTTATACACACTTAAAATCACTCTTAATATTAGCTACTCGCAATCCAATTACGAGTTACCTGCCCGCAATCCCTACGGGCCCGATATAGAGGCAAATTTGGCCTTAGAACTCCATTGGTTTTAGCACAGTTCGAATAATATAAGCTCTAAATAATTAAGGTTACACAAAATCGATATTCTATTAGTCCTGTAGCTCTAGTTCGCATATAAAGTCTAACCCACAAATGAAAAAAGTATCATGCCTCTGTAAAAAATAGTACAAGTACTAAATAGGATTCACAAGGGAAGTATGGGAAAGCATGGAATAAAAATTAATAGCACAACAGTCTCAAACCCACAAATATGAAGATAAAAAATATTTCTCCGTAATATTGATCCCAAAACTCAAGGAGTTAATACATATAATGAAACCCACATTTTATAGAGTGCTAGAGTGCTTGATTGCAAGCCCAATCGGCAAATATTACTTATGGGCACTAATTAATTTTTAGCCTCCGATTGCAGATTGTGTCTAACTTCAATGTTTTACTGACGTCATGACGATGGTCTCGTTTACTATTGGCCGTGTCTAAGAAGTAGTTTCCAGGATTTCCTTAAATATTATCAGATCGACCATATGATCATGCCTCCTGAAATCCTACTTAAAAGGGTAGGGTTTACGAGTTTAGGCTTAAGGAGGTAAATTGCAAGCTTAAGTCAATAGAATACATCTACCGTATATACTCGAGTATAAGCCGACCCGAGTATAAGCCGAGGCACCTGGGTAAAATGAGTGACTCGAGTATAAGCCGAGGGTGGGAAATGTGCTGCCCCCTGTGTCCCTCTTGTGCCTTCCTCTTGTGTCCCCCTCTCTCTCCTGTGTCTCTTCTCCCCTCTCCCTTCCCTGTATCTCTTCCCCCCTCTCCCTTCGCTGTGTCTCTTCCCCCTCCTCATTCTCAACTTCCCTCCTCAAGCCCACTCCTCATCCTCAACCCCACTCCTCATCCTCAACCTCCCTCCTCATCAACCCTCCTCATCCTCAACCTCCCTCCTCAACCCCCTCATCCTCAACCCCCTCCTCCTCAACCCCCCTCCTTCTCAACCCCCCTCCTTCTCAAACCCCCTCCTTCTCAACCCCCCTCCTTCTCAACCCCCCTCCTTCTCAACCCCCCTCCTCAACCTCCCTCCTCAACCCCCATCCCCCTCCTCATCCTCAACTCCCCTCCACAACCTCCCTCCTCAACCTCAACCCCCCTCATCATCCTCAACCCCCTCCTCAACCTCTCTCCTCATCCTCAGCCCCCTCCTCATCCTCAACCTTCTCCTCATCCTCAACCCCCTCCTCAACCTCCCTCCTCAACCTCAACCCCCACATCCATCTCCCTCCTCAACCTCCCTCCTCATCCTCAAACCCCCTCCTCATTCTAAACCCCCCCTTCATTCTACCCCTCACTTACCTGCATCTGAAGATCCTGCTCTTGCCTCCGCTCCTTCTGGCGTGCATGTGACGTGGCGCGCATGTGACGTCACGGCATTAGCATATACTGGGTGCAGGCACCTGGTATATGCTAGTGCTGTGACATCACATGCGCGTCACTGCATTAGCATATATCGGGTATAAAATCTACACTACCTACCTACCCTACCTACCTACCTGCTATAAAAAAAAAAACACCCCACTAATTAAAGAAAATAATAAAATCTAACTGACAAAAAGTAATAAAAGCTAAGTTACACATATTAAAAAATGTACATTACAGAAAATAAAAAAACCTAAATAACAAAAACAGAAACATTAACATTACACAAAATAAAAAAAATGATGTCACCAAAAACTAAAAAAACATTACAGAAAATAAAAAAACCTACATTACAAACACCTCCCACACTACAGAAAAAAAAAGTTCACACCTGAAAAGGAAATACATACAATATATATACATTACATTACAATAGAAATTAAAAAAAATACAATGCCCCCCTATGTAAAATACATTAAATGCTATCTAACATACATACACCCCCTCTAAGTATGTAAAGTACATGAAATCCCATGTAACATACATTCACCCCACTATATAAAATACAATAAATCCTATGTTACACACATACATCCCCTCTATCTATGTAAAATACAATACATCCTATGTAACATACATACACCCCCGCTATATAAAATACAATAAATCCTAACTAACATACATACACCCCCTCTAGCTAAAATCCAATAAATGCTATGTACTGTATATACCTAAACCCTAAATGTAAGCTAAAATAGAATAATAAAGACGACTTATCTTTGCAGATCTACCTTCAGATCAGCAAACTAGGAAAAAAGAGAAAAAAAATGAGTACAACCTTTACATATAATAAATAAATATTTTAAATATTCTAAATATTGTACTTCCCCGGCCTCCTCCTCTTCTGCCCCGGCTGGGCCCTGAAACAATCTCTGTTGCTAAAAAAAAAAAAAAACACGAACGGAGGTCCGCACTCGCGGCAATGGTACCTTCTGATTGGCTGAAAATGTCAATCAAATTTCAGCCAATCGGAAGGTGCCAAGGTGTGAGCCATTCAGAACAGGATACACCCCCATATGCCATTGTGATTGGCTAATGCACCTGTCAATCTATTTTTAAGCCAATCAGGTAGCTCTATTGCCTTTAGCCAATTACAACGGGATACACCCCCACACGGTGATTGGCTGAAGGCATCTGCTCGTTCTGACTGGCTGTGACAACAGCCAATCAGAAGGCACTTTCCCCTCAGCCAATCACAATGAGATACACCCCCAGAGAGTGATTGGCTGAAGGCATTTGCGCCTTGTGATTGTCTGTTGTCACTGTCAATCAGATAACTACAATTCAAAGGGCGCAGATGTGTTCAGCCAATCACTGCGTTGGGGTATATCCCATTGCGATTGGCTGAATGGAATAGCGGCTTCTGATTGGCTGTTGTCATTAACAATTAGACTGCAGCCAATCAGAATGTACAGATGCCTCCAGCCAATCACATCGTGGGGGTGTATTCCATTGTGATTGGCCGAAGGCAATAAAGCATTGTGATTGGTTTAAAAAAGATTGACATGTGCATTAGCCAATGAGAATGGGATATGGGGGTGTATCCCATTCTGATTGGCTAACACCTTGGCACCTTCTGATTGGCTGAAATTTGACTGACTGCATTTTCAGCCTACCAGAAGGCGCCATTGCCAATTTTATTCCAGAAAAGGCTTCTAGAGTACTCATTAGCATCTGAGAGGTCTGCGAGTGTGGACCTGAGCTGTTTTTTTTTTTTTAGCAACGCAGATTGTTCCAGGGCCCAGCCGGGGAAAAAGAGGAAGAGGCGGGGACATCGCGGGGAGGTAAGTACAATGTATATTACATTCTCACCTATCTCTCTACATGAAGCTGTGATCTATCGCCCCCAGGCACTCCCTCTCAATTTCTTGATCACTTTTCTGCCTGGCTCCCTCACTTTTTTTCCTCCAATGTTCCTTCACTGGTACTTTGGGATTTTAACATTGCTGTTGACACTCTCACCTTCCCAGCAGCAGCCAAACTGCTTGCACTCACCTCATAACTTGGCCTCTCACAACTAACAGATTCTTCTACTCATCATGCTGGATATTCTCTTGACCTTATCTTCACCAATCTCAGCACAACCTCCAATCAAGTCATCCGTCCACTCCCTCTATCTGACCACCACTTCCTTACCTTCAACCTCACCACATCACCCTCTCTCCACCCCTCTCCAACCCCTACCACCATCACAAACAGAAACCTGCGAACACTTGACCCTACTCAGCTCTCCACTATTATCCAACCCCTTCTCAGTCCATCACCAACCTCAACTGCCCTGACACTGCCACCTCACTCTACAACTCTACTCTCTCTTCAATCCTTGACACTCTGGCCCCCATATCCACATGCAGATGCTCTCACTCTCATCCACAACCATGGCACACTACACATCCAGAGGTGCTCCTGCACTGCTGAACGACTATGGAGGAAATCACACACTTCAGCAGATTTCCTCCACTACAAATGTATGTTACACTCCTATTCCTCTGCCCTTAACCTTGCTGAACAGCAGTACTTTACAACACTAATATCAAATCTTTCCTCTAACCCCAAGCGTCTGTTTGCCACTTTCAATACTCTCCTCCACCCACCACCTCCTCCCATCCCTTCCTCTCTCACAGCTGAAGACTTTGCCAACCATTTTATTCATAGCATTCAAAACATCCGCAATGAACTATTATCTAATAGTGGTTTACACACTCCACCCTCTAAACTAATCAACACCTAGTCTTCTCCCTTCCCCAATCCCACTGCTACTTTGAACTGCTTTCATCCGGCTACAGAGGATGAAGTCTCCAAACTGCTATCATCCACTCGCCTCACTACATGTCCTCAGGATCCTATTCCATCTCAACTCATATCTCCCCCCTCTACCACACTAATCCCAGCTCTCACACATATTTTCAACCTCTCCCTTACTACTGGCATGTTGCAGTCTTCTCTAAAACATGCCATAGTTATACCCACCCTCAAAAAACCCTCATCTGACTCACATCTAACTTCTGCCCTATCTCTCTAACTTCCAAACTGCTGGAGTGGCTCGTCTATAACCGCCTTACCAGCTTTATGTCCTCTAACTCCCTTCTTGACACCAGCTTTCGGCCCCAACACTCCACTGAAACAGCTCTCACTAAAGTCACCAATGACCTGCTTACCGGCAAGTCAAATGGTCACTTCTCAATTCTTCTTCTTCTAGATCTCTATGCTGCCTTTGACACTGTCAACCATCACTTCTACTCCAAATCCTATTCTCCCTCAGTATTCGAGACATTGCTCTCTCGTGGTTCTCATCATACCTACAAAATCGTTCATTCAGTATCTCCTTCTCTGACACCTCTTCTCCTCACCCCCTGTCTGTTGGTGTACCCCAAGGATCTGTCCTTGCCCCCCTCCTCTTCTCCATCTACATTTCCTCACTTGGTACCCTCATAAACTCTTTTGGGCTTCATTATCATCTCTATGCAGGTCTACCTCTCCGCACCAGATCTATCCCCCTCTCTTCTAACACACGTCTCCAACTGCCTCTCTAGTATATCATCTTGGATGTCCACCCACCATCTTAAACTCAACATGTTTAAAACACATTTTAACAGGGGCTGCACCGGAGAAGAAATGAAGAAAGGCAGGGACATGCTGAAAGGTGAGTAGAATATTTTAAAAAAATAGATTGACAGGTGAATTAGCCAATCACAATGGCATACGGGGGTGTATCCCATTCTGATTGGCTCACACCTTGGCACCTTCCTATTAGCTGAAATTTGATTGACAGCCGGGGCAGAAGAGGAGGAGGCCGGGGACATTGCGGGGAGGTAAGTATTTTGTGTGTCTATGTATTTAGTATTAATGTCATGTTTTTTTTTTTTAACAGGGCCTGCGCCGGGGAAGTACAATATTTAGAATATTTAAAATGTTTATTTATTATATGTAAATGTTTTGTACTACGTTTTTATTTCCCTTTTTTCCTAGGTTGGTGATCTGAAGATAGATCTGCAAAGTTAAGTGGTCTTATTTATTGTATTTTAGGTTAGATTTAGGCTTTGGGTATGTATATAGTATGTATTTTATTTTAGATAGAGGGAATGTATGTGTGTTAGATAGGATTTATTGTATTTTATTTAGAGAGGGGTATGTATGTTAGAAAGGATTTGTTGTATTTTAGATAGGGGTGTATTGTATTTTTTTGGTATTGTATTGTAATTTAATGTGTATATATATATATATATATATATATATATATATATATATATATATATATATATATATATATATATATGCCTTTCCTTTTCAGGTGTGTAATGCTTTTTTTATTTTCTCTAGTGTGGGAGGGGTGGGGTTGTAAATTTGTTTGTTTTTGTTTTCTGTAATGTAGATGTAGATTTTTTTTGTGTGACTTAGGTTGTTTATTTTCTGTAATGTAGATTTTTTTATTTTCGGTAACTTAGGTTTTATTATTTTTTGTGAGTAAGGTTATAATATTTTGTGTAATTATTGGGGTGTGCGGTTTATAAGGGGGTAGGTAGGTAGTGTAGGTAGGTAGTGTAGGTGTTAATAGGTTTGTGTAGAGGGGGGTTAGTTTATATTTAATGGTTTATTGGGGGGGTATAGTGAAGTGTAGTGTTTGTAGTTAGTGTCATGAGGGTCATGGCACTTATGGGGTTAATGTTAGGGTTGTAACTGCCCCCCAAGGGTCTTTATATACCCTTATGGGACTGATGAGGTTAAAAAGAGGCTTATGAGGGTCTGTATAGACCCACATAACAGACGGGGTTAAATTGGCTTAGATGGGTTTAAATAGCAGTAATTGTGGTTACTTAGGTACTGTTAGGGTTAAATGTGTACTGTTAGGATAAATAGTCACAGGGTTGGATTAATGGGGTATAGATAGGGTTAAATGTGTAGTGCTTACACTTTGTGTAATAAGGGTCCTGGATGACCCTCATGTCACTTATAGTGTTATTACATGGATTAATTAGTGTCCTATAGGGGTCTATATATAGAGTTAATTATTGGCTTATGGGGGTCTGTATTGACTTCCATGAGTAACAGGATTAATGAAGGGATTATGGGGGTCTGTATTGACCCCCATGAGTGACAGGGTTAATTAAGGGTTTATGGTGGTCCTGGTTGACCCCATGAGTGACAAGGTTAATTAAGGGCTTATGAGGGTCTTTATTGACCCCCATGAGTGAGAGGGTTAATTAAGGGGTTATGGGGGTCTTAATTGACCCCCATTAGTGACAGGGTTAATGAAGGGCTTATGGGGGTCTGTATTGACCCCCATGAGTGAGAGGGTTAATTAAGGGCTTATGAGGGGTCTGTATTGAACCCTATAAGTGACAGGGTTAATTAATGGATTAAGGGGTTCTGTATGGACCCCTATGAGTGGCAGGGTTAATTATTGGCTTGTGTGGGTCTCTATTGACCCCACATGATTTACTAGGTTATCTAAGGGGTTAGGTGGGTCCTGATTGACCCCCATGAGTGACAGGGTTAATTACGGGATTATGGGGGTCTGTATTGACCCCCATGAGTGAGAGGGTTAATTAAGCATTTATGAGGGTCTATATTGACTCCTATGAGTGACAGGACTATTTTTGGGCTTATGGGGGTCTGTATTGACCCCCATGAGTTACAGGGTTAATTAAGAGGTTATGGTGGTCCTGATTGACCCTCATGGGAAAGGTTCTACGTGTTTAGCAGTGTATTTCGCGGTCCTGGGTCGTGGAGCCTCCTTTTCATTTTTTTTTAGTCCACCATTTTTTTTGTCGGTTAGGCGATTTTTGAGTGTCAAATTGGGGTTAAATTGGAGTTCTACCTTACTTCCAGTCCTCCTGGGTGTCCCCCTGTGCTGTGGGTGAGTGCTTTTTTATGATTTTTGTGTTTTTGTGTGTGTTTTGCGCGGTTACGTGTTGGTTTTAGGGGCGTAATTGTGTGTTGCAGGGTAATGTTTTTTTGCTAATTGCCGCGGGTCGTAATTGTAGGTCGCAGGCAATGAGGAACAGAAGGGGAAGAGAGATGCAGGGGAAGAGAGATGCAGAGAAAGAGAGTCATAGGGGAAGAGAGACGCAGGGGAACAGAGACACAGGGGAAGGACAGAAGAAGGGGAAGAGAAACACAGGGGAAGCAGAGGAGGAGGGGAAGAGAGACACAGGGTAAGGATAGGAGGAGGGGAAGAGGTCATTTTGGGGTCGTAGGGATGAGCATCTTTGGCGCTCAACTCCACAAGAGCAGTGAGCGCCTTTGACGCTCCCTGCCTAAGTCATACGGGGTTGCAGGGATGAGCGCCTATGGCACTCATCTCTACCAGCAAAAGGAGCACCTTTGGCGCTCCACCAGCGCAAGGAGCACCTTCAGCGCTCCTTGCCTGGCCTTCGCAAGCCAGCAGTTTCCCCCTTGCATTACCAACGGATTTTGGCAAGCCCGGCTGCTGAGAACTATATATGTGACTAGCGAATTGCCCATCAAAAAATGACGTCAATGAAATTGTAAGTGAGCTAATGCTGTTTGGTGTGTAATAATGAAATATATAATACATTAATAAATGAATATACTTTACCTATTTTGAAGCATTGTGTTGAAGAGCTGTCAATGTGTTTTGATGTTGCTGCAGCATTAGTGGTGTTGAGCTGCTGTGTAAGCGTGGTGAATATGAGCAGTGTAATACTGTGCGTGCGCGAGACGAAACCGTTACCGTAGTGGTGTACTTCCGCATTGGCGTAAAATGGCGGGTAATCTGTGGTATGCGTCTTCGCGGAATATCCATAGGTGCTTAGTGGTGTTTTGCGAGTTTCTTGTGGTGTTTTGCGAGTGTGTTGTGGTGTTTTCCGTGTTTAGAGTGCTGTAGCCTCGTTTTCGTTTTGTTCGTCGGCCATTTTTTCTCTCGCTTAGCGATTTTTTTAGTGTCTAAACTCTTTTATTTTTATTTAAATGAAGGTGTAACTTGCTTTTTTAAGGTGCTGGATGGTTCCTCTTGCTGTAGGTAAGCTTTTTATGTGTGTGTTGTGTGTATTTATTGTGTTTTAAATGTTTTTATGTTCGCGTGTTGCGTCCGATTTTTGCACGGTCGTAATGTGTGCTAACGTGTCTTGTATGGTGTTTGCGTGTGTAGCCCCGTTTTCGTTTAGCTCGGCGGCCATTTTTTCTGTTGCTTCTCAAATTTTTTAGTGTGTAAACTCTTTTATTTTGAGTGAAATCAAGGTGTAAGTTGGTTTTTTGAGGTCCTGGATGCTCCCTGTTGCTGTAGGTAAGTTTTTTATGTATGTGCTGTGTGTATGTATTGTGTTTTGAATTTTGTAATGTTCGCGAGTTGCGTCCGAGTGTTGCGAGGTCGTAATGTGTGTTAACTTGTGTCGTATGTTGTTTGCATTGCGAGGAAAAGTTTGCGAGTCGTAATTGGTGTGTCGTGTTGTTTGCGTTTCAACGTAAAGTTTGCGAGGGTCGCAGTTGCTGGTGTGGAGCGCCTTTGGCGCTCCATGCCAGCAACTGAGGCCCTCGCCCGCTGCCCTCGCTTGACTTGTGGTTTGTGTAATGCTCCTGCAGTTTTTTGTAAGCTTTTGTGAATGATATCTTTATGGACATATTTTTGTATACCAATCGAACTTCCACTCTATTGCAATTTATTATTGACCCCCTTCTGGATGGCTACCGTGTTGTGGTAATGGGACTTGTGTACCTCAGTGAACTATACCATGTAGAGTCCTTCAAGATGGGCAGCTCATCGTAAAGAGGTCAGACAAATCACAGTCCCCTGGAGAAGGAACTTGTAACCCACGTCAGTTTCGCCAAGATGATCTTATGAATAACCCCAACCATAGAAATAATATATGGTACCAGAGGATGAGCCCCTCAGGTAAGAAGGAACCTACCACCTTACTGGGGAAGAGCATGGGGCAAATACGAATAGCAATAATGAAGGGGTTGACCAGTTGAGAGGACAACCTGATGTGGATGCGTTTAGAAGGGAAAGGAGAGCACTTCTGCACAAAACAATTCAGCATAGGAACCTGGAACATTATAACTATGAACCAAAGCAAACTGGACATTGTCAAACATGATGACATTATTAAATCTTTATATCCTGGGAATTAGTTAACTCAACTGGACTAAAATAGGACATTTCATATTAGACAAACACCAGATCTTCTACTTTTCAAGAATCCTGCAAAAAAAAATCTGTACCGCTCATAATTAATCAAAGCATGGCCCAAGCAGGGCTCGGTTACAACCCAATAAATGGCAGAATGATTTTAATTCAAATTCAAGGCAAGCTATTTAACATCACAGTGATATTCTATGGTGTAATCATGGATGCAGAAGAGGCTGAAGTTGTGCAATTCTACAAGGATATTCAACACATGCTAGATATTTAACCAAGTAAAGATGTTACTCTTATAATAAGAGATGGGAACGCTAAAGTAGGGAAACAAAATATACCAGCAATAATGGGCAGAGATTAGTATAATTCAGAATTAAACTGTGGAAAAGAGGGAAATTATCTGACCAAGCAGATACCAAATAAATAATATTTCCTATTAAATATGGTAAAGAATACATATAAGGGACTAGACATGGTAGATAGAATGCCTGAAGATCTTTTTACATAAGTTTGTGACATTATACAGAAAACAGCAACAAGGAAAATACCCAAAAGAAATAAAACTACGAATTCAAACTGACTGTCTGATAAGGTTTAGAAAGCAGCCCAGGAAGAAGAAAAGCAAAACGTAGTGGACATAGGAAAATATTTGTCATACTGAATGCAGAATTCCAGAGAACATCAAGAAAAGACAAAGACACATTTTATAATGAGTGTCAGTGATGTAAAGAGATAGAAGAAGATAAAAGAAAAAGAAAGTCAAGAGATCTCTTCAAGAAAATTGGGGATCTCAAGGAAACCTTTCATGGCAAAGTGGGCATGATAAAATACAAAAATGGTAGTGACTTAACAGATCAGATAAAGAAGAGGTGACAGGAATTAACGGAAGAACTATACAGGAAGGATCTTAACATTACTGATAACCTCAATAGTTTGTCTAATGAGCTGGAAACAGACATCTTGGAAAGTGAAGTGAGATGGGCCCAATGAAGTCTTGCTCATAGCAAGACTTTAGGAGTTGATGGATTCCCAGCTGAACTGTGCTAAATCATAGAGGATAATGCTGTCAAGTGTCACTTGCTAAAACATTTAGAAAATCCGACAGTGGCCAGTAGACCATAAAAAATCTCAATACTCAAATATGGCAGCGTCAAAGAGTGCTCCAATTATCGAACAATTACACTCATTTCACATGCCAGCCAGGTGATGAATAAAATCCTTCAAGCTCAGCGGAAAATATATATGGACAGAGAACTACCAAATGTGCACGTTGGGTTTCACAGAGGCAAAGGAGATCAAATTGCTAATATTAGAGAAAGAAAGAGAATTTCAGAAAAACATTTACCTCTGTTCATAGAATATTCTAAAGTCTTTGACTGTGTGGATCACAACAAAACGACCATCTCATACTCCTCCTGAGGAATGTGTAGATGAACCAAAAAGCCACAACCAAAACCAGCGTGGAGCAACCAAATAATTCAAGATCAGGAAAGGAGTGTGACATGCCGTAATGCATTGGGCTATAGTAGGGGTGTAAAGACAGACCACAACATAACTGGTCAAACATAATCAGAAGAAGAGTAATAGTTGCAGGTAGTCAGGTAACATACAGCCCCATTAAATTTGAGCACCGTAAGTGCAACATGAGACCCGCAATGGCTGCAGACTTGAAACTTGGCAGAGTTAGTGTGCTATTAAATTAGAAGGGGCTGCGAATTACAAGCTTGAGACGCAAACCCGTAAACCATTTGTCGGCCGTCGGATTTGCGGCATTGTAGGTGTTGAATTAAGCAAACCTGTAGTTACGGGTTTAGATGGAGCCAATGGAAACAGAGATTGTCATTAGTGATGTCCCGAACAGTTCGATGGAGAACTATTCGCAGCGATGTTCGCATGTTCGCAACGAATGGCGAACACATGCGCTTTTCGGTCTGCCCCCTATTCTTTATCATTGAGGAAACTTTGACCCTGCACCTTACAGTCAGCAGACACATTCCAGCCAATCCGCAGCATACACTCCCTTCCAGAGCCTTCCATCTGAATGACAGCCTCCATTTTAGAATCATTCTGAAGCTGCATTCGTTGAGAGTGGACATATATTCTACCTGCTGTTTATTTAATAGGGAAATAGATAGCCAGGCTGTGTATTTAGCTTTCACTACACACCTGAAGGACTCATTTGATATCTGCTGCAAGGACAGCAACCCAAAAAGCCCTTTTTAGGGCTAGAACATCATTTATTTTTGTCATGATTTAATTGTTTAAGGACTCATATTGTCAGTGGTTTGTGAGTATGTCCAAGGGAGCATGACATTGTTAAATTGGGATTATGTGTTATTGTGCGGTTATATGTTGCCTGTACATGGTTATTATGTATCCTAGGTATAATATATTATGAGGGAAAATGTTATATAGAACATATGTGGAATTGGTAGAAATGCTCTGGATAGAAGTTAGCTGCAGATCATTGCACACTCAAACATGCAGACCTTGGGTCAAGACAGATGCATGTGCTTCAAGTGGTCCTGGGCAAACACTTGAGTTTAACATAAAGGTTATCTAATGAATGTGATCTCAAGAGCTTTGATAGCCCAAGGTTGCAAGCCAGATGGTCTGAAATCACACATACACCAATGTACACAAGGGTGTGGTATTGGAGAGTATAAATATGTTGTTTTGTTCATTCAATAAAGGTTACAATATAGTTTTCACATAAACAAGGTGTGAGACTATTTCTGTGTGTTGTATCCTGACTTGGGGAGTGGTCTTGCTATGGGCCACTAAGTAACCTGGATCCAGTATTCTCTGCCTGTAGCTTTTGGGCCTTGCAATCTTCAGAAGCCATCTTTTGTGCCACAGAGATCAGGAAGTACATGATTCTGCTGGGGTAGGTTTGGACTAGGTTCATATCAAGCCCCCTTGAAGAAGCAGATCGTGACATTTGGCTGGCAGTGGTGGGGTCTCTGTAAAAAACACAGAAGGATGGCAGCTTATGAAGAGATGTCTGCAGCAGAGGAGGAGGAAGTGTCCAGACGGTATCAAAGATGGATGGAGGTAATGCCTGCAGGTTTTACTAAGGATCAGCAGAGGGAACTCCGGATACAAATCACACAGGAGGTACAGGGGAACAGGAGAAGGGTAAGCAATGGCCCTGTCTCAGCTCCTGTGGAGGGGAAATGCTTATCCCCAGTAGAGACAGAGGATGTTCTGGTGACTGGAAAGGACTGTAGAGGAATGGGCCTTCTAAATAAATGGATGGCATTCCTGGGACTATGGCCAGGTCACAGGCTAATGGAATGGCTGGAAGAATTGGTATATGAGGAGGTCGCCCTGGAAGATCAATATGCTTATTGGGTTGGACCTGTTGGGATACATCATCAGTTTTCATTGGGGCTGGAAAAGGCACTTTGGGACATAGTACATGGGGATCCGGACTGTGGCTTGGGGACAGAGAAAAGAAAGCTATGTCTGTTTGCCAAGCGCTGTCACATGCTGGGACTGGAGACAGGCTCTCATACAGCTAACTTACTTTGGCCTTTGATCCAACAGGAGCTACAGCTGGAGGTGGATTATATAGACTTACTGGATGAAGCATCCCTGGATGGTTGTTGGCCAGCCAGCTAAGAGGGCTCATGCCAGTCAGGCATGGAACAGAACCACCTAACAGGTACTACAGAGACCCAGCTAAATATTGCTGAGGCTGGGTCAGAAAATGAATGTATGGACTGGGGGGAGAATTTTGATATCCATGATTCTCAAAATAACAAGGGTGCCGGCATCCATGGGGTTGACTGGGAAGAGGAAGAACTGGTCCCTATCTTTAGGGGGCTAAGTCTCACCCAGTTAGAGGAATGGGGACAGGGGCAAACCACAGCAGTGCCGGGCCCAGGGGAAGAACTGGGGAAAAGCTACTCTGCTCCTAGTGTAAGAGAAGAACCTAATGAGCACTGGGCCCTACCATTTGACTGTGGAAATTGTAGAGAGGTTCCTTGGATGACCATTGTCCAGGAGCCAGCCACAGACCCTGGAGCAGAAACAGAAAGTAGCCCTGTTCTTCATCCTGAACAAGAGGCAGTAGCAGCTGCTGCTCAAGGGCTGCCTGTAACTACACACCAGGCAGTCTCAGATGGAGAGAGTCAGGAGGTTCCACCTGAGGATCCAGAGACCAAAGAGCCAGAGGGTACCCCAGATTGTGATTTGTCTCCTGGTATCCCTACAATGACTCCCCTGCAGCTGCCCAAAGACACTGGCTGTGTACCTGTAACCCTGGAAAGAAGGGGCCATTGGCCAGGCTTGGTGGGAGAAAGGTTGGCTACTGAGCCACAACAGCTTGTATCAGAACTGCCCATTTATCCAGCATGGATGCCACCAGTGAATGTCACTAGCCCATGTTGCAACTCCCGTATCCCAGTTTATTCAGGAGAAAGCTCAGGCCTGACAAAGGGCACCTTGTACTCTTCAATTTTACCCATGTGACGGCGTGCTGATCCAGAATCGGCAGGACAGGAGGTCTCCCTAGCCTGGAAGGAAAGGGCTTTGCTGGGTAAGGATCCTCCCAAATTTATGCTGGACTTACTAGCTGGGATGTACTGTTTCCCCTGGACTACCTTGAAGGGTCCTCCATGGCAGTTGTCTTATAAGTCTCCCCAGGGGCTTGGGAAAGTCACAAGGCCACTGGTAAGGAGCGAGTATTCGCCGTGGACAGGGGGAGGCAGGGTACCCAGAGAGCCACTGAGGCTATCACATGGATGGACTTTCCAGACAGGAGGACAAGTAAAAGCAGTATAGCTAGAGAATTATCCGTTAGGATGATCCTCTATGCTATACTAGAAAGGAAGGGGGAGAAGTTGTCATGATTTAATTGTTTAAGGACTCATATTGTCAGTGGTTTGTGAGTATGTCCAAGGGAGCATGACATTGTTAAATTGGGATTATGTGTTATTGTGCGGTTATATGTTGCCTGTACATGGTTATTATGTATCCTAGGTATAATATATTATGAGGGAAAATGTTATATAGAACATATGTGGAATTGGTAGAAATGCTCTGGATAGAAGTTAGCTGCAGATCATTGCACACTCAAACATGCAGACCTTGGGTCAAGACAGATGCATGTGCTTCAAGTGGTCCTGGGCAAACACTTGAGTTTAACATAAAGGTTATCTAATGAATGTGATCTCAAGAGCTTTGATAGCCCAAGGTTGCAAGCCAGATGGTCTGAAATCACACATACACCAATGTACACAAGGGTGTGGTATTGGAGAGTATAAATATGTTGTTTTGTTCATTCAATAAAGGTTACAATATAGTTTTCACATAAACAAGGTGTGAGACTATTTCTGTGTGTTGTATCCTGACTTGGGGAGTGGTCTTGCTATGGGCCACTAAGTAACCTGGATCCAGTATTCTCTGCCTGTAGCTTTTGGGCCTTGCAATCTTCAGAAGCCATCTTTTGTGCCACAGAGATCAGGAAGTACATGATTCTGCTGGGGTAGGTTTGGACTAGGTTCATATCAAGCCCCCTTGAAGAAGCAGATCGTGACAATTTTATTTTATTATTTTTTTCTGCTGATTTAATAGGGAAATAGATAGCCAGGCTGTGTATTTAGCTTTCACTACACACATGTAGGACTCATTTGATATCTGCTGCCAGGACAGCAACCCAAAAAGCGCTTTTTAGGGCTAGAACATCATTTATTTTATTTTATTGTTTTTTTCTGTGCAATCTTATTGCATATGCCTGCCTGCTAGTGTGTGTGAGGCCTATTGCATCTACTCTGCCAACTTTTGTCAGTGCACAGTGACACTCATATCTAGTGCAACAGTAGTGTGCAGTGACATAAAAGAACCCTTTTTTGACTGTAATCGATTGAATATCAGTTGCCTGCCTACAGGCGTGTGTGTGAAGCCTATTGCATCTAGTCTGCCAACTTTTGCCAGTGCACAGTGACACTCATATCTGGTGTCACAGTAGCTTGCACGCATAGTACCACTAATCATTAAAAAAATGACATGCAGAGTCAGGCCACCCCGCAGGGGCCGTCGTGGTCATGGTGCTGTGATTCCCTTTGGCCCTAGAATAATGCCCAGCTTTCAGAGGCAACATACCCTGAACTTGAACAGTTCTGAGGACATGGTTGACTGGCTAACACAGGACACCCAATCTTCTACAGCTTCCACTCGGAACCTAGACGCTCCATCCTCCTCCAGCTTAGCTTCGGGCACCTCTCCAGTTACCACTCGCCCGTTTGCCGCCACCACCAACACTAGCACCACAGCCGCTTCACTTGATCCGTCAGCAGATTTATTTACACATCCGTTGGAAGAAATGAGTGATGCACAAACATTAGTGCCAGAGGATGTAGATAACTGGGATATGTCCCAGTCAGGCAGCATTACACACATGGACGTACGGTCCGATGATGATGATGATGATGATGATGATGTTGTACCCGGTGCTGCTTCCTTTGTTGAGTTGTCAGATACAAGTGAAGCCGTTTATGATGATGAGGATGATGCGTTCGTGGATGTCACGTGGGTGCCCGCTATAAGAGAAAAAGAACAGGAGGAAAGTTCAGATGGGGAGACAGAGAGGAGGAGGAGACGAGTTGGAAGCAGCGGGAGGTCGTCAAAAGAAGCTAGTGGCACAGTCAGACAGCATGCATCGGCACCCGGGGTCAGCCAGACAGCACGCCAGTCAACGTATGCTGTTGCCACCACCAGAATGCCGTCATTGCAGAGCTCAGAAGTGTGGCAATTTTTTGGTGTGTCTGCCTGTGACAACAGTGATGCCATTTGCCTCGACCTGAGCAGTCCCTGCTTATCTGCCCACAGTCAGGTGTCTGTCAAGGACATGTTTGAGCGTAAGAAGCCTATGTCACAAAGTCACCCCCTTGCCTGGCAACTGACAACTGGCTTGTCTGAACTCTTAGCCCGCCAGCTTTTACCATACAAGCTGGTGGAGTTTGAGGCATTCAAAAAAATTTTAGCTATTGGGACACCGCAGTGGAAGGTACCCGGACGAAATTTCTTTGCACAAAAGGCAATCCCCAACCTGTACTCGATTGTGCAAAAGGAAGTAATGGCATCTCTGGCACACAGTGTTGGGACAAGGGTCCATCTGACCACGGATACCTGGTCTGCAAAGCATGGTCAGGGCAGGTATATCACCTACACTGCGCATTGGGTAAACCTGGTGACGGCTGCCAAGCATGGAATACGTGGCTCTGCAGAGGAGTTGGTGACACCGCCGCGACTTGCAGGCAAGCCTACTGCCACCTCCTCTACTCCTCCTACTCCATCCTCTTCCATAACCTCCTCGGCTGAGTCCTCTTCTGCTGCTGCTATTTCTTGCTCCACATCAACGGCACCTCCCCAGCTCCACAGGTACTATTCCACTTCCCGGATACAGCAGTGTCACGCCGTCTTGGGGTTGACTTCCCTGAAAGCAGAGAGTCACACCGGACCAGCACTCCTGTCTGCCCTGAACACACAGGTGGATCAGTGGCTGACTCCGCATCAACTGGAGATTAACAAAGTGGTTTGTGACAACGGAATAAATTTGTTGGCAGCATTGAATTTGAATTTGGGCAGGTTGACACATGTGCCGTGCATGGCACATGTGTGTAATCTGATTGTACAACGCTTTGTGCATAAGCACCCAGGCTTACAGGACATCCTGAAGCAGGCCAGGAAGGTGTGTGCCCATTTCAGGTGTTCCTACACGGCCATGGCGCACTTTACAGATATCCAGTGGCGAAACAACATGCCAGCGAGGCGCTTGATTTTAGACAGCCCGACACGTTGGAATTCAACACTCCTAATGTTCGACCGCCTGCTCCAACAAGAAAAGGCCGTTAATGAGTATTTGTATGACCGGGGTGCTAGGACAGCCTCTGCGGAGCTGTGGATTTTTTTGCCACGTTACTGGACGCTCATGCGCAATGCCTGTAGGCTTATGCGTCCTGTTGAGGAGGTGACAAACCTGGTCAGTCGCACCCAGGGCACCATCAGCTACATCATACCATTTATTTTCTTCCTGGAGCGTGCCCTGCGATGAGTGCTGGATCAGGCAGTAGATGAGCATGAAGAGGAAGAGTTGTGGTCACCATCACCGCCAGAAACAGCCTTATCAGCATCGCTTGTTGGACCTGCGTCAACCCTGGAAGAGGATTTTGAGGAAGAGGAGTCAGAGGAGGAATGTGGCTTTGAGGAGGAGAAAGAAGACCAACCACAACAGGCATCCCAGGGTGCTCGTTGTCACCTATCTGGTACCAGTGGTGTTGTATGTGGCTGGGGGGAAGAACATACCTTCAGTGAGATCACTGAAGATGAGGAATGTGACATGACTAGCTCGGCATCCAACCTTGTGCAAACAACCTGTACTGGGTGTGCACGATACTAGAACCCCGGTATGAGCAGAAAGTGCCTGAAATGTTACCGAATAACCACAAGTCGGAATGGATGCAGCACTACCAAAATAAATTAAAAAGTATGCTTTGCACAGCGTTTAAGGGTGATGTCACAGCACAACGGCAATCTAACAGCGGAAGAGGTGAACATAATCCTCCTCCTCCCACGACCACGCCGGCAAGGAGAGGACGCTTTACAGACGTGATGTTGATGGAGGACATGCAGAGCTTTTTAAGTCCTATGCATCGCCACAGCCCTTCGGGGTCCACCCTCAGAGAACGTCTCGACCGTCAGGTAACAGACTACCTCGCCATATCTACAGATATCGACACTATGAGGAGCGATGAACCCCTTGACTACTGGGTGTGCAGGCTTGCCCTGTGGCCTGAGCTATCCCAATTTGCTATAGAACTTCTGTCCTGCCCCGCTTCAAGTGTCCTGTCAGAAAGGACCTTCAGTGCAGCAGGAGGTTTTGTTACTGATAAGAGAAGTCGCCTAGGTCAATAAAGTCTAGATTACCTCACCTTTATTAAGATGAATGAGGGATGGATCCCAAAGGGACTGACAGTGGGCGATACATTCGATTAAAAAAGGCCTGATAGATGAGCTGCCTTGAGTTAAAATGGTCCACAAACTAACATCAATTTTTCTGGTCGCTGCAACAACACCTAATTTTTGCATTTAAATTCTTTTATTGTCAGAAGGCGTACAGCATGTAATGAAAAATAAAGCATTTTTGAACAGTCTTGCATAACAGTTGTGCAAAAATACATATTTACAATAAAGACATTTTGTGAAAGTTAGCTGGTTATTCCTTCTTATTTTTACTTTTTAGGTTAATAATTTTTCTTATTTTTTACTGTGATTGCAATTTAAGAGATACCTAAAACATGGTAAAACAGACAATAGTAAAGAGTATATCTGAAGGGAACACCAAAGTCCAATTAGCTATCATCCCTCCAGCAGTATTAGCTTATTTTTTACAATATCTAACCTGGGCAATCACCCTTGGGTTACCCTAGGGCAGGCTTCAGTAAGCGACCTCTCCTTTCCTGAAATGATTTTGCCACCGGTTGCTTCTGAAGGGTCGCCAGGGCTCCCCCACTCCAGTCCTTCCCCCAGTGTCGCTTCAACCAGTAACAGATGTTTTATATTTGTAAAGCGACCCAGTGATCCCCCTTTGATAGTGGTTTATCTTTACAAATTTTGGAGAACCAATTTAAGACCAGTGTCCCCTGTTTCTGGGTTAGGGAGTGTGTGAAATGTCTC
Source organism: Discoglossus pictus (assembly GCA_027410445.1). NCBI lineage: Eukaryota > Metazoa > Chordata > Amphibia > Anura > Alytidae > Discoglossus > Discoglossus pictus. Next base: position 270,453,743 of record CM050164.1, read on the forward strand.
AGCCTACAGTAATTGTAATGTTCTGACAGCGGTAGCTCATGCTTGTCCCTCAGTTCCTCATAGGTGAGCATCTGGCCCTTTACTAACCAGTCTCCCAGTCTATCTAGTTTCCTTGACCTCCACCAGTGTTGTGATGTTGTGCTCATGTGTTTCGGGGCCTGAGGGTGGTCAAGAATTGGGGTCATTTGGGTGGATCCAGGGAACAAACATGTGTGTTTCTTGGCCCATTTCCAGTATGATAGTGAGTGTCTGATTAGGGGGTTTGGCAAGTTTTTAAGGCTCTGAGGCAATTCTGATAGCCAAGCCACCTTGTCCCAGGTTAAGGGCCTTAAACTGTGGTTCTCTAAATACACCCAGGCCGGTTGATGACATATAGAATGTGCTATTAGGAGGAAAGATAGGTGACGGAACAGGTATTAAACTGATAGGAATGAGTAGTACAACTTAATACACCACTCCTGTCACGATCTGCTGCTTCTCAGTCGGGCTTGATAAGGCTGTTATTGCCAAACCTACCCAGCAAATCTACCAGATTATTTTGATCTCTTCACTAAGACAGCTGATGTCTCTTAAATTAGATTTAGTCTTTAAGAATATGAATGCAGGCCCAGCATTATAAGAAATCAGAAACTGTTTTTATTTCTGTGGACAAGGCTCATCTATAAGGCATCATAACAGCAACTTCATTCATACAGTAATTGCAGTTATCTTCTTACCTCCCTTTTAGATAGGAGCATATCTATCTTCAATATATGTCTTCTTCCCTTGGCTTAGGAACATATATATATATATATACTTTAAGACATTCAACCCAGCATTATCTCAACTGCCCTCAGAGACACCAATATATCTCTCTCTCTCTGTCAGAAAAAACTCAACTGCCAACTCCCTAACTGCCCTCTGTGAAAGTTACAGCCAAACAACACAACATTCTAAAAGATTTAACTCTTAATGACCCAACATGCAGCAAACAGAATCACACATCACACTCCAATCACACATAGGCAAGCAACATAACATAACATACAGTAATTAACTTAAAACACATATGGTAATCAACATAATATAAAACAGCATAGCATAACATTTTACATAATAATTAACATGACATAACACAGCATAACATATATAGGATAATCAACTTAACATAAAAGCATATTAAACAACTAAACTTCTACTGACCCCAAAGGGGGTTCAGGGGAATCATGACAACTCCTATCTGGTGGCACCTTAGATTGCACGCGCAGTGCCCCAAATTCGAAGTGGGAGCACCGACCAAGCATCTTTTTCCATCTCCCTGTTCAAAAAATCCATGCCATATACACGTCCCCTGATAGGGGACGTAACAGGTATTACACTGATAGGAATGAGTAGTACAACTTAATACACTACTCCTATCTGGTGGCACCTTAGATTGCACGAGCAGTGCCCCAAATTCGAAGTAGGAGGTCCGACCAAGCATCTTTTTTCATCTCCCTGTTCCAAAAATCCATGCCATATACACGTCCCCTGATAGGTGACGTAACAGGTATTAAACTGATAGGAATGAATAGTACAACTTAATACCAAACTCCTATCTGGTGGCACCTTAGATTGCACGAGCAGTGCCCCAAATTCGAAGTAGGAGGTCCGACCAAGCATCTTTTTTCATCTCCCTGTTCCAAAAATCCATGCCATATACACGTCCCCTGATAGGTGACGTAACAGGTATTAAACTGATTGGAATGAATAGTACAACTTAATACACCACTCCTATCTGGTGGCACCTTAGATTGCACGAGCAGTGCCCCAAATTCGAAGTAGGAGGTCCGACCAAGCATCTTTTTCCATCTAACTGTTCCAAAAATCCATGCCATATACACGTCCCCTAATAGTTTACGTAACAGGGATTAAACCAATAGGAATAGTACTGCTTAACACTACACGCCTTATAATAACGCAGACAGAGGCAACGCAGAGAGAGGAGTCTGAAGAAGAGGAGTCAGAGGAGGAAGGTGGCTATGAGGAGGTGGAAGACCAAACACAGCAGGCGTCCCAGGGGGCTTGTTGTCACCTTTCAGGGACCCTTGGTGGCTGGGTGGAGCAGGAGACCTTCAATGACATCAGTGAGGACAAGGAACGTGACATGGCTACCTTGGTATCCAACCTTGTGCAAATGGGGAGTTTGCGGGTGTGCAAAGGGACTGTTTGCGGTTGTTTGTGGTGCATTAAACGGGGAGATTGGTCTGTTACTGTGAAGCGGGTGTAACCCTTACACTACCTGATCGATACAACATCATACCCGATGTTTTAAAGCATGTTATTCCAAACAATTTAGGAATGTTAGGTGATTTATGCCCTTTATGGCTTAAAACCAGACTCTGCATCAACTATGTAATGTTCCATGGGAGTTTTGCCATGGATCCCCCTCCGGCATGCCACAGTACAGGTGTTAGTCCCCTTGAAACAACTTTCCCATCACTATTGTGGCCAGAAAGAGTCCCTGTGGGTTTTGAAATTCGCCTGCCCATTGACGTCTATGGCGGTTCGCTGATGTTCAACCGTTCGCGATCATTTGATGGAATTCACGTCCGCGGTTCGAGAACCGAAAATTTGATGTTGGCGACATCACTAATTGTCATAATTGCATCACAGAAAAATGGATGTTGGATTTCAAAGTCTTAGGGGGTTTAGTTACGATTTACGATCAGACCCACATTCCAGTTATAATGTCATATTAATAATGCAGTAAATATGATATTCTATCATATGTGAGTTACAGTATATGTATTAACACATTGATTGCGGGGATAAATATAAGTCCTAAGAGCTACAATATGGGCTACATTTTAACACGTAGCCTGAATTTAATAGGGCTGATTGCCCCTTCTACCAGCAGTACAATCCAGAAACAAAAGCTCAGCATTGGGAGAACGACATGCAATTGGTCCTTTGATAATACTGGGGAATTTTGTAACCTTATATCTTTAATAATGTAGATCAGAAGAGTTAGGTAAAGTGGTTATTCTTTGCACAGGACTTATCAGCACCTTAGATGACACTGACCTTTTTATAGCAATTATCCCTTTTTTCCTTGTTGAATATCATTACTTTGGGGAGTGCAGCAGGCAAAAAGAATGGTATACAAAACAATTATATCTAACATTAATTTCAGTTTTTTTCTGAATTTGAAGTTTCTTTTGCATTTAACACTTTTAGTGCCACTATATGATTAATAGATGTGCACCTTCTTACTGTAAAAATGCTGTATAGACAAAAATTATTATAGACATCATTAAATATCACTATATATCCTTATACATATTTTCCACTTAACTAAAATGTTACATGTTTTACAAATTACTTTTGATTTTAAATATTTGGGCTACATAAAACAAACAAAAAAAAAAACTGCGACCCTCGCAAGCTTTACGTCGCAACGCAAACAACATTTGAGACACGTTAACACCAATTACGGACTCGCAAAAATCGTCCGCAACCCGCGGACAGGAAAAAATTAAACACACAATAAATACACACAACGCATACATAAAAAGCTTACCTACAGCAAGAGGGAGCATCCAGGACCTCAAAAAATGAAGTTACACCTTCATTTAACTCAAAATAAAAGAGTTTAGACACTAAAAAATTCTTGAAGCGAGAGAAAAAATGGCCGCCGAACAAAACGAAAACGAGACTACAGCACTCTAAACACGCAAAACACCACAAAACACCTACGGATATTCTGCTACAGACGCATACCACACATTTGCCGCCATATTAATGCAGAAGTACACAGCTATGCTAACGGTTTGGTCTCGCGCACGCACACTATTACACTGCACACATTCATCACTCTTACACAGCAGCTCCACACCACTAATACTCCAGCAACATCAAAACAGATTGTCAGCTCTTCAACAGAATGCTTCCTGCATATATTACTTCAAAATAGGTAAAGTATATTAATTTTTTAATGTATTATTTATTTCATTATTATACACCAAACAGCATTAGCTCACTTACAATTTCATTGCTGTCATTTTTTGAAGGGAAATTCTCTAGTTTTCATATAGTTTCATGTAAACCTGTTCTAAGCATGTAACATTCTGTTACAAGATTACTCAATAAATGTTCATGATTGATGGATGCAAAATGCAAACTTAATCTTAATACTGAAGTCTCCACTTTTATTTCAAACACATTTACTGGCAACCTTTAATTATTATAGCCCATGAAACATTGCTCATGTCAACACAAATTCTATTAAATTCAATTAATGCTTTTAAAAGCTTCTATTGCTGCCCCCAAAAGTTAAAATTTGGAAAGGCTGCCACAAGTTATAAAAATGCACTTAGAAAATCAATGACTCAATTGATGAGCTAGTCCTGTAGATATATTTATGTAAATTTTTTATTTTTGCAATGGTACTGTACATGAATATTAACATTAAGAAACAATACTAAACTAGTTTTTAAACCAACATATTTATGACAGGCTATAATACCAAACATATTTTTTTTCTCTTGTACAAATTTTGGTCACGCAATGTTAAAAAAATTTCAGCCCTCACATAGAGAGGCCAGCAGTTGTGGGGCTGCAATTAGCGCCGAAGGGACTTAGGCTGCGGGACTGCAATGAGCACCGAAGGCACTCATTGCAGGGCCCATGATGAGAGCCACAGGCGCTCATCGCGAGGCACATTGGACTTCGGCTGCAATGAGCGCTGAAGACCGAAGCCAGTAGATGCAACTGCGGGCCTTGCAGTTGCAGGGCTGCACTAAATTACGAATTTAATGGCCGAACCACGGAAGTGGAAAGACCATCAAAAAAGCCCAAATATGCCTCTAATTAACTTACGCACTCACACACAGCACAGAGGGAGAGCCAGGTAGCCTGTGAGTGATATTGCAAGTTAATTGGAGGCATATTTGTAATTTTTTTCACAAAATCGAAGCCAGTAACACTTAACGAAAGCCAGTAACACTTAACCCAAGCCAGTAACACTTAACCCAAGGCAGTAACTACACAGGGGGAAGGGATCGTGATGAGAGCCGAAGGTGATCATTGCGAAGCACCAAAGTTGTGGGTTGCCAAGGCCTGCAATGAGGGCAAAGCTGCTCATTTCCGGGCTTGCGATGAACGATGAAGGCACTCATTGCAAGGCCCATACTGTAGACAGAGGGAGAGGCTCGCAATGAGTGCCTTTGGTGGCTCGTGATGGGCACCAAAGGTACAGAATTCCCAGCCTTAAAATGTTATTCGTGTCATTCTTGACGGGCAAGTAGCTAGTAAAAATATATTAGCCAACAGAAATACTAATTTGTCACAGTTAGCATGAAATATGTAAGTCTTAATTTGTAAATAAGTTTAATTTGTATATGTTTGTAAAAAGAACATTTTCTTTTTCAGTTTGTGCTAGTAATTTAGAATTGGTAATTTACCTGATTTATGTTTATTATAACATACAGTACATTATATATTTTTAGTAAAAAAAAAAAAAAAGATTAGGCTTACAAATTGAGTATTAGAAAATGTAACACGTAATTAATATAGATTGCTGTTCTTTTTTAGTTTATGTAAATTGATTTTTATTGTTATGATGATACATACATATGAGAGAAAACAAGATCCTGAGGGTTCAATCTTATTAAACCTTTTATTAAATTAATGGATGGTGTTTACCCTCAGCTTCACATTGTTAAAGTTACCATTACAATTGCTCTTGTTAATCACACTATCCACTCCCTGAGAAGTTACATAGCACATGCTCGTAGTGATAAATGCAATTGCATGTGTGGCTGATGTTCTCACTTACACTTGGAGTTTCATACATCATTATGAATATGTGCTAGCCCTGTTACATCCTCTTCTAATAAAACTAACTAGTAATAGATATAGATATAGAAATAGATAGATAGTAATAGATAAAATACTGATTTCATTTTTTTTATCCTATTAAATTGTCACAATACCATAATACCACAATACCATTTAGCTGCAGAACTGTTTGTTTTAAAATGACATTGAGTACTGTGGAGTACTGTGGTGTCCTTTTAAACACAATGAGCCACATTCAATTACAAGGCCGCATCTCGCGGTATACAGGACAGGTGCCTAAAGGCCTGCTGCAGGCTTGAACTCTGCTACAATTACAGTGCCATTCAGTTGAACAAGGGTGCAAGTTACGGGCTGAACCCTCAAGACCGTAAACCTCTCCTGCACCCACAAGCGGTTAATGGGCAGGAATAAAAGTGGTATGCAGTTACAATCCAATCACGGTATTACGGAGTGCAACAAAGGCCTCTCAGCCAATTAAAGGTGCTCTAGCCGAAGATGATTGACAGTAAGCGATTATTAAGTTGTAAATGGGCTGGAATAAAAGCGTCCCGCAGTTACAATGCAATCACTATATTACGGAGTGCGACGCAGGCCTCTCAGCCAATTGAAAGCGGTCTAGCTGAAGATATAGAGAGATTATAAAGTTGCAGTCCACCCGCCCATGCATTGACTGTGTTGTAGATTCTGACGAAATAGCACACAGGTCTCGGAGTTGGTGGTTTGAGCATTTATAGAGAGAGAGTAGGAGATTTCTAAGAGCAGCATCTTCCGATTTTATTCTTTTTATTCATCTAATTATGATTTTACACTTAATCTGTGATTACACATATTGACAGATTACACATTGTGACCTTTGGCCCTTAGATGATATGACAAGCAAGTGGAGTATTGAGTTCTTGACAGGAGTGACGGAGTTAAAACTTCTGAAGAACTCCTAATTAGTGCAACTTCCCTTTAAAACCCTGGAAAGCAGACATGGAAGGGGGCGTGGCTGGCTAGGCTCTGGGCAGGTTGTGTGCTGCTGATCCTGTGTGGAATTACAGTGAGTTTTGGAAGCAAGCCTGTAAGAGTTACCTGATTTACTGTGGCTGGGAGTACAGCAAGAAGTGTGAGCTGTTTGCAGTCGCAGGACGTTGTGAGCTGGAAGAGTGAATACAGTCTCAGGACGCCAAGTAAGTGAAGGGATTAGTGAGGATCCCCAGACAGAGTTGCCTTAAAGGCCTAAGCGTGTGTGAAGCTGACAGAGGCCTCTGAGTGAAGGTGCCCCGACTTATTATGCCCCAGGGAAGAGTCTGAGTTTGAGGAGAAAAGTGTGAAGGGTAGAGATGTCGCGAATAGTTCGCCGGCGGACTGTTCTCCGGCGAACATAGCATGTTCGCGTTCACGGCGAACCGCGAACATATGCGATGTTCGACCCGCCCCCAATACTTTATCATTGAGCAAACTTTGACCCTGCATGTCATAGTCAGCAGACACATTCCAGCCAATCAGCAGCATACACTCCCTTCCAGAGCCTTCTAACTCATGGACAGTAGCCATTTTGGAATCATAAATAACTTGCAGTCTTACTGAGAGGATGGAGAGTGTAGGTGCTGCTGATTGAATAGGGAAATCAATAGCTAGGCAAGTTTATTCAGTGTCCAGTGCAGTGCTGAAGGACTCATCAGATCTCTGCTGTAAACACAGCACCCCAAAAAGCCCTTTTTAGGGCTATAACATCATTTTTTTTTCTTTGTATTTTTCTGTGTAATCTAACTTCATTTGCCTGTCTCCCTGCTAGCCCCTGCTTGCAAGTGTGTGTGTCAGGCTCACAGCTTATACTGTGTGTGCACAACGCATACAATATAATATTGTTTACTAGTTGTCTACTTTAAAAAAAAAAAAAACTTTTATTTTGTTAAATCTTAGTTCATTTGCTTGACCGCTAGCCAGTGTGTGTGTCAGGCTTACAAGTACTGTGCCAAGTTCAACCAATCCAACCTAGTTGGGGTACCAGCAGTCCACATTTAAAAAAACAATAATTTTATTTTCTTAAATCTAAGTGCATTTGCCTGACCGCCAATCAAAGTTCATTTGCTTGACCGCTAGCCAGTGTGTGTGTCAGGCTTACAAGTACTGTGCCAGAGAGCATGTTGTGTGCATGCTTGAGCTCTAAACAAAAGGCTTTTCAGGGTCTTAGTCCCTCAAATACAAGTTTTATTTTAACAACTTTCTGTTTAAAAGCACTTTGTGCACAGTGTTGTTCATTTCTGGGAGTTTTTGTGGTATTTTTCTTAGTTTAATTTAAGTTTTAGTTTTCTGGGAGTCAGGCTCAGCTCTCTATCCCAGGAGAGTGAGCTGTCTCCTGGATACTTTGCCACACCCCTCCCTTAGCACCTCACCTTAAGTCCTGGAGCTTTTTTACTTTGACTTTTTTTTTTAAGTTTTTCAGGTTTTGTTAAAGTTTTGTTTGTTTGGTGTTGGGTTTTATGTTTTGGGGGAGAGAAGACAAGTAACATCTTTGTAGGCAGTGGGGAGGAAAACAATTAGAATTTTTGTTGAAAAGGCTTTTTTTTAACATCTGACACAAAGACACAGTGGGGTTAAAAAGCCTCTGTGTTGTTGTAATTAGACACCTTGCAACAGGCCATTAACCCTTCCACTGCCAAGCATCATCTCTCTCTCTCCCTTAGTTTTGTCTTTTTGTTTCTTTTTCACACTTATATATTTTTAAAAAGAAAACAATAGAAAATCATAAAACAAAAAATAAAAATAAATAAAACAAACAAACTAAAAAAAGGGTCTAAACATGAGGGATAAGACCACTAAGAAGCCTCAGGGGTCAAAAGGGGGAATAATGGCCCCTGAAAATCCTAGCTGCAGCACTGCACAGCATAGGCCCCAGGCAGATAAGGCAGCCCCAGCTCCTGGTGGTTCTGCCAGCAGACCTACCCCTGTGGCTAATACCTGGTCACAGGTGGTTTCTGCTGGCCCCAGTAATAACACCGCTGGGGCTGAGGGGCAGATCACCAGGAAGCATGGGGTTAAATATCAGATGTCTGGGGTCTACAACATTGATATCTATCTGCGTGCTGCAGCTAATGTCATCAGCCCCTCTGTTATAGTAGCAGCCAGCAAAATGTACGGGAAAGCAGTTTTCTTTACCCGTACGCTGGCTGCTTCTCACAAACTTATACAGAGAGGCATCACAGTGGGGGGATTATATGTCCCAATAGAACCCCTGGAAGGGTTGGGCACAAAAGTAACACTCTCTAATGTGCCCCCCTTCCTACCAGACTCCCTCCTGCGCCCCCACCTGCTAACCCTAGGGGAAGTAAAAACCCCATTTATTAAAATTCCCCTGGGGTGCAGTGAGAGAGCACTTCGTCATGTGCTCTCTTTCAAGAGGCAGGTACAAATGTGCCTGCCTCAGGGCGCAGAAAACATAGAGGGGTCGTTTGGGGTTCCATTTGAGGGGGTGCTCTACAGGATTTTTTACAGCACTACGGAGGTTCAGTGCTATCATTGCAAGGGGTTGGGGCATACACGTAGGAATTGTCCTAATGTAAAGCAAATGGCACCTCCGTCAGTACAGCACCCATCCCCACTGAGCCCATAACAGCGGGGACCTCAAGGGTCATAGCCCCCCCACAGAGCTCAGGCAAGGAGGCCGTTCCTCAAGCCACCACCACGGCCTCCAAACCCCCTTCTTCCCCAAAAAAGCCATCTGTGTCTGTGGTCTCTAGCAAGACTGCAGACACGGGGAAAAAGGGGAAGAATGTCACCGGTCCTCCCAGTGTCACAGCTGCATCTCCCAAGTCCCAATCTGCCCCCACCATAATTACATCAGTTAGTGTGGGGGCACAGTGTAAGCAGAGGGATAATAAGCCCTCTGCAGGGGAGGCAGCTAGTGGCAGCTCCTCTTCCAGGAGTGACGTCCCCAGGAAGAGGAAGCATAAAACCAACAGGGAGGTTGCTGATAAGTGGGAAGTGCTCTATAGTGGAGCACCTCCCTCTAAAAGCAAGAAGAGGAACAAAACATCTCCTCCTCATCCGGTGACATTGTCTGGCCCGGTTATTAAGCTCAGCCAGCCGGTGCCAGAGCACACATCTCTCTCTCCAGACCCTATAGGGGTTAATGTGGAAAAGGGTCTGGAGGAAAAGCAGGGGCAAGAGGGTCTCCCAAGTGAGGCAGGGGTAGACAAGAAAGATCAGGTTCTGCCTCTGGCCTTTGAGGGGGGTCCCAACAAAGCCCCTGCTGAATGGGTAGTCAGTGTCCCTGAGGTGCTGAGCTTCAAGGGCACCAGTCAGTCTCCTCCTCCAGTGTCACTCTCTAGTGACATACCTCAGGCTTTGTTAGAGCCCCAGGCCGAGTCACTACTGGAGGGGGGGAATATAGGCATGACCCCCATTCAGGACCCCATGGATTTGTCTGTCAGGGGGGATGTGGCACAAGGGGAAGTGGAAATGGGGGAGGGTGATAAAACAGGTTTTCCTGTTAACATCATGGGAGAGCCTGTCTACCCTCCTCAGCCGTCCACTGACCCTAACATCGGTGCCATCCAAGCTGAGCAAGCAGCGGTGGAACTGGCAGAGGAGGCATATAAAGCCTCCAAGGCTTCCATTAAGGAAGCCATGCCAGCCACTGCTGTCCAGCCAGCTACCCCTGATTGCACTCCTGAAGCTACAGGGGTGCAGCAGCAATCCAAGGGTCCATTATTTACCTTGAAGGGTGCTAAAGGGACTCCTTCTGTATCATCTAAGAGGGGGTCCCTGAGAATAAAGCTGAGGAAACTGACTCCAGCCGGGGAGGATGGAGTAAAAGCCCTCAGCCAAGAGGAGCCCAGGGGTGACCCACTAGAAGGAACATCAGATTCTGGGTGGGTTATCCCTGTCAAGGAAATAGATCTATTCCTTGAGAGCACCCTTCATGGACAAAAGAAAAGGAAGGTGCGGCTGGCCTTGGAGAGGTGGAAGAATATGTCGTTTATTCTCCACTCTCTCCAGCAATATCTAGTGGTCAGCACTAGGGCCAAGAATTCTGGGACTGTGGAGCATCTCCGCGTCCGGATATTCTATAAAATGTGCGTGTCCTATCAGCAGTCTCAAGGGTCTGAGGAGCGCACAATTCCTGACACGCAGTAATGGCTTTGCACATCAGCACGCTAAATACCAATGGCTGTCAAGACAGTTTCCGCAGGTTCCAGGTACTCTCCTATTTATATCAGGGAGGGTACTCTGTGAGCTTCCTGCAGGAAACTCACACCACTCCAGAGGCTGAGGCCTCGTGGCAACTGGAGTGGAGTTGCAGGGTCTTCTTCAGCCACTTCACATCGGCGTCATGTGGAGTGGTGACCCTGTTCTCAGAGTCTTTTCAGCCAGAGCTGCTGCTTGTGAAAGCTGTTATCCCAGGCCGTCTAATCCACCTCCGTGTCCGAGAGCAGGGTAGCATCATTAACCTAGTTAATATATATGCCCCTGCTGGAGGGCCCGAGAGAGTGAGGTTCCTCGCCAGACTGTCCCATTTTTTGGAGACGGTTGACGCAGATGAGTGTTTGGTACTTGGGGGTGATTTCAATTGCACCCTCGATGCTCTGGACCGGAATAGTCCAGAGCCGTACCCGCCTTCTGCGTCAGCGCTGCGGGAGATCATCGCCCGCTTCTCCCTGGAGGACATCTGGCGAGAACAGAACCCAGGGGCATCAGACGGTTTCACCTACGTCAGGGTGAGAGCCGGTCTGGTGTCCCACTCCCGGATCGACAGACTATATGTATCTAGTCACTATATGTCACGAGTCGGTTCTTGTGCCATTAGGCTGGCTTCGTTCACAGACCACAACTGTGTGTCTGTGACGGTGGCGCTAACGCCAACAGCGCCACGAGCCGCCTATTGGCACTTCAACAATGCTTTGTTGAAGGACCAGGGGCTCGTGACATTGATCCGGGAGTTTTGGATGGACTGGAGGGGTTGCAAGGGGGACTTTGCCACGTTAAAACTGTGGTGGGACGTGGGCAAGGTTCATTTGCGACTTCTGTGTCAGGAATATACCAAGGGTGCGAGTGGGCAGTGCGAAGCTGAGTTGGAGTCACTCCGGGGGGAGGTACTCCATCTGGAGCAGAGGCTGTTCACTTGTAGGGACCAATCCCTGCAGAGCGAGTATGTAGAGAGGAAGGGTGTCCTCTGTGACCTGGAACGACACCAGGCCAAGGGGGCATAAGTGCGCAGCCGCTTAGGTTTTCTCAAAGATCTAGACCGCGGCTCGCGCCTCTTCTACTCACTGGAGAAAAAGGGGGGTAACAGTAGGCACATCACCTGTCTTCTAGATGAAGACGGTGCCCCCCTTACAGATCCGGAGAGTATCCGGGATAGAGCCCGGAACTTTTATAAAGATCTTTACTCTCCGGATCCCATTTCTCCAGACGCCTGCAGGGTGCTATGGGAGGGGCTCCCCACAGTCAGTGAGGGTGTAAGGGAGCGGCTTGATATACCACTATCTTTTCAAGAGCTCTCTGAAGCCCTCTGTGCCATGTCCTGTGAGAAGTCTCCAGGACTGGACGGACTGACTGTAGAGTTTTTCCAATTTTTCTGGGAGACTCTGGGACCTGATTTCCATCTGGTCCTTGGGGAAGCCCTGGAGACCGGGAGATGCCCCTGTCTTGTCGCAGGGCAGTACTTGCCCTGCTGCCCAAAAAGGGGGATCTCCGGCTTATTAAGAACTGGCGACCGGTCTCTCTGCTCAACACGGACTACAAGATTGTAGCTAAAGCCATCTCGCTTAGATTTGGGTCTGTGCTGGCAGAATTGGTTCACCCTGACCAGTCCTATGCGATCCCGGGCCGGACTATCTTTGATAGTATCTTTCTGCTCCAGGATCTATTGCATTATTCTCGCAGGACTGGTCTGTCACTCGCCTTTCTCTCTTTAGATCAAGAGAAGGCGTTTGACAGGGTGGACCATGGTTACCTCATAGCCACTCTGCAAGCGTACGGCTTTGGCCCACAGTTTGTGGGCTTTATAAGAACGCTGTACGCCTCTGCAGAGTGTTTACTTAAAATCAATTGGTCCCTAACAGCACCTTTGGTATTTGGACGAGCGATGCGTCAAGGATGTCCCTTGTCTGGACAGTTATATGCACTGGCCATCGAGCCTTTCCTCTGCCTACTGAGGAAAAGGCTCACAGGGCTGGTGCTAAAAGATCCAGACATGCGGAGTGTCCTTTCAGCTTATGCTGACGATGAGCTCCTCGTGGCCAAGGATCCAGTTGATCTTGAGTTGGCAAAACAGTGCCAGGAGGTATATTCAGCTGCCTCCTCCGCTCAGATCAACTAGTCCAAATGCACAAGCCTTTTAGAGGGTAATTTAAAGGTAGACTCTTTGCCTCCCACGTTTCGTGACATCACGTGGGAGGCAGATGTCATTAAATATCTGGGGGTCTACCTGTCCGCTGCGGATGCTTCCGTCCCAGACAACTGGAGGGAGTTAGAGGGCAGTGTCCTCTCTCGTCTGGGACAATGGAGGGGTCTAGCAAAAATGCTTTCCCTTAGGGGGCGGACTCTAGTGGTGAATCAGCTGGTGGCTTCTCAGATCTGGCACCGGCTGATTTGTCTGAGTCCGACCCCCGAGTTTGTCACCAATATCCAGAGGAATTTGTTAGATTTCCTCTGGATGGGAAGGCATTGGGTCTCTGCAGGGGTGGCAAGTCTGCCTTTGGTGGAGGGTGGACAAGGAGTAGTTTGTGTGTGCTCCCAGTTGTCCACCTTCCGCCTTCAGTACCTGCAGAGATACCTATATGCAGATCCCACTCCGCAGTGGTGCGCACTGGCATCCAGCTTTTATCGCCAGTTGCGCAACCTGGGGTATGATCGGCAATTATTTCTGATCGGGCCCGAGGGGTTTGGGAGAGACCTCTCTGTGTTGCCGGCATACTACCAGGAAACCCTCAAGGCCTGGAGCATGGTCTCCGTGACCAGGCAGGGCGTGCCTTTGGGGGATGAAATATTCACGGAGCCCCTGCTATTTAATCCAGCAGTGGGGGCTCCAATGTTACAGTCCCCCTGTATCATCCGCCGCCTTAGTCATGCACGGATGACCCGAGTCGGGGATCTCCTGGAATACGGGCGTTCTGATTGCGTGGCACCCCAGGAGCTTGCACTCCGTTTGGGATATGTGACGCCCAAAGTCTCAGGGCGCTTGCTCCAGGAGATTAGGGATGCCATCTCCCCCGACTCGCGCACCTTCCTTCGCGGGGCTTTGCAGGCCGGAGTGCCACATGCACCTTTCAACACCCCTGCTCCGGCTGTTTGCATTGGACACAAGCCCCGTGTTTCCCCTCAGGCTCCTCCTGTCCCCAACCTCTCGAAGTTGAGGGACATACCCTCGGCATGCTTTCGCGGCATGCCGAGGAAGAGCTTATATTCTCTCGTGCTCCATACAGTACACTTCCTTGCCCTCGTGACCCGTCACCCGATACCATCTGGAGGCGGGTCCTACCAGCTGACGAGGGCAAGACCCACCGGGGACTTGAGTTGGAGAGTGCTCCATGGTGCACTGAGCATGGGAGAGTACTTAGCTAAATTCATGGACTCTCCCTCCACTTGTCCATTCTGTGGCAAGGGAGAGTCCGTGTATCATATTTATTTTAGTTGCGCCAGACTGCAGCCCCTCTTGTCACTCTTGAGGGGCCTCCTCCTGCAGTTCTGGCTGCATTTCTCCCCTCACATTTTTATTTTTGGGCGCCCAGTGTCCCGGGGCAATAAGGCCAGGGACCTCCTCGTCAACCTGCTCCTGGCATTAGCCAAATTGGCTATATATAAGTCCAGGAAGCAGTGTTTGATAGGGGAGGTTCCCTTGTCACCTGAGGCCATGTTCCGGGTGCTGGTGCACTCCCATATCCGGGCAGAGTACCACCTGGCTTTGTCCACTGGGGGAATGGATGAGTTTGTCTCCCAGTGGGCTGTAGATGGTGTGCTCTGCTCGGTATACCCCATTCGGTTTCTTTTTCACTCAACCTCCTAAAATGATTTTTATTTAGTTTACAGAACATGTTTTCTCATAATTTTAAAATACACTGTGCCAAGTTCAACCAATCCAATCTATTTGGAGTACCAGCAGTCCACATTTAAAAAAACAATAATTTTATTTTCTTAAATCTAAGTGCATTTGCCTGACCGCCAATCAAAGTTAATTTGCTTGACCGCTAGCCAGTGTGTGTGTGTCAGGCTTACAAGTACTGTGCCAAGTTCAACCAATCCAATCTATTTGGGGTACCAGCAGTCCACATTTAAAAAAACAATAATTTTATTTTCTTAAATCAAAGTGCATTTGCCTGACCGCCAATCAAAGTTCATTTGCTTGACCGCTAGCCAGTGTGTGTGTCAGGATTACAAGTACTGTGCCAAGTTCAACCAATCCAATCAAAGTTCATTTGCTTGACCGCTAGCCAGTGTGTGTGTCAGGCTTACAAGTACTGTGCCAAGTTCAACCAATCCAATCTAATTGGGGTTCCAGCAGTCTACATTTAAAAAAAAATGACATGCAGATGCAAGACACCCCGCAGAGGCCGTCGTGGTGCTGTGATTCCCTTTGGCCGTGGAGGGAACTTTATTCTGATTTAGTTCCACGACCCACCGGGGACTTGAGTTGGAGAGTGCTCCATGGTGCACTGAGCACGGGAGAGTACTTAGCTAAATTCACGGACTCTCCCTCCACTTGTCCATTCTGTGGCAAGGGAGAGTCTGTGTATCATGTTTATTTTAGTTGCGCCAGACTGCAGCCCCTCTTGTCACTCTTGAGGGGCCTCCTCCTGCAGTTCTGGCTGCATTTCTCCCCTCACATTTTTATTTTTGGGCGCCCAGTGTCCCGGGGCAATAAGGCCAGGGACCTCCTCATCAACCTGCTCCTGGCATTAGCCAAGTTGGCTATATATAAGTCCAGGAAGCAGTGTTTGATAGGGGGGGTTCCCTTGTCACCTGAGGCCATGTTCCGGGTGCTGGTGCGCTCCCGTATCCGGGCAGAGTACCACCTGGCTTTGTCCACTGGGGGAATGGATGAGTTTGTCTCCCAGTGGGCTGTAGATGGTGTGCTCTGCTCGGTATCCCCCCATCCGGTTTCTTTTTCTTTCAACCTCCTAATATGATTTTTATTTAGTTTACAGAAAATGTTTTCTCATAATTTTAAAATAAAGTTCATTTGCTTGACCGCTACCCATAGTGTGTGTCCTGCTTTCAAGTACTGTGCCAGAGAGCATGTTGTGTGCATGCTTGAGCTCCAAACAAAAGGCTTTTTAGGGTCTTAGTCCCTCAAATACAAGTTTTATTTTAACACCTTTTTGTTAATAAGCACTTTGTGCACGGTGTGGTTCATTTTTGGGAGTTTTTGGTTTTTTTTTCTTAGTTTAATTTAAGTTTTAGTTTTCTGGGGGTCAGGCTCAACTCTCTATCCCAGGAGAGTGAGCTGTCTCCTGGATACTTTGCCACACCCCTCCCTTAGCACTAAACCTTCACTCCTGGAGCTTTGTTACTTTGACTTTTTTCTTTTAAAAAGTTTATTAGGTTTTGTTGAAGTTTTGTTTGTTTGGTGTTGGGTTTTATGTTTTGGGGGAGAGAAGACAAGTAACATCTTTGTAGGCAGTGGGGGGGAAAACAATTAGATTTTTTGTTGTTAAGGCTTTTTTTTTTACATCTGACACAGAGACACAGAGGGGTTAAAAAGCCTCTGTGTTCTCTGTGTTGTTGCATTTAGTAACACCTTGCAACAGGCCATTAACCCTTCCACTGCCAAACATCATCTCTCTCTCTCCCTTAGTTTTTGTCTCCCTTAGTTTTGTCTTTTTGTTTCTTTTTCACACTTTTATATTTTTAAAAAAAAGAAAACAGTAGAAAATCATAAGACAAAAAATAAAAATAAATAAAACAAATAAACTAAAAAAAAAAAAGGGTCTAAACATGAGGGATAAGACCATTAAGAAGCCTCAGGGGTCAAAAGGGGGAATAATGGCCCCTGAAAATCCTAGCTGCAGCACTGCACAGCATAGGCCCCAGGCAGATAAGGCAGCCCCAGCTCCTGGTGGTTCTGCCAGCAGACCTACCCCTGTGGCTAATACCTGGTCACAGGTGGTTTCTGCTGGCCCCAGTAATACCACCGCTGGGGCTGAGGGGCAGATCACCAGGAAGCATGGGGTTAAATGTCAGATGTCTGGGGTCTACAGCATTGATATCTATCTGCGTGCTGCAGCTAATGTCATCAGCCCCTCTGTTATAGTAGCAGCCAGCAAAATGTACGGGAAAGCAGTTTTTTTTTTACCCGTACTCTGGCTGCTGCACACATTCTTATACAGAGAGGCATCACAGTGGGGGGATTATATGTCCCAATAGAACCCCTGGAAGGGTTGGGCACAAAAGTAACACTCTCTAATGTGCCCCCCTTCCTACCAGACTCCCTCCTGCGCCCCCACCTGCTAACCCTAGGGGAAGTAAAAACACCATTTATAAAAATTCCCCTGGGGTGCAGAGAGAGAGCACTTCGTCATGTGCTCTCTTTCAAGAGGCAGGTACAAATGTGCCTGCCTCAGGGCGCAGAAAACATAGAGGGGTCTTTTGGGGTTCCATTTGAGGGGGTGCTGTACAGGATTTTTTACAGCACTACGGAGGTGCAGTGCTATCATTGCAAAGGGTTGGGGCATACACGTAGGAATTGTCCTAATATAAAGCATCATGCCCCAGCCCCAGCAAATGGCACCTCCGTCAGTACGGCACCCATCCCCGCTGAGCCCATAACAGCGGGGACCTCAAGGGTCATAGCCCCCCCACAGAGCTCAGGCAAGGAGGCCGTTCCTCAAGCCACCACCACGGCCTCCAAACCCCCTTCTTCCCCAAAAAAGCCATCTGTGTCTGTGGTCTCCAGCAAGACTGCAGACACGGGGAAAAAGGGGAAGAATGTCACCGGTCCTCCCAGTGTCACAGCTGCATCTCCCAAGTCCCAATCTGCCCCCACCATAATTACATCAGTTAGTGTGGGGGCACAGTGTAAGCAGAGGGATAATAAGCCCTCTGCAGGGGAGGCAGCTAGTGGCAGCTCCTCTTCCAGGAGTGACGTCCCCAGGAAGAGGAAGCATAAAACCAACAGGGAGGTTGCTGATAAGTGGGAAGTGCTCTATAGTGGAGCACCTCCCTCTAAAAGCAAGAAGAGGAACAAAACATCTCCTCCTCATCCGGTGACATTGTCTGGCCCAGTTATTAAGCTCAGCCAGCCGGTGCCAGACCACACATCTCTCTCTCCAGACCCTATAGGGGTTAATGTGGAAAAGGGTCTGGAGGAAAAGCAGGGGCAAGAGGGTCTCCCAAGTGAGGCAGGGGTAGACAAGAAAGATCAGGTTCTGCCTCTGGCCTTTGAGGGGGGACCCAACAAAGCCCCTGCTGAATGGGTAGTCAGTGTCCCTGAGGTGCTGAGCTTCAAGGGCACCAGTCAGTCTCCTCCTCCAGTGTCACTCTCTAGTGACGTACCTCGGGCTTTGTTAGAGCCCCAGGCCGAGTCACTACTGGAGGGGGGGGAATATAGGCATGACCCCCATTCAGGACCCCATGGATTTGTCTGTCAGGGGGGATGTGGCACAAGGGGAAGTGGAAATGGGGGAGGGTGATAAAACAGGTTTTCCTGTTAACATCATGGGAGAGCCTGTCTACCCTCCTCAGCCGTCCACTGACCCTAACATCGGTGCCATCCGAGCTGAGCAAGCAGCGGTGGAACTGGCAGAGGAGGCATATAAAGCCTCCAAGGCTTCCATTAAGGAAGCCATGCCAGCCACTGCTGTCCAGCCAGCTACCCCTGAATGCACTCCTGAAGCTACAGGGGTGCAGCAGCAATCCAAGGGTCCATTATTTACCTTGAAGGGTGCTAAAGGGACTCCTTCTGTATCATCTAAGAGGGGGTCCCTGAGAATAAAGCTGAGGAAACTGACTCCAGCCGGGGAGGATGGAGTAAAAGCCCTCAGCCAAGAGGAGCCCAGGGGTGACCCACTAGAAGGAACATCAGATTCTGGGTGGGTTATCCCTGTCAAGGACATAGATCTATTCCTTGAGAGCACCCTTCATGGACAAAAGAAAAGGAAGGTGCGGCTGGCCTTGGAGAGGTGGAAGAATATGTCGTTTATTCTCCACTCTCTCCAGCAATATCTAGTGGTCAGCACTAGGGCCAAGAATTCTGGGACTGCGGAGCATCTCCGCGTCCGGAAATTCTATAATATGAGCGTGTCCTATCAGCAGTCTCAAGGGTCTGAGGAACGCACAATTCCTGACACGCAGTAATGGCTTTGCACATCAGCACGCTAAATACCAATGGCTGTCAAGACAGTTTCCGCAGGTTCCAGGTACTCTCCTATTTATATCAGGGAGGGTACTCTGTGAGCTTCCTGCAGGAAACTCACACCACTCCAGAGGCTGAGGCTTCGTGGCAACTGGAGTGGAGAGGCAGGGTCTTCTTCAGCCACTTCACATTGGCGTCATGTGGAGTGGTGACCCTGTTCTCAGAGTCTTTTCAGCCAGAGCTGCTGCTTGTGAAAGCTGTTATCCCAGGCCGTCTAATCCACCTCCGGGTCCGAGAGCAGGGTAGCATCATTAACCTAGTTAATATATATGCCCCTGCTGGAGGGCTCGAGAGAGTGAGGTTCCTCGCCAGACTGTCCCAGTTTTTGGAGACGGTTGACGCAGATGAGTGTTTGGTACTCGGGGGTGATTTCAACTGCACCCTCGACGCTCTGGACCGGAATAGTCCAGAGCCGTACCCGCCTTCTGCGTCAGCCCTGCGGGAGATCATCGCCCGCTTCTCCCTGGAGGACATCTGGCGAGAGCAGAACCCAGGGGCATCAGACGGTTTCACCTACGTCAGGGTGAGAGCAGGTCTGGTGTCCCACTCCCGGATCGACAGACTATATATATCTAGTCACTATATGTCACGAGTCGGTTCTTGTGCCATTAGGCTGGCTCCGTTCACAGACCACAACTGTGTGTCTGTGACAGTGGCGCTAACGCCAACAGCGCCACGAGCCGCCTATTGGCACTTCAACAATGCTTTGTTGAAGGACCAGGGGCTCGTGACATTGATCCGGGAGTTTTGGACGGACTGGAGGGGTTGCAAGGGGGACTTTGCCACGTTAAAACTGTGGTGGGACGTGGGCAAGGTTCATTTGCGACTTCTGTGTCAGGAATATACCAAGGGTGCGAGTGGGCAGCGCGAAGCTGAGTTGGAGTCACTCCGGGGGGAGGTACTCCATCTGGAGCAGAGGCTGTTCACTTGTAGGGACCAATCCCTGCAGAGCGAGTATGTAGAGAGGAAGGGTGTCCTCTGTGACCTGGAACGACACCAGGCCAAGGGGGCATACGTGCGCAGCCGCTTAGGTTTTCTCAAAGATCTAGACCGCGGCTCGCGCCTCTTCTACTCACTGGAGAAAAAGGGGGGTAACAGTAGGCACATCACCTGTCTTCTAGATGAAGACGGTGCCCCCCTTACAGATCCGGAGAGTATCCAGGATAGAGCCCGGAATTTTTATAAAGATCTTTACTCTCCGGATCCCATTTCTCCAGACGCCTGCAGGGTGCTATGGGAGGGGCTCCCCACAGTCAGTGAGGGTGTAAGAGAGCGGCTTGATATACCACTATCTTTTCAAGAGCTCTCTGAAGCCCTCCGTGCCATGTCCTGTGAAAAGTCTCCAGGACTGGACGGACTGACTGTAGAGTTTTTCCAATTTTTCTGGGAGACTCTGGGACCTGATTTCCATCTGGTCCTTGGGGAAGCCCTGGAGACCGGGGAGATGCCCCTGTCTTGTCGCAGGGCAGTACTTGCCCTGCTGCCCAAAAAGGGGGATCTCCGGCTTATTAAGAACTGGCGACCGGTCTCTCTGCTCAGCACGGACTACAAGATTGTAGCTAAAGCCATCTCGCTTAGACTTGGGTCTGTGCTGGCAGAATTGGTTCACCCTGACCAGTCCTATGCGATCCCGGGCCGGACTATCTTTGATAGTATCTTTCTGGTCCGGGATCTATTGCATTATTCTCGCAGGACTGGTCTGTCACTCGCCTTTCTCTCTTTAGATCAAGAGAAGGCGTTTGACAGGGTGGACCATGGTTACCTCATAGCCACTCTGCAAGCGTACGGCTTTGGCCCACAGTTTGTGGGCTTTATAAGAACGCTGTACGCCTCTGCAGAGTGTTTACTTAAAATCAATTGGTCCCTAACAGCACCTTTGGTATTTGGACGAGGGGTGCGTCAAGGATGTCCCTTGTCTGGACAGTTATATGCACTGGCCATTGAGCCTTTCCTCTGCCTACTGAGGAAAAGGCTCACAGGGCTGGTGCTAAAAGATCCAGACATGCGGATTGTCCTTTCAGCTTATGCTGACGATGTGCTCCTCGTGGCCCAGGATCCAGTTGATCTTGAGCTGGCAAAACAGTGCCAGGAGGTATATTCAGCTGCCTCCTCCGCTCAGATCAACTGGTCCAAATGCACAGGCCTTTTAGAGGGTAATTTACAGGTGGACTCTTTGCCTCCCACGTTTCGTGACATCACGTGGGAGGCAGATGTCATTAAATATCTGGGGGTCTACCTGTCCGCTGCGGACGCTTCCGTCCCAGACAACTGGAGGGAGTTAGAGGGCAGTGTCCTCTCTCGTCTGGGACGATGGAGGGGTCTAGTAAAAATGCTTTCCCTTAGGGGGCGGACTCTAGTGGTGAATCAGCTGGTGGCTTCTCAGATCTGGCACCGGCTGATTTGTCTGAGTCCGACCCCCGAGTTTGTCAACAATATCCAGAGGAATTTGTTAGATTTCCTCTGGATGGGAAGGCATTGGGTCTCTGCAGGGGTGGCAAGTCTGCCTTTGGTGGAGGGTGGACAGGGAGTAGTTTGTGTGTGCTCCCAGTTGTCCACCTTCCGCCTTCAGTACCTGCAGAGATACCTATATGCAGATCCCTCTCCGCAGTGGTGCGCACTGGCATCCAGCTTTTATCGCCAGTTGCGCAACCTGGGGTATGACCGGCAATTATTTCTGATCAGGCCCGAGGGGTTTGGGAGAGACCTCTCTGTGTTGCCGGCATACTACCAGGAAACCCTCAAGGCCTGGAGCATGGTCTCCGTGACCAGGCAGGGCGTGCCTTTGGGGGATGAAATATTCACAGAGCCCC
Organism: Discoglossus pictus; assembly: GCA_027410445.1. Taxonomy (NCBI): domain Eukaryota; kingdom Metazoa; phylum Chordata; class Amphibia; order Anura; family Alytidae; genus Discoglossus; species Discoglossus pictus. Next base: position 270,475,712 of record CM050164.1, read on the forward strand.
TGCTATTTAATGCAGCAGTGGGGGCTCCAATGTTACAGTCCCCCAGTATCATCCGCCGCCTTAGTCATGCACGGATGACCCGAGTCGGGGATCTCCTGGAATACGGGCGTTCTGATTGGGTGTCACCCCAGGAGCTTGCGCTCCGTTTGGGATATGTGACGCCCAAAGTCTCAGGGCGCTTGCTCCAGGAGATTAGAGATGCCATCTCCCCCGACTCGCGCACCTTCCTTCGCGGGGCTTTGCAGGCCGGAGTGCCACATGCACCTTTCAACACCCCTTCTCCGGCTGTTTGCATTGGACACAAGCCCCGTGTTTCCCCTCAGGCTCCTCCTGTCCCCAACCTCTCGAGGTTGAGGGACATACCCTCGGCCTGCTTTCGCGGCATGCCGAGGAAGAGCTTATATTCTCTCGTGCTCCATACAGTGCACTTCCTTGCCCTCGTGACCCGTCCCGATACCATCTGGAGGCGGGTCCTACCAGCTGACGAGGGCAAGAGGCCCCGGTGGAGGGAACTTTATTCTGATTTAGTTCCACGACCCACCGGGGACTTGAGTTGGAGAGTGCTCCATGGTGCACTGAGCACGGGAGAGTACTTAGCTAAATTCACGGACTCTCCCTCCACTTGTCCATTCTGTGGCAAGGGAGAGTCCGTGTATCATGTTTATTTTAGTTGCGCCAGACTGCAGCCCCTCTTGTCACTCTTGCAGCCTCTGGCTGCATTTCTCCCCTCACATTTTTATTTTTGGGCGCCCAGTGTCCCGGGGCAATAAGGCCAGGGACCTCCTCGTCAACCTGCTCCTGGCATTAGCCAAGTTGGCTATATATAAGTCCAGGAAGCAGTGTTTGATAGGGGGGGTTCCCTTGTCACCTGAGGCCATGTTCCGGGTGCTGGTGCGCTCCCGTATCCGGGCAGAGTACCACCTGGCTTTGTCTACTGGGGGAATGGATGAGTTTGTCTCCCAGTGGGCTGTAGATGGTGTGCTCTGCTCGGTATCCCCCCATCCGGTTTCTTTTTCTTTCAACCTCCTAATATGATTTTTATTTAGTTTACAGAAAATGTTTTCTCATAATTTTAAAATACACTGTGCCAAGTTCAACCAATCCATTCTAGTTGGGGTACCAACAGTCCACATTTAAAAAAAAAATGACAGGCAGAGGCAGGACACCCCGCAGAGGCCGTCGTGGTCATGGTGCTGTGATTCCCTTTGGCCCTACAATAATGCCCAGTGTTCAAAGGCCAGTTACCCTGAACTTGAAAAGTTCAGAGGACGTAGTTGACTGGCTAACACAGGACACCCAATCTTCTACAGCTTCCGCTTGGAACATTGATGCACCATCCTCCTTCAGCTTAGCTTCGGGCACCTCTCAAGTTACCACTCACCCGCCTGCCGCCACCACCAACACTAGTACCACAGCCAATTCAATTGATCAGTCAGAAGAGTTATTTACACATCAGTTTGAAGAAATGAGTGATGCGCAACCATTATTGCCAGAGAATGTAGATAACAGGGATATGTCTCAGTCAGGCAGCATTACACACATGTACGTACGATGTGATGATGATGATGATGATGTACCCGCTGCTGCTTCCTTTGTTCAGTTGTCATATACAAGTGAGGCGGGTGATGATGATGACGATGCGTCCGTGGATGTCACGTGGGTGCCTGCTAGAAGAGAAGAAGAACAGGGGGAAAGTTCAGATGGGGAGACAGAGAGGAGGAGGAGACGAGTTGGAAGTAGAGGGAGGTCATCACAACGAGCTAGTGGCACAGTCAGACAGCATGCATCAGCACCCGGGGTCAGCCAGACAGCACGCCAATCAACGCATGCTGTTGCCACCACCAGAATGCCGTCACCGCCGAGCTCAGCAGTGTGGCATTTTTTTTGTGTGTCTGCCTCTGACAACAGCGATGCCATTTGCAACCTTTGCCAAAAGAAACTGAGTCGAGGGAAGTCCAACACCCACCTAGGTACAACTTCTTTGCGAAGGCACATGATGTCACAGCACAAACGCCAATGGGATCAACACATGAGTACAAGCAGCACACAAACTCAAAGCCGCCATCCTCCTCCTGGTCCAGCATCTTCATCCACATCAACCACTGCTGTCCTCCTTGCCCCCTCTCAACTCTCCACCACTCCGTCTCTCGCCTCTTGCTGTTCCTGCTCATCTCCCCACAGTCAGGTGTCTGTCAAGGCATGTTTGAGTGTAAGAAGCCAATGCCACAAAGTTACCCCCTTGCCCGGCGTCTGACAGCTGGCTTGTCTGAACTCTTGGCCTGCCAGCTTTTACCATACAAGCTGGTGGAGTCTGAGGCGTTCAAAAAGTTTTTAGCGATTGGGATACTGCAGTGGAAGGTACCCGGCCGAAATTTCTTTGCCCAAAAGGCAATCCCCAACCTGTACTCAATTGTGCAAAAGGAAGTAATGGCATCTCTGGCACACAGTGTTGGGGCAAGGGTCCATCTGACCACTGATACCTGGTCTGCAAAGCATGGTCAGGGTAGGTATATCACCTACACTGCGCATTGGGCAAACCTGCTGACGCCTGCCAAGCATGGAATGCGTGGCTCTGCAGAGGAGTTGGTGACACCGCCACGACTTGCAGGCAGGCCTGCTGCCACCTCCTCTACTCCTCCTACTCCATCCTCTTCCATAACCTCCTCAGCTGTGTCCTCTTCTGCTGCTGCGTCTTGCTCCACATCAACGGCACCCCCCCCAGCTCCCCAGATACTATTCCACATCCCGGATACGGCAGTGTCATGCCATCTTGGGGTTGACTTGCCTCAAAGCAGAGAGTCACACCGGGCCAGCACTCCTGTCCGCCCTGAACGCACAGGTGGATCAATGGCTGACTCCGCACCAACTAGAGATTGGCAAAGTGGTTTGTGACAACGGAAGAAATTTGTTGGCGGCATTGAATTTGGGCAAGTTGACGCATGTGCCGTGCATGGCTCATGTGTGTAATCTGATCGTACAACGCTTTGTCCATAAGTATCCAGGCTTACAGGACGTCCTGAAGCAGGCCAGAAAGGTGTGTGGCCATTTCAGGCGTTCCTACACGGCCATGGCGCACTTTTCAGATATCCAGTGGCGAAACAACATACCAGTGAGGCGCTTGATTTGTGACAGCCCCACACGTTGGAATTCAACACTCCTAATGTTCGACCACCTGCTCCAACAAGAAAAAGCCATTAACGAATATTTCTATGACCGGGGTGCTAGGACAGCCTCTGCGGAGCTGGGGATTTTTTTTCCACGTTACTGGATGCTCATGCGCAATGCCTGTAGGCTCATGCGTCCTTTTGAGGAGGTGACAAAACTTGTCAGTCGCACCGAAGGCACCATCAGCGACATTATACCATTTGTTTTATTCCTGGAGCGTGCCCTGCGAAGAGTGCTGGATCAGGCCATAGATGAGCGTGACGAGGAAGAGGAAGAGTTGTGGTCACCATCACCACCAGAAACAGCCTTATCAGCATCGCTTGCTGGACCTGCTGCAACGCTGGAAGAGGATTGTGAGGAAGAGGAGTCAGATGAGGAATGTGGCTTTGAGGGGGAGGAGGAAGACCAATCACAACAGGCATCCCAGGGTGCTCGTTGTCACCTATCTGGTACCCGTGGTGTTGTACATGGCTGTTGGGAAGAACATATCTTCAGCGAGATCACTGAGGACGAGGAACGGGACATTACTAGCTCGGCATCCAACCTTGTGCAAATGGGGTCTTTAATGCTGTCGTGCCTGTCGCAGGACCCTCGTATAAAAAGGCTGAAGGGGAACGACCTTTACTGGGTGTGCACGCTACTAGACCCCCGGTATAAGCAGAAAGTGTCTGATTTGTTACCAAATTACCGCAAGTCAGAAAGGATGCAGCAGGTCCAAAACAAATTAACAAGTATGCTTTACAAAGCATATAAGGGTGATGTCACAGCACAAGGGCAATATAACAGGGGAAGAGGTGAAAGTAATCCACCTCCCACGACCACGCCGGCAAGGACAGGACGTTTAAAAGACGTGTTGTTTATGGAGGACATGCGGACCTTTTTCAGTCCTACGCATCGCATCAGCCCTTCGGGATCCACCCTCAGAGAACGACTTGACCGACAGGTAGCAGACTACCTCGCCTTAACTGCAGATATCGACACTCTGAGGAGCGATGAACCCCTTGACTACTGGGTATGCAGGCTAGACCTGTGTCCTGAGCTATCCCAATTTGCAATTGAACTTCTGGCCTGCCCCGCTTCAAGTGTCCTGTCAGAAAGGACCTTCAGTGCAGCAGGAGGTTTTGTCACCGAGAAGAGAAGTCGCCTAGGGCAAAAAAGTCTAGATTGCCTCACCTTTATAAAGATGAATGAGGGATGGATCCCGAAGGGACTGACACTGGGCGATACATTCGACTGAAAAAGGCCTGATGAGATGAGCTGCCTTCGGCTATAAATGGTCCACACGCTGCTGTCTGTTATCTGTGAATGCCGGATGACTTGCGTGAGTTATCCGCCACCAACTAGGGTTCAAGAAGACGCAATGTTTTATGGCACTTTCTGCCTGGGGTACAAAGGTCAATTTTTCTGGCCGCTGCAACAGCAGCGGCTGCAACAATATCTAATTTTTGAATTTCAATTTTTATGCCAGAAGGCGTACGGCATGTAATGGAAAAGAAAGCATATTGAACAGTATTGCATAACACAACAGTTGTGCAAAAATTCATATTTACAATGAAGACATTTTGTTAAAATTAGGTGGCTAGGCCTTCTTTTTTTTACTTTTTTGGTTAACACATTTTCTTTTTTTTTACTGTGATTGCAATTTTTAAGAGAAACCTAAGACATGTAAAAACAGACAATAGTAAAGTCCTATTATCTATCTTCACTCCAGCAGTAGCTTATTATTTACAATATCTAACCTGCTCAATCGCCCTTGGGTTAACCTAGGGCAGGCTTCAGTAGGCGACCTCCCCTTTCCGGTTGCTTCTGAAGGGTCTCCTCCAGGGCTCCCCCACTCCGGTCCTTCCCCCCGAGTCGCTTCAACCATTAACAAATGTTTTATTATATTAGGGGGGCACTAAATGGGGATGTTATCCAGGGATCCCAAATTGTCTGGAACTGGGTGATTCTATCCAAGACTACATGGTTAAATCTCTCGTTGAGCAGTAAATAGTTGATTTTTTTTATTAATTCCTGAAAGTTTTAATTTGGGGTTTTCCAACTACTAGCTATGTGTATTTTTTCTTTCAAAAAATTTTTTATTAGGTCAATCTTAAACATTTTAGAAGCTAGTAAGCATGTTTCTTCCCATTGTCTTATGACTGCCGAACACTCCCACCAGACATGAATAAATGTAGCCTCATTACCACTGTTCCTAAAACATGAGCTGCTCCGTTTTGGATCCCATTTATTAGCTTAAAAGGAGTAATATATGTCCTGTGTTGGACCTTTATTGAAGTCTCAAGCAGACTATAATTTAAAGATCCCCTACTTAAGCCTTGCCAACTTTTATCCCATGTGCTATCTGCCAACTCGGTGCCCAAATCCCTCTCCCAGGCTTTGGTATAGTCTGGTTTGTTTGCCCATGAGTTTTCATTAAATAGTTCATACATGAGGCTAATAATACCAGGCTGAAAGGGGGAATCCCTAAATTTTTTGAGTAGTCAGGTGTTTCTTTGGGGGGTTCCCCTACCACTTATCGTATATATAAAATGATGTATCCTGCAAAAATTATAGTGTTCAGCCAGGGGTAAATTGTATCTATCTCTCACCCGCTCAAAGGTCATTATTTTGTCGTCATGCCACCATGGACCAACCCTAAGTAGGTTCTGAGACTTCCACCAACTGAGAGAGCTTTCCGGAAGATGTATCTTAAAGTGGGGATTGGGTACGATAGGGGTAAGATCTGATACCGGAGTGTCCAGTTTTTGTGTCCAGTTCATCTCCGTCCATATTTTTAATGAGTGCTTAATCAACGGGTTTTTCAAGTTTCTCAAAAAAGTATACAGGCCTGGAATCCATATTACTGTACCCCATGTATAAGGTGACATGCTTACATTTTCCATAAATACCCAGAGCGGCTGATGTGTTTTGGAGAATGCGCCAGAGGAATGAAAGCCAGCTGCGCTGCCTTGTAATACAGTTTGAGATTCGGGTCCCTACCCTCTTTTGGAAAGACTATGAGGTCGTCCGGATTCAATTAAGGGGGCATAGGTTCTCCATTTAGTATAGCGTTAAACAAAGATGTTAGGTGCGGGGGTAAGCAAGGGCTCAAATTTCTTATAGTACAGATGAGTAAAACCGTCTGGCCCTGGGGACTTGCCAAATTTAAGATCTTGGATTGTAAATTTAACTTCCTCTTGGGATATGTCTAGGTTCAAGCTGTCCAATTGAGGTACAGGTATTTTGTGGACTTCTTGCTGTAGTAGCAAGGACTCTATGTCAGATCCGCTGCAGCGGGATTGGGATGAATATATGGTCTGATCGAAGTTTTGAAATGTTTCTTGGATAGCATTGGGTCTAAAGGAGGTTTGGCCATCAGGTAGTCTAAAGATACCGTATATTATGTCCTCTCTTGGGGGGTAAAGACACTAATAATTCCTCCAATAAAATTCTGCTTTTTTTTTGTGGGCAAGGTCCAAGATTAGCCCCTTGGGTATCTGTTAAAAAGAGTGGTGCAGAGACTGTGGTGGCTGTTAGCCTCCTTGTCCCTGTGTGGCCGTTTAGAATCCCTGCTGCTGCATGTTTCAGCTTTATTAAGGTGTAATTGTACAGCGTTTGACTCAAGTAGCTGCCTGTGCTGGGTCAGTTTGGCTTAATTGCTGGGCCCTTTTCCTGCCAAGATGGCGACCGTCAGTCCATGGGCCTCTATGTCCCCTTCACTACCTTTGTCCCCGCTTGTGTGCTTATTTGGGATGGCCCCCCTTTATATCTCCGGCCCGTGGCCTTGTAAGAGTCCCCCCCTCAATCTCTGAGTGTGGATATGCAGGGATGGGGCGTTGAATCAGGCCTACCTTCTTCTCTGCTTGCTGCAAGATCAACAATACCTAATTTTTCAGGCATGTGTACATGCCTAATTTTTCTGGCCTCTGGTGCTGCACTGTGGCTTCAACAACCAAACCCAAAAAAAAGGCACATAACAGGGATTAAACTGATAGGAGTAGTACTACTTAACACACCACTCATATCTGGTGTAACAGTAGTGTACATTTAAAACCAAAAACATTTTTTCTACTGTAATAGATTGCATAGCAGTTAGTTGTCTGCAAGCGTGTGTGTCAGACCTACAGCGTCTACTCTATCCAACTTCTGCAAGTGCACAGTGCCACTCATATCTGTTGTCACAGTAGCTTGGACGCATAGTACCGATCTGTCAAAACCTGTAATGATGAATGAGGTCTAGAGTAGCCTGGTTCCCTTATCCTCTACAGGTTGAGAGCTAATGTTTGGGTGACTCCAGACCAACACATGAGTAAGAGCAGCACACAAACTCAAAGCCGCCATCCTCCTCCTGGTGCAGCATCATAAGCCACATCAACAACTGCTGTCCTCCTTGCCCTTTCTCAACCATCCGCCACTCCGTCTCTCGCCTTGAGCAGTTCCTGCTCATCTGCCCATAGTCAGGTGCCTGTAAAGGACATGTTTGAGCGTAAGAAGCTAATGTCACAAACTGCCCCAAAAATGAAGTGATACGACCAACAAAGCATCTTTTTCCATCTCCCAGTTCTAAAAATACAGGCCTTATACACGCCCCCTGATAGTTAACGTAACAAGTATTAAACTGATAAGAGTAGTACTTACAAACACGTCACTCCTATCTGGTGGCACCTTTGACTGCGCGTGCCGTGCCCCAAAATTGAAGTGATACGACCAACAAAGCATCTTTTTCCATCTCCCGGTTCTAAAAATCCAGGCCTTATAAACGCCCCCTGATAGGTAACGTAACAAGTATTAAACTGATAAGAGTAGTACTTACAAACACGTCACTCCTATCTGGTGGCACCTTTGACTGCACGTGCCGTGCCCCAAAATTGAAGTGATACGACCAACAAAGCATCTTTTTCCATCTCCCGGTTCTAAAAATCCAGGCCTTATACACGCCCCTTGATAGCTAACGTAACAAGTATTAAACTGATAAGAATAGTACTTACAAACACGTCACTCCTATCTGGTGGCACCTTTGACTGCACGTGCCGTGCCCCAAAATTGAAGTGATACGACCAACAAAGCATCTTTTTCCATCTCCTGGTTCTAAAAATCCAGGCCTTATACACGCCCCCTGATAGGTAACGTAACAAGTATTAAACTGATAAGAGTAGTACTTACAAACACCTCACTCCTATCTGGTGGCACCTTTGACTGCACGTGCCGTGCCCCAAAATTGAAGTTATACGACCAACAAAGCATCTTTTTCTATCTCCCGGTTCTAAAAATCCAGGCCTTATACACGCCCCCTGATAGGTAACGTAACAAGTATTAAACTGATAAGAGTAGTACTTACAAACACGTCACTCCTATCAGGTGGCACCTTTGACTGCACGTGCCGTGCCCCAAAATTGAAGTGATACGACCAACAAAGCATCTTTATCCATCTCCTGGTTCTAAAAATCCAGGCCTTATACACGCCCCCTGATAGGTGCTGTAACAGTTTTTAAACTGATAAGAGTAGTACTACTTAACACACCTTATAATAATGCAGAGAGAGGCAATGCAGTGAGAGGAGTCTGAAGAAGAGGAGTCAGAGGAGGAAGGTGGCTTTGAGGAGGTGGAAGACCAAACACAGCAAGCGTCCCAGGGGGCTTGTTGTCACCTTTCAGGGGCCCTTGGTGGCTGGGTGGAGGAAGAGACTGTCAATGACATCAGTGAGGACAAGGAACGGGACATGGCTAGCTTGGTATCAAACCTTGTGCAAATGGGGAGTTTGCGGTTGTGCAAATGGACTGTTTGTGGTTGTTTGCGGTGCGTTAAACGGGGAGTTTGGTCTGTCGCTGTGAAGCGGGCCTAACCCTTACACTACTTGATCGATACAACATCATACCTGATGTTTTAAAGCACGTTATTCCAAACAATTTAGGAATGTTAGGTAATTTATGCCCTTTATGACTTAAAACCAGACTCTGTATCAACTATGTAATTTTCCGTGGGAGTTTTGCCATGGATCCCCCTCCGGCATGCCACAGTCCAGTTGTTAGACCCCTTGAAACAACTTTCCCATCACTATTGTGGCCAGAAAGAGTCCCTGTGGGTTTTAAAATTCGCCTGCCCATTGAAGTCTATGGCGGTTCGCCGATGTTCGGCGGTTCACGAACATTTGCGGAGGTTCGCGTTCGCGAACCGAAAATTTTAGGTTCGCGACATCACTACTTGTTATCCCTTGCGGCCGCACGCGCCGGAGGAAAGCCTTTGATCTTAAACGGCTGCAAGAGTTTCGGCCGCAAGAAAATCCTGGTTGCTATTCAATTGCTCCGGGAATCCTCTCTGCAAGGCTAAAACCGAGCCGCAGCTTACTTGCAGCAAAAAGGTCCTGCAGGCACACTGCTTAAAGCACATTATAAAGCCATAATAAAGCCATCCTGCACTCTGAGGAGACTATAAAGTGATTGTAGGTGTTAGCATTCATAGCACAACATTCCCCTACACTAAAATCCGTAAATACATTTTATTTTAATTTATGTCAAATATCTGTGGAAAAAGTCCAGAGGGCTTGGAGCACCTCAGACCCGCCTACGCTGCGGCCGGAAAATAAACAGTTAATGAAATCTCGGATTTGGGCTGATGTTCAAGCTTGAGAGGGGGTTGCTATTAATCCTCATGTCCCCCATTATGTACCCTAGCATTTACAGAGCTTTACAGTGTCGTCTTGAATTTATTTTTGCTTTTAAAGATTTCTGAGCTTACGGCCGGTTGCAAGATATACGGCCGGCCGTAAGGGGATATCCTTGCAGCGCCGTCTATTTGAATTGCAAGGTAACGGGAGCCCTGCAAGGAATCGCAGCTTTGCGGCCGATTTACGGCCGATAATAGAATGAGGGCCCAAGTGTTTAAGAAGTAAATTACGAGCTTGCTTAAATGCTGTCAGATCATAGGATCATGCCTCCTGAAATCCTACTTACGAGGTCATGGTTTGGATGTGGAGGCTGTGAGAATGCAGTTGTGAGCTACAGACAATTGAATACATCCAAATATTTAGAAACAAATGTGACCCACAGCCAAAAGTTCAGATTGTAGGCAATTGTGAGCTTGCAATTGAATGAGGCTCTATGTCACTTGTGGAATTGTAATATGTATAATGTGTTTTCCCCAAGCCCTAGTTTTATGCTCTGAGCACATACAACCCCCTTTTACCAGATCATTTGAGCCTAGAGGGCTCTGGGAAGTTTTTGCAGTTATTTTATGTGCAGAATGTGTTTCGGGGTGTAGCTGTTACATTGGACTCATAAAAATATTTTTGGGTTAGTACCACTTAAAGCGTGACAGCTATATGCCTCCAGTAGCCCACTACGATACTCGCTTTGCTCCCAGTACCAGGGCCACATTTAAACTTGCATCAAGTAGTAGTTTAAGCTCCATAAGCGTCTATGGGAGATTCAACACCCTGATTATGCCATAATTATTAATAAGGCTGTCAAAATAGCAATTGAAACACAGACAAAGGTGAAGTGGTGTAAAATGCTCTGCAAGTGATACCTCTTTGATCCTTTGTCTTGTGGTTAATAACAAATTAGGAAGTACTTGACCTTAGCCATTGTTTGTAACCCCACAATTCAAGCTAATAGGGAGCCTGTATTTCTAAAATTATTATAGACGTCCTAGTTGGCCACAAAAAGTGAATTCATCCCGGAGACTTCATCAACTTCCCCAGTCCTCCGACTAAATTAATGAATATCAATCTAAAGGGAGGTTGGCTAGGAGCAGGTAGACCTGAAATTACAGGCCTAACCGCTATTCTCACCTTACTCAGGAGGTACTCCAAACACTACCAGTACGCTACCTAATAAAAGTCTGCATGCCAGATCCTGCCCAGAGGTAGCTGATAACTAGGTCCGTAGATCCCTCTGCACCTATGTGGGGAAGGAGACAGTTGAGGAAATCTATATTTACCAAAGGAAGGGGCACATTGGTAATTACTGCACTTACTGTTAAAAAATGTTGCATGAAAAAAAAAAGTTTATGCTCTGATTGGGACACATATGCATGGTGTGCATCATTCAAAAGGAAGGCATTCAATTAAAAAAATAAAAATAAAAATAATTTCTGCAACTTTTCCTGGTACCCAGTAACTTGTGCTGAAACTCTGCAATTTGTCCCTGGAACCAGAGGTTGGTCTAGAGAATCTATAATTTGTCCTAGCCTCCAGTTAAAGGAACCTATACAACTTGCAGGTAGGATTCATTTTCTTGTCCTTTTGAAGCCCAACAAAGGGCAGGCTGTGATAGCATATTTTAAATATATAACTACTGTGATTCATAAGTCACCAAGTTATTTTTGAATTATTATTTTACTAAAGAATTAAATTAAAGCAACATCTGTATAATCTCAAAAGGGATTAAATATTCTGGTAGTGTGTCAGATTTTTCTTTAAATTAGTTATTTGATATAATACCTTCTTTAATGTATCTGTTTTTAAATTGGGGATCTCACAGTATAACCCAGAGTAATTTTTACTTCCATAATGTAACATGGTTTTGAACTAAAATGTACTGAACAGATTAGCATTTAGTCTCCATCTAGTGGACGAGAAAGGCTATATTTGAAATTCAGTTCACTGCATGCCTAATTTTGAGATATGCAGCATATGTTCTCACAGATGTTTTTCTCGCAAATGACAAATGTGTAAAATAGTGCATGATATATGCATAAGCCATGAGCAGAGATTTCTGATTTCAAACATAAATATTTTATTTTTTGCATTTGTAATCCAAAGGTTTCCAAACTGTTCTTATATATTGCTATGCACTTTACAAGGACATATATTAATTTGTAAATAAACTTATACTTTTATTTGTGAAAGGTTCTTTGTAAAATACTCTATATTTCTAAATTGAATTTATTGGTAATTCTGGGGATGGGGGTTATTTTATGCTGATTTCAGCTCATTCAAATATATCCATCCCCCACACACATTTATATAGCAGAAAAAGGGTATGCATGTTCATGTATATACAATAAATAGAGGATTCAGCACCAACTAGGGAAATTATTTATGTGACTGATGCAAGGAATAACTATCTTGCCAGGTCCATTTACATACAAACATATAGAAATTCAGCACTCTGTTATGTGAAGAAAAGTACATTTTAATGCAACATGTGCAGAAGACCACTATTTATATTTTGGGACTCTGCCAGACCTTTAAATATATATTGGCACCAAATATTTAAATGAATGATCCAAAACACAACGGTACCAACAATGACATCATATATCCATACCAATGACTATAACTAACAGAAAACCATAAAACATAGTGAAATAGTGAATCATAAAGTATACTTCTCAACTTTTCAAATGACCAGAGAGGGATATTTATAAACTTTAAATAAAACATGTACTTCTAGGTAGTACTACTGTTGTTATGTTCTATTTGTAAAAATGTAATTTGTACACGGCTCAGGGCTGGAAAACATGTATTTGACCTTAAATATGTGAGTTTTCTGAAAATATGAGGGACAAGGAGATTTCCTCTGAAAAGGGGGTCTGTCCCTCCAAAACAAAAGGAGGTATGAAATAGGATGCATGTAAAAACTTAAAAAAACAAAGCAAGAAAATATTAGTAATCACCAGCTACTCTATATCACCATACTTATTGATATGCAACATATACATGGTAGACTACAAAGTGTGCTTTGAGAGTGTTTGAAATATGAAATGGATCCAACATTTTTTGTTGTTTAATTGTATTTGTAATAAGTACTTTGATTTATTTACAACTGTCAGCCTGCTGTAAACTACTTTTTCTCTGATAGTCTCTGTATTTCACCATTCCTAAAAAAATTGTATAATTCTTTTTCAAGGATGTTTATCATGCATTTCTTAAGATAGATGAAGCACTTTAGATTTTTTTCATCTCCATGGAACTGGTAGTGGGAGTTTGTTGCTAGATAGCATCTCGCATAAGTGGGCAGAGCTAAGCAAGAGCGAGCATGGACCTACAGAGCATATGTTGTCTTACATGTGTGAATAGCTTTTAAAAAGCAAAAGATTTGAGTGTCCCAGGAAATCAATCTGAGAAGTTGGAGGGCCTATTAGATTATGTTTATTCATTACCTTTACATATATATTGAACTGAGAACCCTATAAATATCTGAACAGATAGATTGTGATTTTTAGCTTTTTTAGCTTTTTATTTGAGCTACACTATATTCATTACTTTTTTCAACACTTAATGATTATCCACTTATACTTTTTGCGATTTTTATTGGCTATTAAGGTACAAGAGTATTTTATTTATCTTTCACTTTTTACATTTTTATTTTATCTGAACATTGGAATTAAAGATGCTATAAAGTAAAATAGGAAATGTATTTGTCTTTTTCTGTTAGAGCTTGCAGTAGTTTTCAATTACTTTGACTGCTTTTGCCACTCACTTTATGAACTACATATGTATTTTGTATGCCTGTGATCTTTTTGTATGAGGAAACACTACAAAATTATGTAGAACAGTAATGATTATAATTATCAAATGTCTAAAAAACAAAGAAATTCAAGATTGCAAATAAAACATTTATTATTCAATTAATGGGGGAATTTAATGCCACAGGGTTCGCCATGTCAGTTAGTGCATATGAATGTAAGATAATAAAAATCACATTTGCATTCATTTAAATAGAAATATATGAGAATTGAAGTAATGAAAACAATTTGAATGTATCATAATAATTCATATTAGTGGGTTAGAGTTTTTCCTCCTGAGATACTTTGACAATAAACTATTTATTTTCTTGTAACCATAAACATTCTCAAATGCAATGGGAGTATTTTTCCCCAATACGGTTTATACCAATGAGAATTCAGAAGCTCTTGAGATTGTCCTTATTTTTACATAAAACAGCAGTGCTTAAGGAACAATTTCAGAAATCGGGGATGAAAGGTGTGTGCTGTTTTAGCAGCTTTTTTGAAGAAGAGAAGAAATAGTATTTGCATTATAGTTGTAGTTAAAAAAAGGGATAGGGTATAGACTAGTATAGTATAATGCTACTATTAGTATAATTTCAGTAGCCAGTGTATTGAAAAGTTTAACAAAGAAGAATGACCGAGTTCACACACACTCTTTGTAGGAGCTAAATTCTGCTAATATTTTAAATATATTTTCTCTTTTTTTTCTTTAGCACTAATCTAAACACATAATATTTCTCTAATAATCTCTCAAACAAATGAAGCTAGAGTAAGAAGTCCTCTTTATTTGCAGTAACAAGCAGAAACAGCTCTAAGCTGTTTTTCTCCCAATACATGTGTTATTATTCTAAAAGAATATTGGTTGGAGTATGCTATAAGCCCCAAAATATAATTGAATGTGAGGAAATGCAATTATTGTTACAGATTGGAAATGCAGCTAAGCATGGGCAAGTTTTAAAAATTGAAGTTTTTAAAGGCCCTGAAATAAACTGAATGAGACCAGCAGTTCAGCTAAGGGGATCAGGTTCTTGAGTACCCTCATAGATCATTATCTTGCCCAGGTTATTCAAGAACCTACTACAAATGAGGCTATCTTGGATTTAGTCATCACAACTAATCACATATTATATTTGTCCTGCTACGAGTCGTCGTCACGCTGTTTGCGTGGTCCGTACGAATAGCGGGCTTAGCGATGAGCGCCGCAGGCGCTCATCGCCCGGCGAGCCTCGTGAAGCGAGGCGAGCCGTTAACCCGTAGAACTTTAGCCGGCTTAGCGATGAGCGCCGCAGGCGCTCATCGCCCAGCGAGCCTCGCGACGCGAGGCGAGCCTGTGAGTGTAAGGGCCGTTGCTCACGCTTGCGGGCTTGCATAGCGAGCCCGCGGCCTTCGCGTAGCGAGGGCCTGCGGGCAAGGGCCTCAGTTGCTGGGATGGATCCCAGCAACTGAGGCCGTTGCTCACACTTGCGGGCTTGCATAGCGAGCCCGCGGCCCTCAGTTGCTGGGAGATGTCATCTACACCCGGGGACCCGCGCCAGACCCACAACCCACCACACAGTAGTCCACCAGCCACCCGGACAGGCTTCCGACACCCATGGAGGAGGCTGGGAACCCCGCCCCCAGGGACAGGGCCGAGCCCGACATCCAGGGCCCCCAGGACATGGTGAGCCCGCGGCCCTCGCGTAGCGAGGCCTGCGGGCAAGGGCCTCAGTTGCTGGGATGAAGCGCCATCCCAGCAACTGAGGCCCTTGCCCTCAGCCCTCGCTGCCCTTGCCCGCAGCCCTTGGCCTCAGTTGCTGGGAGATGTCATCTACACCCGGGGACCCGCGCCAGGCCCACAACCCACCACACAGGAGTCCACCAGCCACTCGGACAGGCCTCCGACACCCACGGAGGAGGCTGGGAACCCCGCCCCCAGGGACAGGGCCGACCCCGACATCCAGGGCCCCCAGGACATGGTGAGCCCGCGGCCCTCGCGTAGCGAGGCCTGCGGGCAAGGGCCTCAGTTGCTGGGATGAAGCGCCATCCCAGCAACTGAGGCCCTTGCCCTCAGCCCTCGCTGCCCTTGCCCGCAGCCCTTGGCCTCAGTTGCTGGGAGATGTCATCTACACCCGGGGACCCGCGCCAGGCCCACAACCCACCACACAGGAGTCCACCAGCCACCCGGACAGGCCTCCGACACCCACGGAGAAGGGTGGTACCCCGCCCCCAGGGACAGGGCCGAGACCGACATCCAGGGCCCCCAGGACACGGTGAGGGTCATGAGGAACACAGCAGAGGGAGAGGGGGGAAAGGGTGGAAAGAGAGGGAGGGAGAGGGGGGAAGAGACACAGGGGGTTAGAGAGGGGGGAAGACACACAGGGGGTTACAGAGGGGGGAAAGAGACACAGGAGAGGGAGTAGATGGGGAAGAGACATAGGAGAGAGGGGAAAGACAGGGGAGGGAGAGGGGGTGGAAGAGACACAGGGGAGAAAGAGGGGGAGGAAAGAGAAACAGGGGAGGGAGGGGAAAATACATAGCGGAGGGAGAGGGAAAAAAGAGACACAGGGGAGGGAGGAAAGAGACACAGGGGAGGAAGAGGGTGGGGAAAGAGACACCTGGGAGGGAAAGTAGGGGGAAATGACACACAAGGGAGGGAGAGGAGGGGGAAATGAGACACAAGGGAGGGAGGCGATGGCAGAAATGAGACACAAAGGAGGGAGAGGAGGGGGGGAAGGAAACACAAGGGAGGGAGGGGAGGGGGAAAGGAGACATAAGGGAGAGGAGAGGGAAAAGGAGATACAAGGGAGGGAAAGGAGGGGGAAAGGAGACACAGCAGCACCCCACCACTAATGCTCCAGCAACATCAAAACAGATTGTCAGCTCTTTAACACAATGCTTCAAAATAGGTAAAGTATATTCATTTATTAATGTATTATATATTTCATTATTATACACCAAACAGCATTAGCTACCTTACAATTTCATTGCCGTCATTTTTTGACGGGCAAGTCGCTAGTATTGATATAGTATCAAAGGTTGAAAATGGTCGACCTTTGGGTAAAAGTGATTATAATGCAGTCGTATTTGAGATTGAATTAAAAAAAAAAAAACTGTAAGGGGCCAACAAAACTCTCAATTTTAAAATGGCTGATTTTAACAGTCTAAGGGCAGTAATACAAAGTATAGACTGGGACAAAGTACCTATGTTCAGATCCTTACTAAATATACATACTTATCACCATATATCATGTGGAAATAAAAGTAGAAAGAGTAAATCACATCCCATGTTGCTTAACAATGATTAAAAGATCAAGATCCGGAGTAAAAAATAGGCATTTAAATAATACAAACAAGAGGGGACAGAGATTACTTTACGTGAGTGCAAGAAAATTAACTTGCAAAAGGGCTATTAGACTAGCTCAAATAGAAAATGAAAAATTAGTTGCAAAGAAGAGTAAGAATAACCATAAAATATTTAAATATATATTAATGGGAAGAAGGCCAGGAAGGAAGCTAAAGGGAAAATTACAATGTGTCTGACAACTAGTGACCAGGAAAAGGAAGAAAAGCTAAATAAGCTATTTTCTTCGGTATACAGAAGGGAGGTACCACTGGTTGGGACACTGCAACATCATTGGGCTACACTACCTTCACTAAAAAATTGGTTTAACGCAGGAAGAAATCTAAAAGAGGTTGGAAAAAAATAAATGTTAATATAGCCCTAGGTCCTGATGGAATACATCCAAGGTTACTGAGGCACATGGGTTCTGTAATAGCCAGACCATTATATCTTATTCTTCAAGATTCAATCAACACAAGGTCTCTACCAGATGACTGGAGAAAAGCAGAAGTGTTACCTATATTTTATAAGGGATCAAGAACAAATCCAAGAAATTATGAGGAGGTCAGTAAGAACTTGGATCAAGGCAATTCAGTGGATGTAATCTTTTTGGATTTTGCAAAGACTTTTGATACAGTGCCACATGGAAGACAGGAATTGCAGTAAATATCTGCTCATGGATTAAAAGCTGGCTAAAAGACAGGAAACAATGGGTTGTTGTAAATGAAAGATTGGCCTAATTTGGTAAGTGGGGTTCCTCAGGGTTCAGTATGAGGTCCTCTACTTTTTAACATAGCATTGGAAAGTATTGTCCCCATTTTTGCTGATGACACTAAGTTGTGCAAGGTAATTAAATCAGATAATGCTTTACTTTCCCTCGAAAGTAATTTGCATAAATTAGAGAAATGGGCGACTGAACGGCAGATGAAATTTAATATGAATAAATGTAAAGTTATGCATCTGGGAGGAAAAATAGCCATACACTTTATATTCTTAATGAGGCAAATCTAGGGATATTAATACCTTTAGATTGTAAGTTTGCAAGTTTTCAATCTTGCAAGGTGCTTTGGGGAAGCACTTTGGACACTGGATTATAAGCTGAAAGACAGGGCCCTCTATCCTTTGCAACGTGTTAATACTGCTATTGTTTTGCCTTGATCGGAACCCATGTATAGCGCTACAGAATATGTTGGCATACTGAAGCAGAGCATGATCCCCTCCCTTCGGTGACTGGGCCGCAGGGCAGTATTCCAACATGATAACAACCCAAACACACCTCCAAGAAGACCACTGCCTCGCTTAAGAAGCTGAAGGTAAAGGTGATGGACTGGCCAAGCATTTCACCATACCTAAATCCTATTGAGCATCTCTGGTGCATCCTCAAACGGAAGGTGGGGGAGGTGGGGGAGTGCAAGGTCTCTAACATTCACCATCTCCATGATGTCATCATGGAGGAGTAGAAGAGGACTCCAGTGGCAATCTGTGAAGCTCTGGTGAACTCCTTGCCCATGAAGGTTAAAGAAGTGCTGGAAAATAATGGTGGCCACTCAAAATATTGATACTTTGGGCCCAATTTGGAAATTTCTATTTAGGGGTTTAGTCACTTTTGTTGCCAACGGTTTAGATATTAATGGCTGTGTGTTGAGTTATTTTGAGGGGACAGCCAATTTACACAGTTATACAGGCTTTACACTTACTACTTTACATTGTAGCAGAGTGTAATTTCTTCAGTTTTGTCACATGAAAACATATAATAAAATATTAACAAAAATGTGAGGGGTGTACTCACTTTTGTGAGATACTGTATATATATATATACATATATACAGCACATTTCCTAGACAGCTCAGTTTTGTATATTTGTAATTCTTTAAATTGGTCAGCAGACTATGTTTAACTGCTATTTTATAAACAAAGATTATTTTGCAGTGTTGTTTTCAATAGTCTCTATTGGTCTCAGTGTAGAAGTACTGCTGACAATTTATATAGGCAATTGGTGAGTACAGCACACTTTTTACGAAATTTTAATTATTTGTTTGTAATTTAAATACTCCTCCAGCAGGAAAAGAAAACACTATTAGAGATTTGAGCTGAATGACTTAATCCATTTCTTGCACCAAATTAGTCTATTGAGGGGAACAGTATACTCAAAGAGAGTGATCTCCATCACCAAGACTGCTATGTGAACTAGCCACTGGACTTAAATCTCATCAGAAAGGACATGAATAGTTCCAAATGTTTTGTCTATCAAAATGAAAAATAGAATTATTCTGAAGAATACAGCAGGAACGAAAAATAATCTTGATATGCAATGCAAACAAGCGACCATCAAGGACTTCAGTAGAGTAAAATGTTATCATTAAATATAATTTTAACAGCTGCCACCATGGAGTCCATTGGGACATTTCCCATTGAGTGCCAATAAGAGGTTGTGGTTGAATCAATTTTAGGATTTAATGGAGCTGAAATTACGCTGAACATGCTGAGGATTTTTCAAAAATATAAATGGCATCCCAGTTTCTTGTGAAAAAAGCTTTATTAACAATGAAGAGATATGTGCATCACAGTATCCACAGCAGCTCAACATTCCAAAGTAAACTTTTGTCATAAGTAATGTTATGGATGAAGTGATGTATGATGTTATCAGTAATGCTATATCCATTAGTCATGGCACTTTGAAATTAATTTCCTATCTCTATCTCATTTTGAAGAGACTGGTATAGAAAATGGAAGAATGTGGAAAAAAGGGATATAATAACTTTATTGAAATCTTAGCAACATTTTAACAAATCAGTATGTTTATATATATTTTTTTTTTCTTTTCTAACATGTACTGTATATAGGGTGTCATGAAAAATATTTACCCATTTCCTTAATTTCCTTAAGTTATTGCATATTTGTACATATTTGTTGCAATTAACCTTTTTCAATTTTTAGACAAAATGTAATACAGTATTTAATAAAGTGAACCCAATTTAATTACACATTCTTTGTTTGTTTCACTTATTTAAGGAACAAATGTATGCAACACCAACTGCCCCTGTGTGAAAAATAAATCTCCCCTAGATAACTCAATGTAATTAGAGAGTCACAGTCAATTTCACTTCTTCCAACCTTTACCATTTAGTTAGGTTGTCATCACAAAGATTCAACAAGTATGTCACAATCAATAGAATTCTTAAAGAGATCAACAAAAAGTTGTTCATATTTTTCAGACTAGAAAATGTAACTGTTTTTCAAAAGTCAAAAGCAGTACTGATCCCCAAATGAAATATAGTAAGTATTGCTTTTGACTTGAATTAGATAATTAAATTCCCATAAAAGTAATTTTTTCCAAATAAATGTTTGTTCAGTAAAAAAAATAATATATCACTATATACTGTAATGTTGTTGTTCAGTCCCTCAGTTGTATCCATCTCTTAATGACCACATGGATGCATGCAGCCACTTTTGTCTGTTTTTGGTAGTATTTATTGATATGGTTTTCATGTAAAAGATACTGAAGTGGGTTACCAGTTCCTTCTTCAGTGGACCACAATTTGTCTGACCTCTCTTGAATGACCTGCCCATCTAGGGCGACCCTACATGGTATAGCTCACAGATTCTTTGAGGTACATAAGCCCCTTCACCATTACTTGGTATTATTATTATTTGTTTGTATTACTGGTCATTCATAGCTACTCCAATCTCTAGAAGTTTAGAAAGGGATACAAAGCCATTTTTAAGGTTCTGAGATGCCATCAAGCCAGTGTAAGAGCTATGATCTCCAAATGGAGAACACTTGGAACAGTAGTTAATCTTCCCAGAAGTGTCTGGCCTTCTATAATTGTCCAAGGGCACTGCATAAAATCATCCAGGAAGTCACAACGCATCTTTAAAAAAATACAAAGAAATGTAAGCTTTACTACCCTCGATTAAGGTTAGCGTTCATAATTCCACTGATGACAAAGAAGAACACACATGCCAGTCTCTCATTTGCCAATTATAACCTGGATTATCCCCAAGTCATGATCTGTAGGCATAATAAAAAAGTGGAACATTTTGGATCCCTTTATATACTGTAAGGTATAAAGCAAACACAGCATTCCACAGTAATTATGTCATAATAACAGTGAAATGTGGCAGTTATAGTATAACTAGCGAATTGCCCGTCAAAAAATGACGGCAATGAAATTGTAAGGTAGCTAATGCTGTTTAGTGTGTAATAATGAAATATATAATACATTAATAAATGAATATACTTTACCTATTTTAAAGCATTGTGTGGAAGAGCTGTGAATGTGTTTTGATGTTGCTGCAGCATTAGTGGTGTGGATCTGCTGTGTAAGCGTGCTGAATGTGTGCAGTGTAACACTGTGCGTGCGCGAGCCCAAACCGTTAGCGTAGTCGTGTACTTCCGCATTGGCGCGAAATGGCGAGTAATGTGTGTTATACGTTTGTATCGGAATATCCGTAGTTGTTTTGTGGTGTTTTGCGAGTTTCTTGTGGTGTTTTGCGAGTTTAGAGTGCTGTAGCCTCGTTTTCGTTTTGTTCGGCGGCCATTTTTTCTCTCGCTTCGTTTTTTTTTTAGTGTTTAAACTGTTTTATTTGAAGTAAAATCGAGGTGTAAGTTGTATTTTTGAGGTGCTGGGTGCTCCCTCTTGGTGTAGGTAATTTTGTTATGTATGTGGTGTGTGTATGTATTGTGTTTGACATTTTCTAATGTTCGCGAGTTGCGTCCGAGTGTTGCGAGTCCGTAATGTGTGTGAACGTGTGTCGTATGTTGTTTGCGAGTGTCGTAATGTGTGTGTCGTACTGTTTGGGTTGCGACGTGAAGTTTGCGAGGGTCGCAGTTGCTGGCAAGGAGCGCCTTCGGCGCTCCATGCCAGCAACTGCGGCCCTCGCTTTGCGAGGTCCTCAGGTGCTGGCATGGAGCGCCTACGGCGCTCCATGCCAGCAACTGAGACCCTCGGGCAGTGCCCTCGCTTCGCGAGGGCCTCGGCTCGCTGCGCGAGCCGCGGCCCTCGCTACGCGAGGGCCGCGACTCGCGTAGCGAGCCCGCGGCCCTCGCTTCGCGAGGGCCGCGGGCTCGCTACGCGAGCCCGCAGCGTTAGCAACAACTCGTACGCTCACAACTATATATGTGATAGTAAATTGATGCATACTGCCTAAGTATTTACTCAAAAATATGGGGGAAATTATAATATTAACATATTTACAAAAACAGATTTTTATTGTACCATATGGTAGACAGCAGCGCACAAACCAAAAATAAAAACAGTATTAAAAACATTTAAAAGGAAATGCCTCCCTTTTAATAGAAAATGGTAAATTATATGAAACTTAGGTTTTTCTGAATGTATAATACTATTATATTTGGTAGATCGATGCTTCCAACTTTTTTAGAAAACCAGTTTCTTTTTTGTTCATATCATTTTAAATTAAGGAATCCCTATTTGTACTATTGGTGACAATGCACATTGCCTCAGGGTAACTTAAAAATAATAATTAACCCTGTGCTTGTTTTCTATAGGATATTCCAAGGTTAAATAATATGGGGCTGATATGCCTTAAGGTTAAAGGATAGGGTCCCTTCGGGTAGATGTTTGGAAGTTCCTGTTGAATAGTATTTAATAGCCCAGCGTCAAATATCACTATCTGCAAAAGTTTTTTGGCTTTTAAATAGCCCAGCGTTAAATATCAGTATCTGCAAAAGTTTTTTGGCTTATTACATTTGCGCTGTAAATTGATGCCACATAGCCACATAGCATTATTCTTAAAACTAAGCTACTATGTGTGTTTAATGCGTGGATGTTTTTAAGGGATTCTCAATATCAGAAACCATCAATGCTACCCCAAATAGCTGGTTTCCCTTCCTAGGCTATCTCCACCTCCTCATGACAACGGCGTGTGACGTCACAAACGTTTCTACGCTCCTGCATCTTTTTCAAAGGGGAGGGGGGGCATCTTTAAATAAATACAAAGTAATGTAAGCTTTTCTACCCTTGATTAAGGTTAGCGTTCATAATTCCACTGATGACAAAGAAGAACACACATGACAGTCTCTTATTTGCCAATTATAACCTGGATTATGCCAAAGTCTTTTGGGAGAATGATCTGTAGCCATAATCAAAAAGATTTTGGATACCTTTATATACTGTAAGGTATAAAGCAAACACAGCATTCCACAGTAATTATGTCATAATAACAGTGAAACGTGGCAGTTATAGTATAACTAGCGAATTGCCCATCAAAAAATGACAGCAATGAAATTGTAAGGTAGCTAATGCTGTTTGGTGTGTAATGATGAAATCTATAATACATTAATAAAATAATATACTTTACCTATTTTGAAGCATTGTGTTGAAGAGCTGGCAATGTTTTTTGATGTTGCTGCAGCATTAGTGGTGTGGAGCTGCTGTGTAAGCGTGCTGAATGTGTGCAGTGTAATAGTGTGCGTGCGCGAGACCAAACCGTTGGCGTACTCGTGTACTTCCGCATTGTCGTAAAATGGCGGGTAATGTGTGGTATGCGTCTTAGCGGAATATCAGTAGGTCTTTTGCGAGTTTCTTGTGGTGTTTTGCGAGTTTCTTGTGGTGTTCTGCGTGTTTAGAGTGCTGTAGCCTCGTTTTCGTTTTGTCCGGCGGCCATTTTTTCTCTCGCTTAGAGAATTTTTGAGTGTCTAAACTCTTTTATTTTGAGTTAAATGAAGGTGTAAGTTGCTTTTTTGAGGTCCTGGATGCTCCCTCTTGCTGTAGGTAAGCTTTTTATGTATGTGTTGTGTGTATTTCTTGTGTTTTTAATTTTTTAATGTTCGTTGGTTGCGGGCGATTTTTGCGTGGTCGTAATGTGTGCTAACGTGTCTCGTATGTTGTTTGCATTTGTATCCCCGTTTTTGTTTTGTTCGGCGGCCATTTTTTATCTCGCTTAGCAATTTATTTAGTGTCTAAACTCTTTTATTTTGAGTTAAATGAAGGTGTAAGTTGCTTTTTTGATGTCCTGGATGCTCCCTCTTGCTGTAGGTAAGCTTTTTATGTATGTGCTGTGTGTATTTATTCTGTTTTTAATTTTTTAATGTTTGCGAGTTGCGTCCGATAGTTGCGAGGTCGTAATGTGTGTTAACATGTCTCATATGTTGTTTGCGTTGCGAGGTAAAGTTTGCGAGGGTCGTAGTTGGTGTGTCGTGTTGTTTGCGTTGCGACGTAAAGTTTGCGAGGGTCGCAGTTGCTGGCAAGGAGCGCCTTTGGCGCTCCTTGCCAGCAACTGAGGCCCTTACCCGCAGCCCTCGCTACGCGAGGGCCGCGGCTTGCGGCCTCGCTACGCAGGCCCGCAAGCGTTAGCAACAACTCGTACGCTCACAACTATATATGTGATAGTAAATTGATGCATACTGACTAAGTACCTGGAAAACTTGTCTTAATGGAGGGAGTGATAAATTATGCTCTGTATCAGAAAATTCTTAAGGAGAATATCTGGTCATTTGTCTGTGAGCTGAAGAAGGAGTATAGTTGGGTCATGCCGCAACATAATAATCCACAGCACAAAAGCAAGTCCATATGATAATGGCCAAAAATAAGCAAAATTAAAGTTTTGGAATGGCATAGTTAAAGTCCACACTGAGTGGAACAAACAGTTAGTAAGCGAGCAATTACTTTTCACTCAGGGGATATGTGTTAGAAATAACTAAAAAAAATGTGTTATATGTTCACTCAGGATTGCCTTTATCTACTATTAAATTGTGTCTAAAGATATGACATTTTGTGAAAGAAATAGTCAATAGAGATACCTTTGGGACATATTTCTTTTTGCATGCTTTTTGGATTGCTCAACTCTAGGTAATGCAGAAGGAATGGTTGATGGCACCAGCAAGGAACATTAAGCACTTAATAGGGGTGGTTAGTCTATGCCAGAGCAGAGTAAGATAACAAATGAGATGTTGCTATTGATGGTGCTATGGACATTTTACAGGTGAACTAATTCTAGATAGTGGTGAAAAATTGAGTATTCACTATAAATTGGGCTCTGATTAACATATTGAAGGGTTGTCCTTGCAAACTTTATTCCTCTTCATCTTTTACTATTTCCAACCCACTACAAACATTAAATGCCAATATAATCTGACTAAATGAACAACAAAAATTGGTATGATACAAAGTTCAAAAGATATAGGAAGATAAATCAGTTTTATGAAATGTAAAATTAAAAATATGGCCCTACAATAGTGGAGCTGCCATTCATTAGCTCCTAGTACTTCACTTATTTTCTTTTGATAATTTTAGCAATATGAACTGAACTATTCCTCAAAAGTGTGGGGTCTAACATTAAATAATTATTCCTTGTTATGTTTTAAACTGTTTTAACAAGTTCCTCTAACTTAAATCTCCCCCTCTCCCTATATTTACGTATTTGTCTGCCTATCCATATATTATTGGCACTCTAGCACCCCATGAATGTAACATTTTATCCTGAAAAATTAGGAACTTGTTTATATATTTTACTAATGTTGTAGTCTGTTTTGCAAGTTGAAATTGTGCAATTTATCATATTAAGAGCGTATTTTATTTGCTGTAAATTTAGTAATACAAATAGAAAATTGAATAAATAGATAAATAGAAATGATTTCTTTCTGTGCTTTAGAAAACTAAATATGCTTTAACGCACAATTCTTATATGTCAACTCATTTGTTGTAGTTAAACAAATGGAGATGAAAGGTAAGCTCTTGCAATGCTTATTACTGTATACATTTTCATTCTTTTGCCAAAATGTATGTCTTTTGTCATCAAGAACAGTTGCTGATGATATAGTACAATTAAGTGCATTATACCAATGATATTTAAGAACACTGTAATAAATTCCATTTTATATTTTATGTCTTAAATTCAGGAAATCTAAAGTGTAAATTTCCTCATAAATCACTTTTGCTGTATCTATGACAAAGCATGTGTAGTTCTATGATACTAACAAAAAAGTCTATAAAAATGCTTGCTTTAGATCAGATAACTCAATTTTGTTACCTCTGCTCATTGCAGTTTATGAAAGAAAAAGGTTAAAATATTCATATATTTTATATTATATAAGCAGGCTCTAACCATCAGCGATCGTTTGAGTATACAGATCCTGTCAGTCCTTAATCCATCTCCCTAATTAAATGTAAATTTAGTCAGATTTTGTGTTTTAATTTTGGAAGAGAAGTATATTTTTTTTATCAAAATAAGTTTGAACATATTATTGATACTATCTCAGATAATTATAGTATTTCTGACAACATAAAACCTCTCCCAATTTTATGTAAACATGCAAACCAGTCAAACTCAACCTCTGTTAGTATGGTAAAATAATTATAGTATTCATAAGAATTAAAGATGAATGTGACTGATGGTCATCCATACACATGTATATAATATTATAAGACACATTTAATGCAAATTTGTGTTACCTACATTTTTACTGCAAATTTGCCTGCATCTATGTGCAATCCATACTCAGGTCCTCATTCTAATGATGGCCGCAAAATGTCTGCAAGGCTGCAAACCCTTTACGAGGTGCTAAGGCCCCTTAGCTACGTTGCTATTAAAAGTAAAGGGACAACAGCACACCCCTTTCTACGGCTAATCGCAAGCCATGCAATCGGCCGTTAGCTTTGCCGGGCTTTTACCTGATCGTGTGCGTTAGCTCGCAGATCAGAGTGCAAGCCCTCCAAACTAAAAAGTAAAATAAATTCAATGCAGCACTGTACAGCACTGTAATAGGGGACACATTGGGGGACATGAGGATTACATGTAGTACATTGGCTAGCTGGCACATCGCCGCTAGCCAATACTGTCATTTGTGGCCGCAGTCGGCGTGGCTTGGAGATCGAGTTGCTGCCTTGGAGGTCATCCAAACTCGGGACTACGGGCTTGCATGACCCCCAACAGTAACCCGTTCTCCAAGCCCAGCGGACTTGTGGCCACAAGTGACAGTATTGGCTAGCGGCGATGTGCCAACTAGCCAATGTACTACATGTCATCCCCATGCCCCCTTTAATGTCCCTTATCAATTACAGCACTGTATAGTGCTGCACTGAATATATATTTACCCCTAAAGATCCACTGCGGCTCCTTAAAAGGACCGCAGCACACTAATGGTTACCCCAAGCCTCGGGGGTACTGTAAATACCCCTGCGGCAACTAAAACTAATCCCCCCATGCTGCGGGGTCCACATGGGGACCCCCGTAGGGATCCCACATTAACCCTTGCAGTGGGGGTCCCCAACGAGGCCCCCGTTGCATTAAAAATTCTAATTTCCCACCACACGCGAATGCTAAAAGGACATTAAAGGTCCTTAAAGGACCCCTTATCAAAAAATTAATAACCCCTTCTGCAGGGGTTCTATAAGTACCCCTGGTGCCTAAAATTAACCCCATCACTCATGGGTGTCAATATAGACCCCTGTGATACTAAGATTAACCCCCTCAGTCCAATAGAGGCCTATATAAAGCCATATTGGACACTATTACCCCTAGGTTAACCCTACAAGTGCCATGAGGGCCCTACAGGTCCCTCATGACAAAGTCTAAGCACTACACTACACTATTAACCCTAACTGGTCCTATTTAGCCCTATCTGTGCCTATCAACCCTAACTAGGCCTATTTAACCATAACTGGGCCTATTTAACCCTTACTGCCCCTATTTAACTACTAACACTTAAGCCAAGCCACTAATATTTAACCCAAGCCATTAACACTTAGCCAAAGCGAGTAACACTTAGCCGACCAATGCAGGCACGCAGGAAAGCAACAAACTTTCGGGTTGGACGAAATGCAACTGCAATGACCAGTAAGGACTGTAAAGTAGACTGGGGGAGAGGCTCGCGATGAGCGCCTAAGGTGCTCATTGCAAAGCATGAAAGTAGCTCGGGGGTTGCGATTAACGCTGAAGGTGCTCATCACAAGGCCCATTAAGTAGACGAGGAGGAGGCTCACAATGAGAGGGAAGAGGCTCACAATGAGCACCAAAGGCACTCAATGAGAGCCATGAGCTGTGCGCTTAAAGAGCTCTGCACGGGGCTTGCGATGAGCGCCGAAGGTGCTCAGATTGTGTGGCAAACAGCATTGCCAGGCTTAACATTGTTTTTGCCATCATTTTTGACAAGCAAGTTGCTAGTTATATTATATTACAGCGAAAATACTAGAAATAAATTAACAACATTAAAATCCTTACTATATAAACATACTCATCGGCATGTACCATGTGGAAGTAAAATGAATAGGAGTAAATCACATCCCATGTGGCTTAACAATGACTTAAATATCATGATAAGGAAAAAAGAAACATGTATTTAAATTATACAAGAAGGAGGGAACAGAGGCAGCTTTATGTGACTATAAGGAAATCAACAAGGCCTGTAAAAGGGCTATTAGACTGGCAAAAATAGAAAATGAGAAGTAAGTTGCAAAGGAAAGTAAGACTAACCCTAAAATATTTTTTAAATGTATTAATGGGAAGAAGGCAAGGAAGGAAGCTATAGGAACATTACAAAGTGACACAGGCCGTCTGATAATTAGTGACCAGAAAAAGGCAGATGAGCTAAATAGGTACTTTTCGTCGGTATACACAAGGGAGGTACCAGTGGTTGGGACACTGCAACAAAATTGGGCTACACTACCATCACTAAATAATTGGTTAAAGCAAGAAGAAATCCAAAAGAGATTGGAGAAAATAAATGTTAATCAAGCCCCAGGTTCTGATGGAATACATCCAAGGATACTGAGGGAGCTGGGTTCTGTAATAGCCAAACCATTATATCTAATCTTTCAATACTCACTCACCACAGGGTCTCTACCAGATGACTGGAGTAAAGCAGAGGTGATACCTATATTTAAGAAGGGAGCAAGAGCAAATCTGGGGAATTAAAGACCAGTGAGCCTCACAGCTGTAGCTGGGAAGCTTTTGGAAGGGTTAATAAGGGACAGAATACAAGAATATGTCTATTTGAACAAGATCATAGGTAGCAGTCAACACAGATTTATGAAGAATAGGTCATGTCAGACCAATCTAATTAGTTTCTATGAGGCGGTTAGTAGGAACTTGGATCAGGGCAACTCAGTGGATGTAGTCTTTTTGGATTTTGCAAAGGAATTTGATACAGTGCCTCATGGGAGACTTTTGAGCAAACTAAGGGATACAGGAATTGCAGTAAATATCTGCTCATGGATCGAGAGGTGGCTAAAAGTCAAAGCAAAGGGTTGTTGTAAATGGAACATACTCCGATTAAACTAATATGGTAAGTGGGGTTCCTAAAGGTTCAGTATTAGGTCCTCTCCTTTTTAACATATTTATTAATGATGTAGAAGTAGGACTCGAAAGTAGTGTCTCCATTTTTGCTGATGACACTAAATTGTGCAAGGTAATTAAATCAGATAATTATGTACTTTCCCTACAAAGGGATTTGCATAAATTAGAGAAATGGGTGGCTAAATGGCAGATGAGATTTAATACAAATAAATGTAAGGTTATGCATTTGGGAAGGAAAAATAGCCATGCAATTTATAATCCTAATGGAGCAAATCTAGGGGGATCAGATATTGAAAGGGATTTGGGAGTACTAGTGGACAACCACCTAGGTAGCAGTGCTCAATGCCAAGCAGCAGCTGCAAAGGCAAGTAAAATATTAGCATGTATTAAGAAGGGTTATAGAAGCAAGGGAAGCAAATATAATTTACCACTATACAAATCCCTAGTACGCTCTCATTTGGAATATGGAGTACAATTTTGGGCACCACTTTATAAAAAGGACATTTTAGAGCTGGACAAGGTACAGAGAAGGGCTTCAAAACTAATAAGGGGAATGGAGGGGCTAAGTTATGAAGAAAGACTAACCAAATTAATCTTATTTTCCCTATAAAAAAAAGGCTTCTACAAGGGGATATGTTTACCTTATTTAAATACATCCAGGGTCAATATACGGCTTTGTCAAGTGAACTTTGTCAAGATAAGTGGGGTTCTTAGGTCCTCTCTTTTTTAACATATTTATTAATGACTTAGAGATGGGACTGGAAAGTACTGTCTCCATTTTCGCTGACGACAAAAAGTTGTGCAAGCTAATTAAATCATAATGATGTGCTTTCCCTCCAAAGGGATTAACCTAAATTTCCGGAATGGGCATCTAAATGGAAGATGAGATTTAATACGAATAAATCTAAAGTAATGCATCTAGGAAGGAAAAATAGCCATGCAATTTATAACCTTAATGGAGCAAATCTAGGGGTATCAGATATTGAAAGGGATTTGTGAGCGCTTGTGGACAACCACCTAGGTAACAGTGCTCAAAGCCAAACAGCAGCTGCAAAGGCAAATACAATATTAGCATGTATTAAGAAGGGTATAGAAGCAAGGGAAGCAAATATAATTCTGCCATGAGACAAATCTCTATTATGCCCTCATTTGAAATATGGAGTACAATTTTGGGCACCACTTAATAAAAAGGACATTTTAGAGCTGGAAAAAGTAAAAAGAAGGGCAACAAGGGGAATGGAGGGGCTAAGTTATGAAGAAAGACTAACCAAATTAAACTTTTTTTGGCTAGAAAAAAGGCGACTACGAGGGCATATGATTACCTTATTTAAATACATCCAGGGTCAATATAAGGCTTTGTCAAGTGAACTTTTTGTAGCAAGAGATTTTCAACTGACAAGAGGAAATCCCTTGAGATTAGAGGAAAAAAGATTTCACCTTAAACAAAGAAAATGGTTCTTCACAGTTAGGATGGTTAAACTGTGGAATTCTCTACCAAATGAGGTGGTGACAGCGAATTTGATAGATAACTTAAAAAAGGGGTAAGATATATTTTTGAATAAAGAGGGCATTCAAGGTTATCCTAGATAACTAGTGTAGGATTATTGATCCAGGGAGAAATTTGATCACCAGTTACTGGGGTCAGGAAGGAATTTTGCTTTTTTTTTTTTCTTATGAGACAATTGGCAAAGTTTTAATGGGTTTTTCTTTCTGTTTGCCTTCCTCTGGATCAATTAACAATTAATAACAAAAAGTTCACATATTAAAAATATCAAGAAAGATCTAAAAAGGTTGAACTTGATGGACTAACAGTCTTAATTCAACCTCAAATACTATACTATTAATAATTTATTAACAACAAATCAATTAATAACTAATCCTCATATTGCAGATCAGAGGAGATCTTAGAAGGTTGAACTTGATGGACTGAAAGTCTTTTTTCAACCTTAATTACTATGTAACTATGTAACTATGTAATTATTAATGCTGGACATCTCCCTTGTCACAGTCCATGATACTGCTTATTGCAAGTACTCTCCTCTGTATCACATATATAGTTGTGAGCATACGGGCTGTTGCTCACGCTTGCGGGCTCGCGTAGAGAGCCTGCGGCCCTCGCGTTGCAAGGGCTGCGGGCAAGCGTACGGGCCGTTGCTTACGCTTGCGGGCTCGAGTAGAGAGCCCGCGGCCCTCGCATAGCGAGGGCTGCGGGCAAGGGCCTCAGTTGCTGGGATGGAGCACCCAATGCCAGCAACTGAGGCCCTCGCAAAGCGAGGGCCTCGGTTGCTGGCATGAGTGGCCCACACATATCAGTTGTCCGGGGGGACAATGCGCTGCGGGTTGATGCTCTTAACTCCTCCCCGTCGCTCTCGACTCCTCCCCGGCGCTCTCGACTCCTCCCCAGCTGCCCTCAACTCCTGAGACCGCTGGACATGCTGGGCACTGAGGTGAGAGAGACAGCCTGGAGGGAAAGAGAGACAAGAAGGACAGATAGACAGGAGGGTACACAGATAGACAAAGATAGAAAGACACAGGAGGGACACGGATAGAGAAAGACAGGAGGGAGAGAGACAGAGAGAGACATGAGGGACACAGAGAGAGACAGGAGGGACACAGACAGAGAGAGAGAGAGACATGAGGGACACAGAGAGAGAGACAGGAGGGACACAGAGAGAGACAGGAGGGACACAGAGAGAGACAGGATGGACACAGAGAGAGGGAGAGACAGGAGGGACATAGAGAGAGAGAGAGAGACAGGAGTGGCAGAGACACAGAGAGACAGGAGGGACACAGGCAGAGAGACAGGAGGGACACAGACTTAGAAAGACAGGAGGGACACACAGAGAGAGACAGGAGGGAAACACAGACAGAGACAGGGGGCACAGAGAGAGACAGGAGGGACACAGGGAGAGACAGGAGAGACACATAGAGAGGCAGGAGGGACACAGAGAGAGGCAGGAGGGACACAGAGAGAGAGACAGCAGGGACAGAGCAAGGGACAGCAAGAGAGATGAGGGACAGAGAGAGACAGCAGGGACAGTGAGAGAGACAGCAGGGACAGAAGGGACAGAGAGAGAGACAGGAGGGATAGAGAGAGAGACAGGAGGGACAGAGAGAGACAGGCGAGATACAGAGAGAGAGAGAGAGAGGAGGGACAGAGAGAGACACAGGAGGAACAGAGAGAGAGAGACAGACAGGAAGGAGGGAGGGACAGAGAGAAAGACAGACAGGAAGGAGGGACAGAGAGACAGGAGGGATTGAAAGACAGAGAGACAGACAGGGAGGAGGGACAGAGAGACAGACAGGAATGAGGGACAGACAACAGGAGGGAGGGACAGAGAGATAGACAGGTAGGATGGACAGGGCGAAAGATACACACAAAGGAGCGACAGCGAGAGAGACTGACAGGAAGAAGGGACAGAGAGACAGACAGGAAGGAGTGACAGACAGAGATGTGAAAAGTGAAGTGGAAGAGACGGGAGGGAAAGCGGGGTGAAAGAGACAAGGGAATGGAGAGCAGGGTGGAAGAGACAAGGGAAGGGAGAGGGTGGAAGAGAAACAGGGGAGGGAGAGGGGGAAGAGAAATGGGAGGGAGAGGGGTGGAAGAGACACAGGAAAGGGAGATGGGGAAGAGGAGGGAAAAGAAACGGGAGTGAGAGGGAGGGAAAAGAAACTGGAGGGAGAGGGAGGGAAAAAACAGGAGGGAGAGGGAGGGGAAAGAAACGGGGGGAAGAGACACAGGGGAGGAAGAGAGGGGAAAGGGGACATCGTGGAGTGAGAGAGGGGAGGGAGAGAGGGAAAAGGGGACACATGGGAGGGAGAAGGGGGAAGAGACACAGGGGAGGGAGAGAGGGGATGAGACACAGAGGAGGGAGAGGGGAGAAGAGACACATGGGGAAGATGCTCGCAATAAGCACCTTTGCCGTTATTTCGAGGCCCATGATGATCGTCAAAGGTGCTTAACGCAAGGACAGTAAAGTAGAGGGGTAAGAGGCTCTCATTGAGAGCCTACCGTCAAGTAGAGGGGGGAGAGGTAAAGGGGGGAGAGGCTCGCAATGAGCGCCAAAGGTGCTCATCGCAAGGCCAGTTAAGTAGAGGGGGAGAGGCTTGCAATGTGTGGCAAACACCATTACCAGACTTCAAATTTTATTGCCGTCATTTTTCCTGGAGGGAAAGAGAGACAAGAGGGACAGATAGACAGGAGGGACACAGATAGAGAGACACAGGAGGGACACAGATAGAGAGAGACAGGAGGGAGAGAGACAGAGAGAGACAGGAGGGACACAGAGATAGACAGGAGGGACACAGACAGAGAGAGAGAGACATGAGGGACACAGAGAGAGAGAGAGACAGGAGGGACACAGAGAGAGACAGGAGGAACACAGAGAGAGGGAGAGACAGGAGGGACATAGAGAGAAAGAGAGAGACAGGAGGGACACAGACTTAGAGAGACAGGAGGGAAACACAGACAGAGACAGGGGGCACAGAGAGAGACAGGAGGGACACAGAGAGAGAAAGGAGGGACACAGAGAGAGGCAGGAGGGACACAGAGAGAGGCAGGAGGGACACAGAGAGAGAGACAGCAGGGACAGAGCAAGGGACAGAGAGAGAGATGAGGGACAGAGAGAGACAGCAGGGACAGAAGGGACAGAGAGAGAGACAGGAGGGAAAGAGAGAGACAGGAGGGATAGAGAGAGAGACAGGAGGGACAGAGACAGGAGGGACAGAGAGAGACAGGCGGGAAACAGAGAGAGAGAGAGAGGAGGGACAGAGAGAGACACAGGAGAAACAGAGAGAGAGAGACAGACAGGAAGGAGGGAGGGACAGAGAGAAAGACAGACAGGAAGGAGGGACAGAGAGACAGGAGGGATTGAAAGACAGAGAGACAGACAGGGAGGAGGGACAGAGAGACAGACAGGAATGAGGGACAGACAGAGAGAGACAGACAGGAAGGAGGGACAGAGAACAGGAGGGAGGGACAGAGAGATAGACAGGAAGGATGGACAGGGCGAAAGATACACAGGAAGGAGCGACAGAGAGAGAGACTGACAGGAAGAAGGGACAGAGAGACAGACAGGAAGGAGTGACAGACAGAGATGTGAAAAGTGAAGTGGAAGAGACGGAAGGGAAAGCGGGGTGGAAGAGACAAGGGAATGGAGAGCAGGGTGGAAGAGACAAGGGAAGGGAGAGGGGGAACAGAAACAGGGGAGGGAGAGGGGGAAGAGAAATGGGAGGGAGAGGAGTGAAAGAGACACAGGAAAGGGAGATGGGGAAGAGGAGGGAAAAGAAACGGGAGTGAGAGGGAGGGAAAAGAAACTGGAGGGAGAGGGAGGGAAAAAAACAGGAGGGAGAGGGAGGGAAAAGAAACGGGGGGAAGAGACACAGGGGAGGAAGAGAGGGGAAAGGGGACACCGTGGAGTGAGAGAGGGGAGGGAGAGAGGGAAAAGGGGACACATGGGAGGGAGAGGGGGGAAGAGACACAGGGGAGGGTGAGAGGGGATGAGACACAGAGGAGGGAGAGGGGGGAAGAGACACATGGGGGAAGATGCTCGCAATAAGCACCTTTGCCTTTATTTCGAGGCCCATGATGATCGTCAAAAGGCGCTCATCGCAAGGCCAGTTAATTAGAGGGGGAGAGGCTTGCAATGTGTGGCAAACACCATTGCCAGACTTCAAATTTTATTGCCGTCATTTTTGACGGGCAAGTCGCTAGTATATATATATATATATATATACAGTAAAACCCCTGTTATCTGGCACCTATGGGGACAGTTTGCCGGATAACTGTCAATTCCAGTTAATTATGAGTCCCTGAATTTAAGGGTCTAAACGACCCTTAAGCCCCCCCCAAAAAAAAATCCCTATGTGCTTATTTAGAGTCCTATTCAATTGGCCAAATTGCAATTGAATGAGGGCCTAAGTATTTTTTGCAAAATTAGTTAATTATGAGAAAAATATGATACATATTACCTATCACAACCATTACAAATTCTAATTAACTTAAAGTGAAAACAATATGACATCTGGGTGAGGAGGATGATTCTGACAATAACAGAGACTAAACTGAGTGGAAGAACAAATTTGAGGATGTTGCAGTAGTCAACCCAGATCTGATGGATACATGAATTTGGTTATTTTCTTATAAATTACTGATGTTTGCAACTCCAACAATGCTGGAGAGCCAGGACTCTTTGGACAAAGAAAAAATATGCATATGGCTCCACAAACACTGGTCACCAGATCTGGTGGTCTCCATTTAGTGGTTATAATATCTCTCTTGGAGCAGATAAGAAGGGCATACATTCACACACTGATATTCTGCAATAATTAAAGATACTCGTCTGCATCATGCTTGCAACATATTCAAAAGAGTAGTAATAATTGGATAGAGTTAATAGTAATATTTTGGTACTGAAAATGTATGATAAAACAAACAGCTAAAAAATAAAAGCTTATGTATCTACAAATTGGCTGATGTATTAATGATGTCTCAACTCCTAAGAAAGCAATTGCCATTCCATTTTATCTCAGTACTTATAGCCTGCCAATTTATTTAGCAAAACAAAATATTTAAAGTAAAATATAATGAACAAGCCATCACTAGTCTCTACAGATAAATATAAGTATCCAAGAAGGTAACATTGAGGCTCTTTAGTAGTAAAATTACAGAAATAAAGTCTATGGCCCTCATTCAATTGCAATTTGGCCAATTGAATAGGGCTATAAATAAGCACATAGCATATTTTTTTTAAAGAAGATTTATTTAGTGAAAACCTTGCTTTTGGATAGATGCTTACTAACTAAAAACTTCTTTAAAAAAATAGGTTATGTGCTTATTTAGAGCCCTATTCAATTGGCAAAATTGCAATTGAATGAGGCCCTATGTATTTCTATTTATTACATGTATTATAAGATATGAGCCACAAGTGACCCACACAAATCAGGAAAAACAGTGAATCCAAAGGGATTAGCACCCAGTATTGCCATCAGTGATTCTTCTATATCTCTCAATAGTACTGCACCAATTTATGGGAAACAGAAAATCGTAAAAGTTGAGATTTTCAGTATATCTAAATCCAAAAATACAAAATGAATGCAATATTACAGATGAAAATAAATGGTCTCAATAAAAAATTGTTAAATGATACAACTTGTTGCCAAAACTGGAAACATGCATAGTTTCAAATAAATATACAGATAATTTGATTTAAATTGATCTTTAATTGGTGGTCAATACAGACTACCATAAGCACTTAACCCTATAACTCATGGGGGTCAATACAGACCCCCATAAGCACTTAACCCTATAATTGATGGGGGTCAATACAGACCCCCATAAGGCCTTAATTAATCCTGTCACTAATAGGGGTCAATACAGACCCCCATAAGGCCTTATTTAACCCTGACAATTATGGGGGTCAATACAGGCCCCCTTAAGACCAATAATTAACCCTATAACTCATGGGGGTCAATACAGATCCCCATAAGGCCAATAATTAACGCTATAACTCATGGGGGTCAATACAGACCCCCATAAGCACTAAAGCCTATAACTCATGGGGGTCAATACAGACCTCCATAAGGCCTTAATTACTTCCTGTCAGTAATGGGGGTCAATACAGACCCCCATCAGGCCTTAATTAACCCTGCCACTCATGGGGTCAATACAGACCCTTATAAGGCCAATAATTATCCCTATAACTCATGGGAGTCAATACAGACCCCCATAAGGCCTTAATTAACCCTGTCATGCATGGGGGTCACTACACACCCCCATAAGGTCAATAATTTACCCTATAACTCATGGGGTCAATACAGACCCCCATAAGGCCAATAATTAACCCTATAACTCATGAGGGTCAATACAGACCCCCATAAGGCCTTAATTAACCCTGTCACTCATGGGGGTCACTACACCCCCCCATAAGGCCAATAATTAACCCTATAACTCACGGTGCTCAATACAGACCCCCATAAGCCTCTATTTAACCCCATCAGTCCCATAAGGGTATATGTTTGCCCTTATGGGGCTGTTAAAACCCTAACACTAATTACAAACACTACACTATAACCCCCAATAAACCATTGAATCTAAACTAACCCCCCTCTACACTAATCTATTTCCACATACACTACCTACCTACACTAACTACCACCTAATAACCCCCCCACCACTCTGACAGAAAATAAAAAAAACTAAGTCACCAAAAATAAAAAAAATCTACATTACAGAAAACAAAAAAATACATTACAACCACCCAGTACAGAAAAAAAAAAATTACACACCTGAAAAGGAAAGACATACACAATACAATACATGCCTACAATACAATACATTACAATACATACAACACATTACATACAATACATTACATTCAATACAAATAAAATACAATACCCCCTATCTATCTAACATACAATCATTTTAATATACAATAAATTCTAACTATATAAAATAATTCCCCCTTTCTATCTAATATGCAATACATCCTAATTACATCCAGAAACCCTAATTCTAAGCTAAAATAAAATAATTAAGACCACTTACCTTTGTAGATGTCCCTTCAGATCACCAACCTAGGGGTAAAACAAACAAAAAAAAATGAATGCAACACATTAACATAAAATAAATAAACATTATACACATTCTAAATATTCTACTCACCTCTACTGTGCCCGTCCTTCTTCTTTTCTTCTCCGGCGCGGCCCCTGTTAAAAAAAAACACAATACATTAGTACAACATACAGACACAAAATAAAATAAAATAAACATATAAACATATAAATATACATTCAACTTACCTCTCCGTGATGTCCCCGGCCTCCTCCTCTTCAGCCCCGGAACCATCCACACTCTAAAAAATAAAAATGAAAAAACGAACGGAGGTCTGCACTTGCTAATGAGCCTCCCGAAGGCTTTTCCGGAAGGAAATTGGCAATGGCGGCTTCTGATTGGCTGAAAAAGCTGTCTATCTAATTTAAGCCTAATATCTAATTTAATCAGAAGGTGTCAATGTGTGAGCCAATCAGGATAGCTTACACCCCAAAATCCCACCCTGATTGGCTAACGCACCTGTCAATCTTTATTTAAAACAATCACAAGGCGCAGATGCCTTCAGCCAATCACAATGGGATACACCCCCACAGAGTGATTGGCTGAAGACATCTGCGCCTTCTCATTGGCTGTTGTCAATGTCAGTGAGGGGGTCAGTCAGGGAGTATTTTATTTTTACTGTACTGTATGTATTGTAATGTATTGTATGTAATGTATTGTATGTATTGTAATGTATTGTATTGTATTGTATGTAGGTATTGTATTGTGTATGTCTTTTCTTTTCTTTTCTGTCAGAGTGGTGGGGGGGTTTATTATGGGGTAGGTAGTGTGAGTGTTAATAGATTAGTGTAGAGGGGGTTAGTTTAGATTTAGTGGTTTATTGGGGGTTATAGTGTTGTGTTTGTAGTTAGTGTCATGATGGTCCTATGTTAGGGTTTTAACAGCCCCATAAGGGTCAACATATACCCTTATTGGACTGATGGGGTTAAATAGAGGTTTATGGGGGTCTGTATTGACCCCCATGAGTGACAGGGTTAATTAAGGCCTTATGTGGGTCAGTATTAACCCCCATGAGTTATAGGGTTAATTATTGGCTTATGGGGGTCTGTATTGACCCCCATGAGTGACAGGGTTAATTATTGGCTTATAGGGACCCTGCAGCATGGGTATGTGTACAGGGAACAGGGGGAAGCATCACACGGATGTCTCGGTCTGCTCCGAGGCAGCACGTAGAGGCTTTTTTGGAGCCCTTGCTTGCATTTTTTGTGCCTGTAGGGATTCTTCCGAGGTGCGAGATTAACCTCATAGATTTAAGGCTGCGTGTGACTCCGTAGCTCTCTCGGAGCCTATTCTTGGCCATTTCTTCGGTCATCTCGCAAAGCAGGCTGTGAGGGATTCGGTCCTCGCAAACAGCAAAAAAATTGCCTTTTGCGAGGACCGAGAGAACTACGAGCGATAATTTAATGAGGCCCTTAATCTGTATTTTGCAATGTTGCTTCTGTCTCATATCTGGGCTCAGAAGTGTTTTACTTTTTAATTATTATAATATACTCCACTAAAGAGTTAAACATTTAGGGGGCGTGAGTTTGCACACCGGCGTGAGCGGTGTTAGAAGAAAGGATGTCAGGCATCAATGGCTTCTCTAGGATGATGTCTGTCACAGCAAGATAAAATTCTTCTTATGATGCAACACAGCTGCTGGTGGAGTACCACTGGTGGGCGTTTGTCTGCGCTCCTGGTGGCAACCAAGCTAGACTCTAAAATCAGATTACTTCTCACCAAAAAGTTAAAGCCATTTGAAACTCATAAGGGGATAATACCACTGTGTGAACAATCACCAAATACATCTTTACGTAGAGACTGTCTAATATCTTTTGAAAGTGAAATTCTATCTCAATTATCATCCCAGGAAGAAGAACTAATAACATTTTCTAGAATGAAAGAATTCTTTCAGGAGGGCAATTACATCAGACCTATCAAAATGGATATCTGAAAACACAAAGTCTATTAAACCAACTCTAAGCTTGAATTAGTAGAGACATTTTTTGACAAGCTAATAGTGGATAAAATTTCCTTCTGAAATTTGTTTCCTCCTTAGAGAATAAAATTCAGGAACTTTCTGGTAAAATTGGAAATATAGAAGATTGCTCTAGAAGATGTAAGAAGGTGTTAGAGGTATTTCAGAAAGCATAATAGACAAAGACCTGAAAGGTTTTGTTCGTGAGTTCTTTAGTAAACTGGTTCTGGACTTGAAGGCATCGGATACAGCTCCCTAAGAGTATTGAAAAAAACATTGCTTCTTACAATATTGTTAGATTTCACTTTCAATCTTATAAGGACGCTGTCATTAAAGCAAGTTATAATAGTCTCAGTTTGGGACCTCCCTATGACAAGTTAAAAATCTCCCTGGATCTTTCTCAAAATACCTTGGCCAAAAGAAAGGAACTCACAGTTATTACCCAAATATTAAGGAAAGAAGAAATTAGATACAAGTGGAAAACACCAATCGTCTTATTAATTCTGAGAGATGCAACATGGCACAGGGTTAACGCAGTGTAAGAAGGTCTGCGGATTCTACAGAAGTGGAATTTAGCCAAGGACAATCTGGAAACCTTTAAAGGAAAAGTGGACTTGATATACAAAAAAACAGAGTGGGATATTGTTAAATGATGATTCTCCTTATCTGAGCTTTATGCTCCATGTATGTGACTAAAGTGAAGGAAAATGGTTATAATTAGTGATGTCCCGAACAGTTCGCCGGCGGACTATTTGCGGCGATTTTTGCATGTTCGCGTTCGCAGCGAACGGCGAACACATGCGCTTTTGGGTTCACCCCCTATTTTTTATCATTGAGGAAACTTTGACCCGGCACCTCACAGTCAGCAGACACATTCCAGCCAATCAGCAGCATACACTCCTTTCCAGAGCCTTCCATCTGAAGGACCGCAACCCAAAAAGCCCTTTTTAGGGCTAGAACATCATTTATTTTATCATTAATTTTATTATTTTTTTCTGTGTAATCTAATTGCATATGCCTGCCTACCAGCGTGTGTGTCTGACAGGCTAACACCTAACAGCTTATATTGTGCTCAGTGAAATAAAACAACACTTTTTTACTGTAATAGATTGAATATCAGTTGCCTGCCTACAGGCTTGTGTGTGAAGCCTATTGCATCTATTCTGCCAACTTTTGCCAGTGCACAGTGATACGTCATATCTGGTGCAACCGTAGTGTACAGTGACATAAAACAACACTTTTTTGACTGTAATAGATTGAATAGCAATTGCCTGCCTACAGGCGTGTGTGTGAAGCCTATTGCATCTACTCTGCCAACTTTTGCCAGTGCACAGTGATACGTCATATCTGGTGCAACCATAGTGTACAGTGACATAAAACAACACTTTTTTGACTGTAATCGATTGAATATCAGTTGCCTGCCTACAGGTGTGTCTGAGGCCTACAGCGCCTACTCTGCCAACTTTTGCCAGTGCACAGTGACACTCATATCTGGTGGCACCTTAGATTGCACGCGCAGTGCCCCAAATTTGAAGTGGGAGGACCGACCAAGCATCTTTTTACATCTCCCGCATACAAAAATCCATGCCATATACACGTCCCCTGATAGTGGACGTAACAGGGATTAAACCGATAGGAATAGTACTACTTAACAGTACACACCTTATAATAATGGAGACAGAGGCAACGCGCATACTCTTTCATGCTGTGCAGTGGAAGCCCCCAGACTCTGACCTGTGTATAATATTCCATGCTGGGCAGTGCAAGCCCCCAGACTCTGGGAGTCTGAAAAAGAGGAGTCAGAGGAGGAAGGTGGCTTTGAGGAGGTGGAAGAACAAACACAGCAGGCGTCCCAGGGGGCTTGTTGTCACCCTTCGGGGACCCTTGGTGGCTGGGTGGAGGAAGAGACCTTCAATGACATCAGTGAGGACAAGGAACGGGACATGGCTAGCTTGGTATCCAACCTTGTGCAGTTTGCGGTTGTGCAAAGGGACTGTTTGCGGTGCATTAAACGGGGAGATTGGTCTGTTACTGTGAAGCGGGTGTAACCATTACACTACCTGATCGATACAACATCATACCTGATGTTTTAAAGCATGTTATTCCAAACAATTTAGGAATGTTAGGTGATTTATGCCCTTTATGGCTTAAAACCAGACTCTGCATCAACTATGTAATTTTCCGTGGGAGTTTTGCCATGGATCCCCCTCCGGCATGCCACAGTCCAGGTGTTAGTCCCCTTGAAACAACTTTCCCATCACTATTGTGGCCAGAAAGAGTCCCTGTGGGTTTTGAAATTCGCCTGCCCATTGAAGTCTATGGCGGTTCCCCGATGTTCGCCCGTTCGCAAACATTTGATGAAGTTTGCGTTCACTGTTCGTGAACCCAAAATTTGATGTTCGCGACATCACTAGTTATAACTTATTGGTAAGGGGAAAAAGGATGCTAGGTTAGTTAGTTTGGGTGCAACTTAATAAAAATTCACAATATAGACACAGTTCTAAGGAACTTTTAAGAATTGTAAATGCACATTATTTTGATGAGTGACAGGGCTCATATCCATGAGATAATAAGACTAAGTTCCCTATTTTACGGATTATAATGCGTAATGGTTGGGTGGATTTTTTTTTATTTTTTTTTTTCTCACCAAAGGATTAAATAGAGTAGGTGATATTTTAATCCTCTTTAAGTAAAATCCTATTTTGTTCTGAAACCGGAGGGAGAGGTTCTTTTTATTAGATTTCTGACTAAGCTCCAGGTAACAGGCCCTATAAAGTACACACTCATATCAGTTAAATTATATTTTTAAATGGTGTGGTCCTCTAAAAAAGGGGTTATAATGGATAAGAACTTCACTTTTTTTTTTCCTTCACATTTTTGAACCTAGTAAAAGAGGACAATAGATAAATAGAGTGGTCTCTATATTTAAGGAACACAATATGTAATAGAATTTTTTTATTTTTTTTTAATAGTACTAAATCTACCGGTAGAGAAATGCACTTTTAATAACCCTGCACAGATATAACATGACAATGGTCATAGTTATAGAATTTTTTCACATTGAGATAACCTGGACACAATCTGAAATTGGTCACATTAGTACAATTTTTTTAAGTCTATCACATTAATGAATAGTCTAGAAACATCTAGTTTTGTGCCTATTTTACTATACTTATAAGTCTCTATCTAGATAAGATTCCTCCTGTCAAGATGGGGGCCAATAGAAAGAGTAATAAACTTGGGATGCTTAATTTAGCTGAAGCAATTGTAAGATTAACCTTATATAAACGTGTCACAAGTTGTGTAAAAATGGGTGGACAAATAACTTAAAAATCCGGTAAGAGAATTGATATTCAAGCAAGTAAATTTAGCATTTGTATATAACTCGTGCCTGACCACATGCAGAATGCTATCAGCATTCATCTACCATTTTAATAGATCAGCAAATTGCCCTGTTTTCTCAGGAAGGGTCGTAAACGGTAGTTCTTAAAGACATATATGTATTTTTTTGTTTTGTATGAAAGGTAAGGTAGTATCCTAACAGAAATGTTTAAGATGGGAGTCGAGAAGAAGAGAAAATAATTTTTCCTGTCCATGCCTGATTAGAGCTTACCGAAAGGAGTTGTATTGCAGTAATCCAATGGGTCAATCTATATCAGTCGAGGAGCATTTCCCTCATAAGAGTTTATGGTGTTAAAAATACTGTCTCACAATACAAATGGATTTAATTCCCCTTCAAAGAGAAAAATTACCTTCACTAATTGCAACAAGATTAGAGGGGATATTCTCTGATATTCAGGAGACTCGCGCTTCACCAATAATAATAACTTTAAACAAAGATTTGACTCAACTTATAACAACAAAGCAAGAGGAGTCTCAATATTTTTCAATAACAGGCTGATCATAAAAGAGGATTACTGTAAAATTGACCCACAGGGTAGATTCATAATCTGGTCGGGCCTAATAAATTACATATATCTAACTTTAGTAAATGTTTATTGCCCTAACGACAAACGAAAAAGTTTCCTTAAGAAAATATTAAAATAATTAAATTGAATAAAGAAAGGTTAAGTGTGCGTGTGTGGCGACTTTAATATGGTGATGGACTACTTATTAGACAAAAATCGCAAGATGAAATTAAAAACAGAAACACAAGTAATAAAAATCTCTAACGAGTTTCTTAAAGAAATTACAATTTCTGATTTAATAGACGCTTGGAGAATGATTTCACTTTTTTTCAGATAGGTTTGGCTCATACTCTAGGCTGGATTATTTCTTTGTGTCTTTACAGACTTTGACAAAGACCCTGGCGGTCGAAATCCACCTGAAACCATGTTCTGACCATTCCTTGATTAGCTTAAATATTAATGAGCAAATAGAAATTAAGAACAAATCGAGCTGGAGATTGGATCCAACTCTACAGAAAGATGTAAAATGAGTAAAAGCTATCAAAGACGAAATAGAGGATTTCTTTAAGATTAATAGGAACTCAGTAGATTTAGCCACCATTTTATGGTGTGCCCACAAATCTGTAATCCGAGGATTTATAATTTCACATACTTCTGCACTATATAAACAAAAGGGCAAGCCCCTACGGGAATTATACAGGAATTCAGAAAAGCTTCATTGCCTAAATAAATTAACACCTTGTAAGAAATACGGAATACAAATAAATTATATCAACTCAAAGATTAAAAACATTTTACAATCACAAGCGGACATCCTTTTATGGAAATACAGTCAATCTCAAAGCTTATTAGGTAATTAAATAGGAAAGTACCTAGCTAGAAAACTGAAAAAACAACACATTCAAAATAGAATGACCTGTTTAATAGGATTAGATAAAAAAATATATATACATCCGGACAAAATATGAGAGGTGTTCAGGCATTTCTACAAATCATTGAATAATCTGAACACAGACCCAAATCTAGTGAAAATAGAGAAAAAAGCATATATATATTTCAGAATGGTTTAGATATTCCGTCAATTTCCAAAGAAGATCTGAAATTCATAAATAGGGACTTCACACAAAATGAAATAGATGAGGAAATTAGATCAATGCAGTCAAAGTCCCCGGCCAGGATGGCTTTGATCACATGTATTATTCTATCACATATTATAATTGTCTAACTACGATTCGTCGTCACGCTGCATTGCATAGTGCGTACGTCATAGCGATGAGCGCCGCAGGCACAGCGAGGCGAGCCATTAAACCGTAGTGTTGCGTAGTGCGTATGACTTA
The DNA here is from genome assembly GCA_027410445.1 of Discoglossus pictus. Lineage (NCBI taxonomy): Eukaryota > Metazoa > Chordata > Amphibia > Anura > Alytidae > Discoglossus > Discoglossus pictus. Next base: position 270,520,704 of record CM050164.1, read on the forward strand.
GCGATGAGCGCCACAGGCGCTCATCGCCCGACAAGCCTCGCGCAGCGAGGCGAGCCGTTAAACCGTACCACTTTGCAGATCGTACGACTTTGCGATAGCGTAGCGAGGCAAGCCGGTAAATCATAGCACTTTGGCAAAGAGCGTCGCAGGCGCTCATTGCAGGCGAGCCGCGAAGCGAGGCGAGCCGTTATGTTAAACCGTACCACTTTGGCAATGAGCGCCGCAGGCGAGCCTCGCGTAGAGAGGCGAGCCGTTAAACCGCAGCACTTAGAAAAAAAATACGAGGTGAAAAAAATTACGAGATAAGCGGCGGAACAAAAACAGTAAAAAAACTCTAAATACACACTAAAAAATAAAACAAAGGTCACTTACAGCATGGGGAACAAGGCAGGACGTCTGGAAGTGAGTTGGAACTGCAATTTACATCGATTTAGCCGAGTTACTAAGATCGAAAATCGGCTAAGCGAGAAAAAAATGGCCGCCGAAAAAAATGAACACAAGGCTATACTACTACAAACTGCGTAAACCACAGCCACAGACGTATGTGTTCGAAAAACAACGAGATAAATGATTAACCGCACAATGAGTAAAAAGACAATAGCGAGTACATGTTACGAAACGATATTACCGATTTAGGCATTAACACAGATTTCCCGCCTTTGTCTCGCGCCACATAGGATTTCCCGCCGAAAACAACGCATTTTGCTCGCGCAACTGCAGATTTCCCACCTAAAACAATGCATTTGTCTCGCGCACAAAGCCTATATATAGGGCACACTTCACACATAACTGACACTTTCTCCTCAGGTGATGACAGTCTGACTGGATGTTTTCTGATGCCGGGAAATCTCAAAAGATTGTTAGCTCTTCAGTATACTGCTTCAGCATTATTACATTAAAAAAGGTAAATATATCATTTAAAATTATTAATTAATAAATTGGGACTTACTTAATAAATAAGAAATAAGAAATTTAATTAATAGAAAAATAATATTGTGCTTACCTTTGTGAAACAATTGTTAATAACATTCATAATGTAAATTAATTAATTAATTTATCATTAATATCAAAATTAGTTAACGTTTAAGAATGTGAATACAAAAGCAACACATTGATTCATTAATTATTAATGTACATTAATTTAAGATTTATTTTGTTATATGTCGGGATTACCTGTGTGAAACAATTGTTAATAACATTCATAATGTACATTAATTAATTAATTAATTAATGATTAATATCAAAATTAATTAACGATTAAGAATGTCAAAAATAAATAAATGATTTATTAATTAATTATTAATGTACATTAATTTAAGATCTATTTTGTTATATGTCGTGATTACCTGTGTGAAACAATTGTAATAACATTCATAATGTACATTAATTAATTAGGAACACATTGATTCATTAATTATTAATGTACATTAATTTAAGAATTATCTTGGTATATATCGTGATTACCTGTGGGAAAGAATTGTAAATAACATTCATAATGTATCATTACTAATCATTATTATTAAAAAAGGTTAACGTTTAAGAATGTGCATAAAAAAAAGAACACGTTGATTAATTAATTATTAATGTATGTACATTATTTAAATAATTCAGTTCTTATATATTTTGTATAAAATAAACCATTTTTTTTTTTAAAGCCTATATATTTATGCTTACATGTTGATGTTAGATGTAGTCACACATTACTTTAATATTAATGAACATTAATTGATTCTTAGTTCATTAGTAATGTACATTATTTTAAGAATTCAGTTGTAACATACACATTTTAAAATACCACTCAAAAAAAAATAAAGGGAACATGCTTATGTCTTGACGTTATATTTAGTCAGACATTAATTTAAGATTAATACAGATTAATTGATTCTTATTTAAAGACTAACAGTAATATTGAGTGTATGTTTATAATCTATGCTTTCATATGTGTGTTCATGCTGATTGATTGATATATTTATTTCATGTTTTTAATATATGCAAAAATAGGTATGTTAAGCCTCATTGATTAATACAGATGAAGTAACATATTATACATTAATTTTACTATTTTGTATAATTGCAGTGAACTCTAGCTGAATGACCAGAGATAGTGACGTTTGCACACATTGAACATCATAAGTATAATTTGGACAGGTACAGAATTTTAATTATACTACGGCAAGATATTAAAAAATATGATTTTAGGTTTTTAATGTAGCCAAATATATGTCTGTTCATTTAATTATATCGATGAAGCAAAAGTTTAAAAATATTATCTATTTGATTTTAGAGTTTATTTGGATCTGCAAGGGAATAAACAGACAGCGTGACGTTTGTAGCCTTTGAACAACATCAACATCATCCTCACAGGAATAAAATGTAATTTTGTAGTGATGCATAGAAAAAGGCTATATATTATATATTTGGTGAAAATTGAAATTTATTGAAAATGGATAGTACTTATTGAGTCATTAATTTATGATATTTAGTCAAAACTTGAAAAAAGTTGAAAAGACAATACTAATTAATAATAATATTTAAAGAAAATAAGAAGCTTCCAACACTTGCAAAAAAATAAAAATGATGGTATGCTGTGAATTCAATCAAGAAGGAATGTCATTGATGGATTAATAATATAAAGATAGATATGTGCAGCTATTTCCGATTTCATATATGTCAATAAAATACTTTGAAAAATTGTTTCATTTCTTTCAGACTAAAGTGCAACAATTGAAAATGTTTTATTAGTTTATTCATCTACTTCAATCGAAAAGTACAAAAAGGAAAAAAAATGTATACAAAACAAAGAACAAACAATAATTACATCTCTATTTAAAATTACAGATTAAAATGGTGGAGAATGGAGAAGACAAAATTGAACGCAAAAGAAGATTGGCAAGGGAAAAGGAAGCAAAGGTGGAGAGATGCTCAGAAACCGGAAACTTCACAACGCTTGCGAGAAGAAGATCGACAGAGACTTTTAAATAAAAGACAGATGAGTAAGAAAGCCGCAACTGAGTGTGTTGGGGCTTTCAAGAAACGTAAAAGTAAACAAGAACATCTCTGTGAACCATTGTCCAATGATTCGAATTTGCAGAATGATTTAAATGTAGACACACAAGAAAAAAATGTACATATAGAATGTGGATCTGATATCTATGTTGAAGAAATGCATGATAATGTGTTTACTACTGCAGTACAAGTAGATACTCATTATTGTGGGTTACTTAATGTGGTTTGTCAGTTTTGTGGGGCCTATCATTTTATAAAGGAAAGACCTACTGACGGAAATTTCATTAGTTGCTGTCAGAAAGGAAAGGTGAAACTTCCACTAAGACACCCATTTCCATATTATTTAGAATGCATTATGAGTGATCCAACATTTCCAAATTATAATAATTTCAAATAAAACATAAGGTCTTATAACAGTGCAATTTAATTTGCTTCAATTGGTGCAACATTAGCAGAAAATGTACCAGGACATGGTCCTTACTGTTTCAGAGTTCAAGGTCAAATATACCACCGAACTTCACATTAACACCAACAAGAAGGACAGCAAAGGAAATTTGCACAGTTATATGTCTTAGATACGATGGAAGCTGTGGAACAAAGAATGACAATTCCTGAAAATAGACAGTGTTTGCGCATAGTCTTTGAACAGCTGGAAAAAATTATGCAAAAAAAAACATATAGTCAAGCATACAAACAATTAGCACAGCTTGAAAAAGAACAGAAACATGCTGAAAGACATCAATTGCCTACACCATGAGTCAATATGGTGTTAAAAAGAGATCGCAACACTGATCAAAGAAGATATAATTTACCTACTGTAAATGAGGTTGCCATGGTGTTTAAAAATGAACATGGTGAACCACCTTTTCAGCGGGATATTAGAATATATCCACGCAATAAAGAACAACAATTTATCAACATCAATATATTAAGATGTAATTTAGATCCAATGACATATCCCATTTTCTTTCCAAATGGGGAACCAGGATGGGAACCAAAATTACAATTGGAAAGTTATCCCAATACTAAACTTCGTATTAGATCTAATATTTCCATGCTGGAATATAAAGTGGCACAAACTGCTATCCGTGATTGTTTTAATCCAATTTTACATGGAGGAAAACTCACTCAACAATGGATTATTGATTCATATTTACAAGTTGAAGCCAATAATCTAAATTTCATTAAATATCAACAAAATAAATTACGAGTAGAACAGTATTGTGGATTAATGGATTATGTGGCAGATTTAGCTTCCAACAGAGACATTCCAGCTGGAAGAGCAATTATTTTGCCATCCTTTTTCCAAGGATCTCCTCGCAATATGCGAGAAAGGTATAATGATGCCATGGCTATTGTTACAAAGTTGGGAAAACCAGATTTATTTATTAATCCACAATGGCCAGAGATCAAGGAAAATATGAATCTGGGACAAACTACTTCTGACCGACCAGATTTAGTGGCAAGAGTATTTAAAATCAAACTCAATTCATTAATACATGATATCACTAAAGCACACTTATTTGGACAACGTGTGGCTTTTGTTTACACCATTGAATTTCAAAAAAGAGGATTGCCACATGCTCACATACTTTTAATACTGCAGGAAAAAGACAAGTTGAACACTGCAGAGAGAGTGGATTCAGTAATTTCTGCACAATTGCCAGACCAAGAAAAATATACAAAACTTTGGGAGATTGTTACACATAGAATGATTCATGGCCCATGTGAAGAGATGAATCCTAATTCACCATGTATGGAAAATAAAAAATGTACGAAAGAATTTCCAAAACAATTTCAAATGCAAACTTATGCAAATTGTGATGGATATCCTTTGTATAAAAGAACACAATGACAAACAGCTATTATCCGGGGCCAAAAGGTTGATAATAGATTTGTCGTTCCATACAATCCACATTTGCTCATCAAGTACAATGCACACATCAATGTATGTGTAAGTATGTGTATAAATATATATACAAAGGATATGATGCAGCTACTGTTGTTGTACAAGGTGCTGGAAATGAAAACGAAAATCCAATTTTACATGATGAACTATCAAATTATTTAGATGCTCGGTATGTGAGTGCTCCTGAAGCAATGTGGCGCCTTTTGAAATTTGAGATGCATGATCGGTCACATGCTATCTATCGTTTAGCTGTACATTTGCCTCAAAGTCAGTTGGTTTGCTTTACTCAAGGAAATTAAAGAACTGCATTATATCAAAGTGAAGACAGAGATACCACACTTACTGCGTGGATTAAATTAAACTGTCAGGATACGCAGGCCAGACAATTTTTATACATAGGTGTCTGGAAGAAGCAGCACTATGTCAAATGCTTAAGCAAATGAGACAACAATTTGCATTCATTTGTATATTTTGTAATGTACCTGATGCTTTCACTTTGTGGGAAACATTTAAATTAAACATGTCAGAAGATTTCTTGAAACGTTACAGAGAACCAATAGCTCTGTTAAAATCCAAGAAATATTGTTGGCTCATGGATTAAATTGTGCAAGTTTTAATTTACCAGATCCAGGACTTATAGATGACATCAATTTTGATGATTATGACACTGAGCTTCAAAAACAAAAAACCCAAGAAAAACTGGCAACTTTAAATAATTTACAGTTAGAAGCATTTCATGCCATCACAAATGCTACAGATGATGAAATGGTCAAAGACCGGTATTTCTATCTAGACGGACCAGGTGGATCAGGAAAAACTTATCTGTACAATTGTTTGATGAGTTATATTCGATCACAGGGTGAGATAGATATGCCATTTGCAACAACTGGAATTGCTGCACTTTTGTTAGATGGTGGTAAAACTGTGCATAGTGGATTTAAGCTGCCAGTTCCCATTTTGGAAACATCAGTGTCAGATATTCGACTCAATTCCATACAAGCAAAAAAATTCAAACTAACTAAACTAATTATCATAGACGAGGCAACAATCATGTCATTTCATGCACTGCAATGTATTGACAGATTCTTAAAAGAAGTGATGGATAATAAGTTGCCATTTGGTGGAAAGGTGATGCTGTTAGGAGGCGATTTTAGGCAAACATTACCTGTTGTGCCACACGGAAATAGAACAGAGATCATTGAAACATGTATCAAGACCAGTAAACTGTGGCAAATATTTACACATCTCAAATTATAATTAAATATGAGATCTGAAGGCCAAAATTAATTCAATGACTGGCTCATTAAAATCGGAGATGGAAAACATCCAGAAATACAGCATTTACCAAATGATACCATTGAAATTCCATCAGAAATGGTTTGCAATGAATCACTCATATCAGCCATATTTCTAAACACTCTTAATAATGAGGATTACACAGACATTGCAAACAAAGTGATATTAACATCAAAAAATATCGATGCCTTGAATGTAAATAACGAAATTTTAAAATACATTAATGCACCACAAAAGAATTATTACAGTGCAGATTCTATTCTGTCAGATGACAAAGACAGTGAATCTAATTTTAGTATCGAATTTATTAATTCGTTAACACCATCTGGAATGCCCCCACATATTTTACAATTGAAAAAAGGTGCAATTGTTATGTTATTGCGAAATCTGAATCCAAAAAAAGGACTTTGTAATGGGACCCGATTAATTGTGCATGAGTTAAATACATATGCATCATTTTATACATGCAGAAATTATAACTGGTACCCATAAAGATGAATGCGTTTTTATACCAAGAATTGATTTAGCTCCAAGTGAGAGTGGTTTGCCCTTTGTCTTTCAACTGAGACAATTTCCAGTTATCATGGTATTTGCTATGACCATCAATAAATCCCAAGGACAAACTTTTAAGTCAGTTGGGATTTTTTTAAAGGAACCAGTTTTTGCACATGGACAACTCTATGTGGCTTTTTCAAGGTGCACTAATCCAAAATAAATTAAAGTGCATGTTGAAGAAAACGAAACTCAAGGTCATTTATTGGACGATGGATGTGTTTACACCAAAACATTGTCTACTATGAGGTGTTGGAAAGATAGAGAACAATGGTTTCATTTCAATGCCAACATTTTATGGGACTCAATATGATTGCACAAAAACAATATTTCACGTAAAACATCTAAAGAATGAACAAAAAAACATAGAGAACAGTGGTTTGACTTCCAGTACAAAATGAAAGTACTCTGGGACTCTTTAAATAGGGGACCACTATTTCACTTATGAAAATCTATGTGATATATGCAGAATGGACAAACTGAAAAAAAAAAAAAATAACAAAAACAACAGTAAAATATCCTTAAACAGATTTGAATGGGTTCAAAGTTTGATATTTACATGATTGGCCCCACAAAACAATTAACTGAATTTTTCACGATTTACAAGAGTTAAATGTTTTTGTTTGATGTTACAATTTCAGATGTTAAATATGTGTTTTTTGAATTTTTAAAAAAGTTTGTTAAATATATATGTGGTATAGTCAAATATGTATTGTTAGTATAAAGTTTTAATAATAATTGGAAATGTATTATTTAAAGACGAAGTATTGATTCAGGGAGAAATCTGATCGCCAGTTAATGGGGTCAGGAAGGAACTAATTTTTTTCCCTCTTTGATACAATTGGACAGGTTTCAATAGGGGGTTTTTATTATTTGCCTTCCTCTGGATTCAATGCTAATTTAGTTTAACAAGAGTTTAACAAATATGTTACAAATGATAAAAAGCATGTTATTGTTAAAAAAAATTACTTACTCCAAGTTAATAAAGTCTGCAGTTACTCAGTTATAAATATGTATTGAAAAGTGTTAGTATTGTTAACAAAATGTTGAACGAATGTTTCATATACAAGTTGCATGTTACAAAGTTTAATGTTTGGGAAATATAAGTTGAAAGTTAAAAAAATAAAAAGTTAAAAAATATTATGTGTTTTTATGTTTAGAAAAAAAATAAGGGACAAATGTAGGTGACTCATTTTGTGTTGCAAATTTCACAACATTTAAATTTTATTGACCGTCATTTTTTGACGGGCAAGTCGCTAGTATTATATAAAGACTTAAGTGAACACCTATGTAATTCGTTTAATGGAATTAAATCTATGGGTAAGGCAACCCCAGAGTTCATAGAAGCGAAAATAATCAATATCCTTAAACAGGGAAAGGATCCCAAGGACTGTAGGAGTTATCGTCTAATTTTGTTAATAAATGCTGTTGCTAAATTATATTCCAAATTATTAGCTAATAGATTAAATATGATAATACCTAATTTACTCCATATGGACCAAACTGGGTTTATCAAGGGGAGACAGGCAAGTGAGAATCCAAGACGCCTAATAGACTTACATGCCTACGCCCAAAAAAGTAATATACCCATGCTGGCCCTGTCATTAGATGCAGAAATGGCATTCAACAGGGTCAGCTTGGATTTTCTAGAAGTGGTTTTACTAAAATTTGGAATGGCAGAATTTGCCACAAAAACGATTAAAGTTCTGTACACCAACCTAAAAGCTTCTATGGCAGGCCCAGGATATCTGATGGATAAATTCAACATCAGCAATGGGACACGCCAGGGTTGCCCCTTGTCCCCCTTGCTGTTTTTTATTTTCATTGAACAATTGGCCATATCCATAAAAAAGGAGGAAAATATTAAGGGGGTTACGATAGGCAAAAGGGAATCTAAGATCATCTTATATGCAGACGATATAATATTGACCCTGTCAGATCCTATAAGATCTTTTAAAAGGCTGCATCAGACACTTTCCGCCTTTAGTCAAATATCTTACTTTAAAATCAGTTATTTCAAAACAGACACTCTGAGTAGGGGGTTGGACATGGACACAAAAAATGTATTACGGGACCGTTATAGATATAATTGGAACTCAAGAAGCATTACCCACTTAGGAATTGCATTCTCATTCCAATTAAATAACTTAATTAAGTATAATTTGAGATACATTCTAAAACAGATAAGACTGACCCTATCTGACTGGAGGAATCTGAATTTGGACTGGTCGGCAAGAATAGCCACTGTTAACATGGTAAGAGCCCCAAAATTGTTTACATATTCAGATGTATACCAGAATGTGTACCAAAACAATTTTAAAGATAATGCAAAAAATCTTAGATAATTACATCTATGTAAAAAAGAGGGTTAGAATAAGAAAGCCATTTCTTGTATACAATTTGAGAAGGGTGGGTTAGGATCTCCTTCCATTAAGGAGATACACTACTCCATCTTAATTTCCCATTGTTGGTTGGAATCTCATTGTTGGAAGGATGTTATGGCGTGATATGGAAGATTACTTTTTGGGAGATTACCCAATACAAAATCTATCATGGACTCCCAAGGTGGACTTAAAGATAGTAAAAAATCTTCCAAGAGGCTTGGCTTCTCTTGTTAAGTTTTGGTACAAACATAGTGTCAGTCTGAATCTGTCTCACACTCCATCTTTGGCAGCTCCAATTAGTATTCTATCAACATATCAGAAAAATTACACTGATTCGGTGTTATTCAGATTATCCAAGTTGGGGATTATAAAGGTAGCAGATTTATATACTGAAGGCTCTTTACTAGATCTGGAAAGGATGCAAAGAAAATTCAGGATAAGAAATATATTATGGCTGACATTCAGATCATTGGTGGAAATTATAAAAAACTGTGGCTATAAAACAGTTAATATAGATAAATGCTATGAAATGGAGGAGCCTTTAATTAAAGGCATAAACTATCATACTCTCAAAAATAACGAAAATCCTCTCCTTTTATTAAAACAAAGAGCATAGAAAAATGGGAAGAGGATGTTAAATTTATTTTGGATATTCACTAAAAGCATAAAATATTTGGTTTAATTAAAGGCTCTTCCATGAAGGCTTCTTATATGGAACTTTTTTTCAAGATAACACATAGATAGTGATGTCGCAAACATAAAATTTTCAGTTCGCGAACTGCAAACGCGAACCGCCGCAAATGTTCGCGAACCGGCGAACCCGGCGAACCGCTATAGACTTCAATGGGCAGGCGGATTTTAAAACCCACAGAGACTCTTTCTGGCCACAATAGTGATGGGAAAGTTGTTTCAACGGGACTAACACCTGGACTGTGGCATGCCGGAGGGGGATTTTTAGAACCGGGAGATGGAAAAAGATGCTTGGTTGGTCGTATCACTTCAATTTTGGGGCACGGCACGTGCAATCAAAGGTGCCACCAGATAGGAGTGGTGTGTTTGTAAGTACTGCTCTTATCAGTTTAATACTTGTTACGTCACCTATCAGGGGGCGTGTATAAGGCCTGGATTTTTAGAACCGGGAGATGGAAAAAGATGCTTGGTTGGTCGTATCACTTCAATTTTTGGGCATGTGCAATCAAAGGTGCCACCAGATAGCAGTGGCGTGTTTGTAAGTACTACTCTTATCAGTGTAATACTTGTTACGTCACCTATCAGGGGGAGTGTATAAGGCCTGGATTTTTAGAACCGGGAGATGGAAAAAGATGCTTGGTTGGTCGTATCACTTTAATTTTGGGGCACGGCGCATGCAATCAAAGGTGCCACCAGATAGGAGTGGCGTGTTTGTAAGTACTACTCTTATCAGTTTAATACTTGTTACATTACCTATCAGGGGGCGTGTATAAGGACTGGATTTTTAGAACCGGGAGATGGAAAAAGATGCTTGGTTGGTTGTATCACTTCAATTTTGGGGCACGGCATGTGCAATCAAAGGTGCCACCAGATAGAAGTGGCATGTTTGTAATTACTACTCTTATCAGTTTAATACTTGTTACGTCACCTATCAGGGGGCGTGTATAAGGCCTGGATTTCTCGAACCGGGAGATGGAAAAAGATGCTTGGTTGGTCGTATCACTTCAATTTTGGGGCAAGGCGTGTGCAATCAAAGGTGCCACCAGATAGGAGTGGCGTGTTTGTAAGTACTACTCTTATCAGTTTAATACTTGTTACATCACCTATCAGGGGGCGTGTATAAGACCTGGATTTTTAGAACCGGGAGATGGAAAAAGATGCTTGGTTGGTCGTATCACTTCAATTTTGGGACTCGGCACGTGCAATCAAAGGTGCCACCATATAGGAGTGGCGTGTTTGTAAGTACTACTCTTATCAGTTTAATACCTGTTACAGCACCTATCAGGGGGCGTGTATAAGGCCTGGATTTTTGGAACCGGGAAATGGAAAAAGATACTTGGTTGGTCATATCACTTCAAATTTGGGGCACGGGACGTGCAATCAAAGGTGTCACCATATAGGAGTGGCGTGTTTGTAAGTACTACTCTTATCAGTTTAATATTTGTTACATCACCTATCAGGGCACGTGTATAAGGCCTGGATTTTTGGGACCGGGAGATGGAAAAAGATGCTTGGTTGGTTGTATCACTTCAAATTTGGGGCACTTTGTGACATTAGCTTCTTATGCTCAAACATGTCCTTTACAGGCACCTGACTATGGGCAGATGAGCAGGAACTGCTCAAGGCGAGAGACGGAGTGGCGGATGGTTGAGAGGGGGCAAGGAGGACAGCAGTGGTTGATGTGGCTGATGATGCTGAACCAGGAGGTGGATGGCGGCTTTGAGTTTGTGTGCTGCTTGTACTCATGTGTTGGTCTGGAGTCACCCAAACATTAGGTCTCAACCTGTAGAGGATAAGGGAACCAGGCTACTCTAGACCTCATTCATCATTACAGGTTTTGACAGATTGGTACTATGCGTGCAAGCTACTGTGACAACAGATATGAGTGGCACTGTGCACTTGCAGACGTTTGGCAGAGTAGACGCTGTAGGTCTGACACACACGCTTGCAGACAACTAACTGGTTTGCAATCTATTACAGTAGAAAAAAAAATTTTTTGTTTTAAATGTAGACTACTGTTACACCAGAAATGAGTGGTGTGTTAAGTAGTACTACCCCAATCAGTTTAATCCCTGTTATGTGACTTTTTGGGGGTTTGGTTGTTGAAGCCACAGTGCAGCACAGAGGCCAGAAAAATTAGGCATGTACACATGCCGGAAAAATTAGGTATTGTTGATCTTGCAGCGAGCAGAGAAGAATGTAGGCCTGATTCAACGCCCCAGCCCCGCATACCCACACTCAGAGATTGAGGGGGGGACCTGAGAAGGCCACAGGCCGGAGATATAAAGGGGGGCCATCCCAAATAAGCACACATGCGGGGACAAAGGTAGTGAAGGGGACATAGAGGCCCATGGACTGACGGTCGCCATCTTGGCAGGAAAAGGGCCCAGCAATTTAGCCAAACTGACCCAGCACAGGCAGCTACTTGAGTCAAACGCTGTACAATTACACCTAATAAAGCTGAAACATGCAGCAGCAGGGATTCTAAACGGCCACACGGGGACAAGGAGGCTAACAGCCCCCACAGTCTCTGCACCACTCTTTTTAACAGATAACACAAGGGGCTAACTAGGGACCTTGTCCACATAAAAAACAGAATTTCATTGGAGGAATTATTAGTGTCTTTACCCCCCAAGAGAGGACATAATATACGGTATCTTTAAACTACCTGATGGCCAAACCTCCTTTAGCCCCAATGCTATCCAAGAAACATTTCAAAACTTCTATCAGACCATATATTCATCCCAATCCAGCTGCAGCGGATCTGACATAGAGTCCTTCCTACTACAGCAAGAAGTCCACAAAATACCTGTACCTCAATTGGACAGCTTGAAACTAGACATATCCCAAGAGGAAGTTAAATCTACAATCCAAGATCTTAAATTTGGCAAGTCCCCAGGGCCAGACGGTTTTACTCATCTGTACTATAAGAAATTTGAGCCCTTGCTTATCCCCGCACCTAACATCTTTGTTTAACGCTATACTAAATGGAGAACCTATGCCCCCTTAATTGAATCAGGCCAACCTCATAGTCTTTCCAAAAGAGGGTAGGGACCCTTTAGAGGTTAAAAATCATCGCCCCATACCCCTGATAAATGTGGATGGCAAGATCCTAGCTAAAATTATGGCCAAACGAATATCTAACTTTTTACTGAACTAAATACACAAGGCCCAAACAGGGTTCATTCCTTTCAGAGAGGCAGGAAATAATGTTAGGAGGGTTCTGAACGCCCAGTTCTTGGCTCAACACTATAACAACCCAGTTTGCACTCTAGCCCTAGACATAGAGAAGGCTTTTGATACGGGGGAATGACCATATATGTACAAAATGCTAGATAAGTTTGGATTTGAGGGACGCTTTCTCAACCTGCTCAGAAGGTACTACGACTCACCAGTAGCTAGCTTAAAGATACCAGGGGACCATAAGGCCAAAATCCAAGTACAGAGAGGGACCAGGCAGGGATGCCCACTCTCCCCACTGTTCTTTGCTCTTGCCATTTAACCCCTAGCGCAGGCAATCAGAACCAACCATGCCATCCAGGGGGTTCAAGTAGGACACCATCATTTTATAAGACCTGGATTTTTAGAACCGGGAGATAGAAAAAGATGCTCGGTTGGTGGTATCACTTCTTTTTTTATGGCACGGCACGTGCAATCAAAGGTGCCACCAGATAGGAGTGGCGTGTTTGTAAGTACTACTCTTATCAGTTTAATACTTGTTATATCACCTATCAGGGGGCGTGTATAAGGCCTGAATTTTTAGAACTGGGAGATGGAAAAAGATGCTTGGTTGGTCGTATCACTTCAATTTTGGGGCACGGCATGTGCAATCAAAGGTGCCACCAGATAGAAGTGGCATGTTTGTAATTACTACTCTTATCAGTTTAATACTTGTTACGTCACCTATCAGGGGGCGTGTATAAGGCCTTGATTTCTCGAACCGGGAGATGGAAAAAGATGCTTGGTTGCTCGTATCACTTCAATTTTGGGGCAAGGCGTGTGCAATCAAAGGTGCCACCAGATAGGAGTGGCGTGTTTGTAAGTACTACTCTTATCAGTTTATTACTTGTTACATCACCTATCAGGGGGCGTGTATAAGACCTGGATTTTTAGAACCGGGAGATGGAAAAAGATGCTTGGTTGGTCGTATCACTTCAATTTTGGGGCACGGCACGTGCAATCAAAGGTGCCACCATATAGGAGTGGCGTGTTTGTAAGTACTACTCTTATCAGTTTAATACCTGTTACAGCACCTATCAGGGGGCGTGTATAAGGCCTGGATTTTTGGAACCGGGAAATGGAAAAAGATACTTGGTTGGTCATATCACTTCAAATTTGGGGCACGGGACGTGCAATCAAAGGTGTCACCATATAGGAGTGGCGTGTTTGTAAGTACTACTATTATCAGTTTAATATTTGTTACATCACCTATCAGGGCACGTGTATAAGGCCTGGATTTTTGGGACCGGGAGATGGAAAAAGATGCTTGGTTGGTTGTATCACTTCAAATTTGGGGCACTTTGTGACATTAGCTTCTTATGCTCAAACATGTCCTTTACAGGCACCTGACTATGGGCAGATGAGCAGGAACTGCTCAAGGCGAGAGACGGAGTGGCGGATGGTTGAGAGGGGGCAAGGAGGACAGCAGTGGTTGATGTGGCTGATGATGCTGAACCAGGAGGTGGATGGCGGCTTTGAGTTTGTGTGCTGCTTGTACTCATGTGTTGGTCTGGAGTCACCCAAACATTAGGTCTCAACCTGTAGAGGATAAGGGAACCAGGCTACTCTAGACCTCATTCATCATTACAGGTTTTGACAGATTGGTACTATGCGTGCAAGCTACTGTGACAACAGATATGAGTGGCACTGTGCACTTGCAGACGTTTGGCAGAGTAGACGCTGTAGGTCTGACACACACGCTTGCAGACAACTAACTGGTTTGCAATCTATTACAGTAGAAAAAAAATTTTTTTGTTTTAAATGTAGACTACTGTTACACCAGAAATGAGTGGTGTGTTAAGTAGTACTACCCCAATCAGTTTAATCCCTGTTATGTGACTTTTTGGGGGTTTGGTTGTTGAAGCCACAGTGCAGCACAGAGGCCAGAAAAATTAGGCATGTACACATGCCGGAAAAATTAGGTATTGTTGATCTTGCAGTGAGCAGAGAAGAATGTAGGCCTGATTCAACGCCCCAGCCCCGCATACCCACACTCAGAGATTGAGGGGGGGACCTGAGAAGGCCACAGGCCGGAGATATAAAGGGGGGCCATCCCAAATAAGCACACAAGCGGGGACAAAGGTAGTGAAGGGGACATAGAGGCCCATGGACAGACGGTCGCCATCTTGGCAGGAAAAGGGCCCAGCAATTTAGCCAAACTGACCCAGCACAGGCAGCTACTTGAGTCAAACGCTGTACAATTACACCTAATAAAGCTGAAACATGCAGCAGCAGGGATTCTAAATGGCCACACGGGGACAAGGAGGCTAACAGCCCCCACAGTCTCTGCACCACTCTTTTTAACAGATAACACAAGGGGCTAACTAGGGACCTTGTCCACATAAAAAACAGAATTTCATTGGAGGAATTATTAGTGTCTTTACCCCCCAAGAGAGGACATAATATACGGTATCTTTAAACTACCTGATGGCCAAACCTCCTTTAGCCCCAATGCTATCCAAGAAACATTTCAAAACTTCTATCAGACCATATATTCATCCCAATCCAGCTGCAGCGGATCTGACATAGAGTCCTTCCTACTACAGCAAGAAGTCCACAAAATACCTGTACCTCAATTGGACAGCTTGAAACTAGACATATCCCAAGAGGAAGTTAAATCTACAATCCAAGATCTTAAATTTGGCAAGTCCCCAGGGCCAGACGGTTTTACTCATCTGTACTATAAGAAATTTGAGCCCTTGCTTATCCCCGCACCTAACATCTTTGTTTAACGCTATACTAAATGGAGAACCTATGCCCCCTTAATTGAATCAGGCCAACCTCATAGTCTTTCCAAAAGAGGGTAGGGACCCTTTAGAGGTTAAAAATCATCGCCCCATACCCCTGATAAATGTGGATGGCAAGATCCTAGCTAAAATTATGGCCAAACGAATATCTAACTTTTTACTGAACTAAATACACAAGGCCCAAACAGGGTTCATTCCTTTCAGAGAGGCAGGAAATAATGTTAGGAGGGTTCTGAACGCCCAGTTTTTGGCTCAACACTATAACAACCCAGTTTGCCCTCTAGCCCTAGACATAGAGAAGGCTTTTGATACGGGGGAATGACCATATATGTACAAAATGCTAGATAAGTTTGGATTTGAGGGACGCTTTCTCAACCTGCTCAGAAGGTACTACGACTCACCAGTAGCTAGCTTAAAGATACCAAGGGACCATAAGGCCAAAATCCAAGTAAAGTTAACCCCTAGCGTAGGCAATCAGAACCAACCATGCCATCCAGGGGGTTCAAGTAGGACACCATCAGTTTAAGTGTTCACTTTTTGCGGACGATATGCTTTGCACTCTGACCAAGCCCCTTCTCTCTATACCAGCACTCATGTCCACTATAAAAGACTTCAGCTAAATCTCGGGCCTCAAATCCTTGCAAAAGGATATTTCTCTTTCAATGGAATCCTGCTTACTGGGGATACACATAAAAAAACTTATCTCAATCCTAGAACAAGCTATTCCAATTAATGGCTTTAGCATTCAAAATACACATAGCTACCCGGGCCCGGATGGATTTACAAATCTCTATTACCAAACTTTTATAGACTTGTTATTACCCCACTTAGCCACACTTTTCAATCACATTTTAGAAGGCTCTCCCATGCCACAAGAACTAAACCATGCAAATATGATATGTTTCCCGAAAGAACTACGAGACCCATTAGAACTTAAAAATTACTGCCCCATATCACTCTTAAACAGGGACATAAAATTTTTTGCCAAAATAATGGCAAACAGGATATAGCGATTTCTCCCTCCATAACCCATAAAGACCAAACAGGGTTTATCCCCCATAGACAAACAGGGGACAATATCAGACGGACAAAATGTTTATCTCATGGTCATCCCAACATCAAATACCCACATGCCTTTTGGCGTTAGATATAGAAAAGGCCTTTGATACGTTGGAATGGCCTTATTTAAAAGCAGTATTACAGAAATTTGGGTTTGCAGGCAAATTTATGAACTTGATAGATACATACTACAAATCCCCGTCAGCCAGATTAAAACTCCCGGGAGATTGCTTACAAGTAACAACACATAAAGATTAAAAGGGGAAAAAACTAATTTTTAGATTTATTTGGAGTCATAAAGCCCCGAGGATCTCAAAAAATAATATGTATAGACCAAAAGCTAAAGGGGGCCTATCATGCCCGAATCTCAAACAGTATTACAAGGCAGCGCTGCTGGCTTTCATTCCTCTGGCGCATTCTCCCACACATCAGCCGCTCTGGTTATTTATGGAAAATGTAAGCATGTCACCTTATACATGGGATACAGTAATATGGATTCCAGGCCTGTATACTTTTTTGAGAAATTTGAAAAACCCGTTGATTAAGCACTCATTAAAAATATGGACTGAGATGAACTGGACACAAAAACTGGACACTCGGGTATCAGATCTTACCTCTATCGTACCCAATCCCCACTTTAAGATACATCTTCCGGAAAGCTCTCTCAGTTGGTGGAAGTCTCAGAACCTACTAAGGGTTGGTCCATGGTGGCATGACGACAAAATAATGACCTTTGAGCGGGTGAGAGATAGATACAATTTACCCCTGGCTGAACACTATAATTTTTGCAGGATACATCATTTTAAATATACGATAAGTGGTAGGGGAACCCCCCAAAGAAACACTAGGCTACTCAAAAAATGTAGGGATTCCCCCTTTCAGCCTGGTATTATTAGCCTCATGTTTGAACTATTTAATGAAAACTCATGGGCAAACAAACCAGACTATACCAAAGCCTGGGAGAGCGATTTGGGCACTGAGTTAGCAGAAAGCACATGGGATAAAAGTTGGCAAGGCTTAAGTAGGGGATCTTTAAATTATAGTCTGCTTGAGACTTCAATAAAGGTCCTACACAGGACATATATTACTCCTTTTAAGCTAAATAAATGGGATCCAAAACAGAGCTCATGTTTTAGGAACAGTGGTAATGAGGCTACATTTATTCATGTCTGGTGGGAGTGTTCGGCAGTCATAAGACTATGGGAAGAAACATGCTTACTAGCTTCTAAAATGTTTAAGATTCAGATTTCTGCTAATATAGAAAACTGCATGCTGGGTGTTCCGCATGTCTGTCTCTCGCCCGCTCAAAATAGGCTATTAAAGTTCATCATGTTGGCCACAAAGAACCATATAGCCAGACAATGGAAATCGGATACCCTACACTTTCAGGTGGTTAAAAATAAATTAAACTTTACCCTTATAAATGAACGCCTTACCCATTTAGTAGACAACTCCATGGATACATTTTGAGATATATGGTCTCCGTTGCTGCAATTAAGGGATAGCATATCATCTGGAGACAATTAAAGAAATTTAGGTCCGGAATAGGGGCTCCCCTAAATGGGAGAGGATATTCTCAAGAGAACGGGATGGATGGAGGTGTGTGTGGATCCTTAGAGGGGTGGAGGACAGAGGTAAGTGCTATATTTTACATCATATTTATGTAAAAAAGGAGGATGTTTGTGGACCTTTCCCTTTCCCAACATGTTAAATGTTAAACTAGTTATTTTTTTTCCCAATTATAGTCGGATTCAAGACTTAAAGTGAATCAACTTGAAATAAACTGAACTAAAGCTATATTAATAACTGAAAAGTAAAAAAATATATATATTTTTAGGCTACAGGTACAACCAAATCCAGATAACATACTAGCCCTGGATATGGTATAAGCTCCAAGATTATGGAATGGAAAGAGGTAAACTGAGTATTAATAGAGATAAGGTAACTCAGTGATGTATTAACATGTATTGATATATATGTAACATGGAAATGGTTGTTTGAATATGATATATTACCTGACATAATAAAATATTTTTTGAAAGAAAAAATACACATAGCTAGTAGTTGGAAAACCCCAAATTAAAATTTTCAGGAATTAATAAAAAAAATCAACTATTTACTGCTCAACGAGAGATTAAACCATGTAGTCTTGGATGGATTCACCAAGTTCCAGACAATTTGGGATCCCAGAATAACATCCCCATTTAGTGCCCCCCTAATATAATAAAAAATTTGTTAATGGTTGAAGCGACTCTGGGGGAAGGACCTGAGTGGGGGAGCCCTGGAGGAGACCCTTCAGAAGCAACCGGCGGCAAAATAATCCGAGGAAAGGAGAGGTCGCATACTGAAGCCTACCCTCGGGTAAGCCAAGGACGATTGAGCAGGTTAGATATTGTAAATAATAAGCTACTGCTGGAGTGATGATAGATAATAGGACTTTGGTGTTAACCGCTGATATACTCTTTACTATTGTCTGTTTTACCATGTCTTAGGTTTCTCTTAAAAATTGCAATCACAGTAGAAAAAAAAATGAAAATTTATTAACCAAAAAAGTAAAAATAAGAAGGCCTAGCCAGCTAATTTTAACAAAATGTCTTCATTGTAAATATGTATTTTTGCACAACTGTTGTGTTATGCAAGACAGTTCAATATGCTTTCTTTTTCATTACATGCTGTACGCCTTCTGACATAAAATGTAAATTAAAAAATTAGGTATTGTTGCAGCCGCTGCTGTTGCAGCGTCCAGAAAAATTGACCTTTGTTCCCCAGGTAGAAAGTGCCATAAAACATTACGTCTTCTTGAACCCTAGTTGGTGGCGGATAAGTCACTCAAGTCATCCGGCATTCACAGATAACATACAGCAGTGTGTGTGCACCATTTTTAGCCGAAGGCAGCTCATCTCATCAGGCCTTTTTTAGTCGAATGTATCACCCAGTGTCAGTCCCTTCGGGATCCATCCCTCATTCATCTTTATAAAGGTGAGGCAATCTAGACTTTTTTGCCCTAGGCGACTTCTCTTCTCGGTGACAAAACCTCCTGCTGCACTGAAGGTCCTTTCTGAAAGGATACTTGAAGCGGGGCAGGCCAGAAGTTCAATTGCAAATTGGGATAGCTCAGGCCACAGGTCTAGCCTGCATACCCAGTAGTCAAGGGGTTCATCGCTCCTCAGAGTGTCGATATCTGCAGCTAAGGCGAGGTAGTCTGCTACCTGTCGGTCAAGTCGTTCTCTGAGGGTGGATCCCGAAGGACTGTTGCGATACGTAGTATTGAAAAAGGTCCGCAAGTCCTCCATCAACAACACGTTTTTAAACGTCCTGTCCTTTCCGGCGTGGTTGTGGGAGGGGGATTACTTTCACCTCTTCCCCTGATATATTGCCCTTGTGCTGTGACATCACCCTTATATGCTGTGTAAAGCATACTTGTTAATTTGTTTTGGACCTGCTGCATCCTTTCTGACTTGCGGTAATTTGGTAACATTTCAGGCACTTTCTGCTTATACCGGGGGTCTAGTAGCGTGCACACCCAGTACAGGTCGTTTCCCTTCAGCCTTTTTATACGAGGGTCCTGCGACAGGCACGACAGCATGAAAGATCCCATTTGCACAAGGTTGAATGCCGAGCTTCCCATGTCCCTTTCCTCGTCCTCAGTGACCTCGCTGAAGATATGTTCTTCCCCCCAGCCACGTACAACACCACGGGTACCAGATAGGCGACAACGAGCACCCTGGGATGCCTGTTGTTATTGGTCTTCCTCCTCCACCTCAAAGCCACATTCCTCCTCTGACTCCTCTTCCTCACAATCCTCTTCCAGCATTGCCGCAGGTCCAGCAAGCGATGCTGATAAGGCTGTTTCTGGTGGTGATGGTGACCACAACTCTTCCTCTTCCTCGTCACGCTCATCTACGGCCTGATCCAGCACTCTTCGCAGGGCACGCTCCAGGAATAAAACAAATGGTATGATGTCGCTGATGGTGCCTTCGGAGCGACTGACAAGGTTTGTCACCTCCTCAAAAGGACGCATGATCCTACAGGCATTGCGCATGAGCGTCCAGTAACGTGGCAAAAAAATCCCCAGCTCCACAGAGGCTGTCCTAGCACCCCGGTCATACAAATACTCGTTAATGGCTTTTTCTTGTTGGAGCAGGCAGTGTTGAATTCCAAATCAATGTCACAAATCAAGCGCCTCACTGGCATGTTGTTTCGCCGCTGGATATCTGAAAAGTGCGCCATGGCCGTGTAGGAACGCCTGAAATGGCCACACATCTTTCTGGTCTGCTTCAGGACGTGCTGTAAGCCTGGATACTTATGGACAAAGCGTTGTACGATCAGATTACACACATGTGCCATGCACAGCACATGCGTCAACTTGCCCAAATTCAATGCCGCCAACAAATTTCTTCCGTTGTCACAAACCACTTTGCCAATCTCCAGTTGGTGCGGAGTCAGCCATTGATCCACCTGTGCGTTCAGGGAGGACAGGAGTGCTGCCCGGTGTGACTCTCTGCTTTCAGGCAAGTCAACCCCAAGACGGCATGACACTGCCGTATCCGGGATGTGGAATAGTAGCTGGTGAGCTGGGGGGGTACTGCGAACATATGCAATATTCGACCCGCCCCCTATACTTTATCATTGAGCAAACTTTGACCCTGCAACTCACAGTCAGCAGACACATTCCAGCCAATCAGCATCATACACTGCCTTCCACATCCTTATACCTCATGGACAGCAGCCATTTTGGAATCATAACTAACTTGCAGTCTTACTGAGAGGAGGAAGAGTGTAGGTGATGCTGATTGAATAGGGAAATCAATAGCTAGGCAAGTTTATTCAGTGTCCAGTGCAGTGCTGAAGGACTCATCAGATCTCTGCTGTAAACACAGCACCCCAAAAAAGCCCCTTTTAGGGCTATAACATCATTTTTTTTGTTTGTTTTTTTCTGTCTAATCTAACTTAATTTTCCTGTCTCCCTGCTAGCCCCTGCTAGCAAGTGTGTGTGTCAGGCTCACAGCTTATACTGTGTGTGCACAGTGCAACCAATACAACCTTGTTTACTAGTTGTCTATTTTTATAAAACCAAAACTTTTTTTTTGTTAAATCTTAGTTCATTTGCCTGACCGCAAATCTAAGTTAATTTGCCTGACCGCTAGCCAGTGATTGTGTCAGGCTTACAAGTACTGTGCCAGAGAGCATGTTGTGTTGCTTTTTAGGGTCTTAGTCCCTCAAATACAAGTTTTATTTTAACACCTTTCTGTTTATAAGCACTTTGTGCACGGTGTTGTTCATTTTTGGGAGTTTTTGTGGTATTTTTCTTAGTTTAATTTAAGTTTTAGTTTTCTGGGAGTCAGGCTCAAGTCTCTATCCCAGGAGAGTGAGCTGTCTCCTGGATACTTTGCCACACCCCTCCCTTAGCACTACACCTTCACTCCTGGAGCTTTGTTACTTTGACTTTTTTTCTTTTAAAAAGTTTATTAGGTTTTGTTGAAGTTTTGTTTGTTTGGTGTTGGGTTTTATGTTTTGGGGGAGAGAAGACAAGTAACATCTTTGTAGGCAGTGGGGGAGTTGAAGTTTTGTTTAAAAGGCTTTTTTTAACATCTGACACAGAGACACAGAGGGGTTAAAAAGCCTCTGTGTTCTCTGTGTTGTTGCAATTAGCAACACATTGCAACAGGCCATTAACCCTTCCACTGCCAAACATCATCTCTCTCTCTCCCTTAGTTTTTTTCTCCCTTAGTTTTGTCTTTTTGTTTCTTTTTCACACTTTTATATTTTAAAAAAAAGAAAACAGTAAAAAATCATAAAACAAAAAATAAAAATAAATAAAACAAATAATCGAAAAAAAAAAAAAGGGTCTAAACATGAGGGATAAGACCACTAAGAAGCCTCAGGGGTCAAAAGGGGGAATAATGGCCCCTGAAAATCCTAGCTGCAGCACTATACAGCATAGGCCCCAGGCAGATAAGGCAGCCCCAGCTCCTGGTGGTTCTGCCAGCAGACCTACCCCTGTGGCTAATACCTGGTCACAGGTGGTTTCTGCTGGCCCCAGTAATACCACCGCTGGGGCTGAGGGGCAGATCACCAGGAAGCATGGGGTCTGGGGTCTACAGCATTGATATCTATCTGCGTGCTGCAGCTAATGTCATCAGCCCCTCTGTTATAGTAGCAGCCAGCAAAATGTACGGGAAAGCAGTTTT
The DNA here is from genome assembly GCA_027410445.1 of Discoglossus pictus. NCBI lineage: Eukaryota > Metazoa > Chordata > Amphibia > Anura > Alytidae > Discoglossus > Discoglossus pictus. Next base: position 270,543,757 of record CM050164.1, read on the forward strand.
CTTTACCCGTACGCTGGCTGCTTCTCACATACTTATACAGAGAGGCATCACAGTGGGGGGATTATATGTCCCAATAGAACCCCTGGAAGGGTTGGGCACAAAAGTAACACTCTCTAATGTGCCCCCCTTCCTACCAGACTCCCTCCTGCGCCCCCACCTGCTAACCCTAGGGGAAGTAAAAACACCATTTATTAAAATTCCCCTGGGGTGCAGAGAGAGAGCACTTCGTCATGTGCTCTCTTTCAAGAGGCAGGTACAAATGTGCCTGCCTCAGGGCGCAGAAAACATAGAGGGGTCTTTTGGGGTTTCCATTTGAGGGGGTGCTCTACAGGATTTTTA
>CM050164.1:270544295-270647426 GCA_027410445.1 Discoglossus pictus
GCAGGTGTCCCAGGGGGCTTGTTGTCACCTTTCGGGGACCCTTGGTGGCTGGGTGGAGGAAGAGACCTTTAATGACATCAGTGAGGACAAGGAACGGGACATGGCTAGCTTTGTATCCAACCTTGTGCAAATGGGGAGTTTGCGGTTGTGCAAAGGGACTGTTTGCGGTTGTTTGCGGTGCGTTAAACGGGGAGTTTGGTCTGTCACTGTGAAGCGGGCCTAACCCTTACACTACCTAATCGATACAACATCATACCTGATGTTTTAAAGCCTGTTATTCCAAACAATTTCAGGAATGTTAGGTATTTTATGCCCTTTATGGCTTAAAACCAGACTCTGCATCAACTATGTAATTTTCTGTGGGAGTTTTGCTATGGATCCCCCTCTGGCATGCCACAGTGCAGGTGTTAGTCCCGTTGAAACAACTTTCCCATCACTATTGTGGCCAGAAAGAGTCCCTGTGGGTTTTAAAATCCGCCTGCCCATTGAAGTCTATGGCGGTTCGCCGATGTTCGCCGGTTCGCGAACATTTGCGGCGGTTCGCGAAACGAAAATGTTATGTTCGCGACATCACTAATGTCTAATTATAGTATAATATAACTAGACAGGAATGTATTAAATATAACACAATTATGGTAAAGTATTTTATAATATAATTGAAAAGTTAGCTAAGTAAAATTAATTTATCTGTATTGGTCAAAAAGAAAAATGAGATATCAAATTTTGTACTAAAATTTATATCCGGATTTATAAATTGCAATGACAAAATTAAATCTAAATAACTTTTTGGTAAGAAATAAACCATACAGAGAAATTATGGTAATGGTTTTCAATTATATCATAAAATAAAATAATTCAAATTAAACATTACCAATTATGACAAGATTCCACTGGTCAATTCCAAAATTGTCTGGCCTTTTCCCCGGGATCAAAGTTTTCCTATAGCTCTTACTTTCTTTTTCTCTCCAGCCCCTTCTTTTACTCAGATCCTGTTTCTATCCATAATTATACCTCCCACTTAATCCCAAAATCAGTTAAAGTACCTAGTAACCAATAGAATCTCTCATGATGTCATCACATATTTACATTTTTATAGTGAATATATTTTTCTATAGAGACATTTATTCATTGAACCACAAGATGGCGCTCTCGGACCTTTGAATTTTCATACCTTTAATTAACTAATGACCCCTTTGACCCACAATCTATAAACAAGATAGGGTCATAAGAATGGTTATCAGTTAGATACCCCTTAACAGATTTATTATTCTGGGAACGAGACTGAATGTCTAGTAACACATTCTTCACATGTGAAATTTTGGGGAGGATTCCATTATTTCTAAGAAACATAACCTTTATAGACCTTTATCAATTAGTTTAGGAATTCACCCATGGGGGTCAATACAGACCCACATAAATCCTTAATTTACCCTGTCACTCATGGGGGGCAATACAGACCCTGATAAGCACTTAATTACCGCCTTCAATCATGAGGGTCAATACAGCCGCCTATAAGCCTTAATTAACCCTGTCACTCATGGGAAGGTCAATACAGACCCCCATAAGCCTAATTAACCCTGTCACTCATGGGGGGGCAATACACACCCCCATAAGCCCATAATTAATCCTGTCACTCAAGGGGGTCAATACAGACCCCCATAAGCCCTTCATTAACCTGTCACTCATGAGGGGCAATACAGACCCTCATAAGCAATTATTGACCCTGTTACTCATGAGGGTCAATACAGCCCCCCCATAAGCACTTAATTAACCCTGTCACTCATGAGGGTCAATACAGACCCCCATAAGCCCTTAATTAACACCGTCACTCATGGGGTCAATACAGACCCCCATAAGCCCTTCATTAACCCTGCCACTCATGGGGTCAATACAGACCCCATAAGCACTTAATTAACCCCCTCACTCATGGGGGTCAATAAAGACCCCCATAAACCCATAATTAATCCTGTCACTCATGAGGGTCAATACAGACCCCTGTCAGGATTAATATGACATATTATTTTCTAAATAATATAGAATAATGAATTTTGAGTTCAGAATAAATTTATAGACACATATTCCTTTTTTATAAAATAACATTTATTGAAAATAACAGAATCAACTAGTCTAATGATAAAAATGTAATGTATCAAATCAAATGCAAATAAAACAAAATATAACCAGCCAGATATTAAATGAAACTTAATCCATACAGACCCTCATAAGCATTTAATTGACCCTGTTACTCATGAGGGTCAATACATCCCCCCCATAAGCCCTTAATTAAACCTGTCACTCATGGGGGGCAATACAGACCCCCATAAGCCCTTATTAACCCTGTCACTCATGGGGGTCAATGCAGACCCCCATAAGCCCTTCATTAACCCTATCACTCATGAGGTGCAATACAGACCCTCATAAGCATTTAATTGACCCTGTTACTCATGAGGGTCAATACAGCATCCCCAGAAGCCCTTAATTAACCCTGTCACTCATGGGGGGCAATACAGACCCCCTAAGCCCTTAATTAACCCTGTCACTCATGAGGATCAATACAGACCCCCATAAGCCCTTCATTAACCCTGTCACTCATGAGGGTCAATACAGACCCCCATATGCCAAGAAATAAACCTGGCACTCATGGGGTTTAATACAGACCCCCATAAAACCCTTAATTAACCTTGTCACTCATGGGGGTCAATACAGACCCTCATAAGCACTTCATTAACCCCGTCACTCATTAGGGTCAATACAGTCCCCCATAAACACGTAATTCACCCTGTCACTCATGGGGGTCAATACAGACCCCCATAAGCCAATAAATAACCCTGTCACTCATAAGGATCAATAGAGACCCTCATAAGCCTCTATTTAACCCCATCAGTCCCATAAGGGTATATTATTTCTCTTATGGGGCTGTTACAACCCTACATTAACCGCATAAGTGCCATGACGGTCCTCAAGGACCATCATGCCACTAAGTATAAACACTACACTGCACTATAGCCCCCCAATAAAACATTACATCTAAACTAGCCACCCTCTACACTAACCTATTAACACCTACGCTACCTACCTACCCTACCTACCTACCCCCTAATATCACCCCCCACCATTCTAATTACAAAACATTTAAAAAAATCAAGTCACCAAAAAAAAAAAAATCTACATTACAGAAAATTAAAAAAACCTAACTCACAAAAAAAGGAGCATTACAGAAAATAAAAAAATACATTACAACTCCCCCCCACTACAGAAAAAAAAATTGTAAAAAACATTGTACTTACCTCCCCGCGATGCCTCTAGCCTCCTCCTCTTCTGCCCCATCCTGGAACCGCAATCTAACAAAAAATATAAAAAAAATTACGGAGATGCGCACTCACGGACCTCCCCTATGCTAAAGAGTTTCACGGAATCTTTTCCGGAAGAAAATAGGCAATGGAGCCTTCTTATTGGTTGAAAACGCTGTCTATCAAATGCAGCCAATCAGAAGGCGCCAATGTGTGAGACAAACAGAAAGGGATACACCCCAAAATCCCACTCTGATTGGATAATGCACCTGTCATTCTTTATTTAAACCAATCACAAGGCGCAGTGGCCTTCAGCCAATCACAATGGAATATACCCCCACAGGGTGATTGACTGGAGGCGTCTGCGCATTCTGATTTTTTGCACTGTCAATAACCAATCACAATGGGATACACGCCCACACACTGATTGGCCGAAGGCATTTGCGCCTTCTCATTGGCCTTTGTCAATGTCAATCAGTATTACAGCCAATGAGAAGGCACAGATGTCTTCAGCCAATCACCCCATGGGGGTGTATCCCATTATGATTGGCTGGTGGCAATAAAGCCTTCTTTTTTTGTGATTTAGTTTTTTTATTTTATGTAATGTAGATTTTTTATTTATGGTGACTTTATTTTTTTTTTCTGTAATTAGAGTTGTGGGGGGTATTAGGAGGTAGGTAGGTAGTGTAGGTAGGTAGTGTAGGTGTTAATAGGTTAGTGTAGAGGGTGGTTAGTTTAGATTTGATGGTTTATTGGTGGCTATAGTGAAGTGTAGTGTTTATAGTTAGTGTCATGGGGGTACTGTAGAACCCTCATAGCACTTACGGGGTAATGTTAGGCTTCTAACTGTCCCATGAAGGTCTTTAAATACCCTTATGGGACTAATGGGGTTAAATAGAGGCTTATGAGGGTCTGTATAGACCCCCATAAGGGACCGGGTTAAAATGGTGTTGTGCTTACACTTTGGGTCATGACGGTCCTCGATGACCCTCATGGCACTAGTGTTATTACATGCATTCATTGTTGTGTTATAGGGGTCTATATAGTTGAGGCACACAGTACACTCACATTGTGGGGCAAACAGCATTTCAACACTTTTTTTTATTGCCCCGTCATTTTTGACGGGCAAGTCGCTAGTATATATATACATTATGCTTTTCTCCTTAGCTACATTTTATTTCAATAGTTTTTAGTAAAGACATTTGAAAATGTGTTAACAGCAATTTGTTAAGTAAAATAATGTGGATAACATTTTCACTGTAACCTTCAACTTTATTGTTTACAGTTCCTGTCAAGCATATTCAGAAAAACAAAACAAAAACATAAGGAACCATGAATACTAACTGTCCTTTTACTTTTTTTTTTCTCTTCTGAGCTACATTTTGACTGCACTTGCCTTACCATTTGATGTGATACTATATTATTATTAAATAAATAAATATATATATATATATATATATATATATATATATATATATACATTCATATAAATATATGTCTATATAATATATATAACTAGCGACTTGCCCATCAAAAAATGACGGCAATGTGATGTATATGTTTGTCAAGTTGTTTAGTTATTTATATATATATTTGACCCTTGTAGGTATTGTGATATGAACGTGTATTTTTGTAAAATGTTGATGTAATGGTTTTTTAACATGAAATTTGTATCTGAAGAATTGTTCACTTTAATATACATTGAATTCAGAGGAAAGCAAAAAGTAAAAAGCCTTGTTGAAACGTCCCTAATTTTAACATGAAGTTTAAAATATATGTAAGCAATAACGTTCAAAGTATATATTTTTAAACTTGATCTTTATTTTTTATGTAACTTTGGAAGTTGACAAAACATTTGTATAATTTTGAACATTATAAACAGGAACACAGTGAATACGTTTTGTAACTTAATTTTGTATTAAAAGTATTAACATTTGAATGTAAAAACAGTTGAACTTTAAGTATTAACATGCAATTTCTATCAGAATAATTGTTAAGTTGAATATACATTGAATGTAGAGGAAGGCATACAGTAAAAACTTTCCTTAAAACGTACCAAATGAAAGTAACTACTTACTGATCACATAAACTGGCGATAAACATTAATGTAGGTAGTAATCTTAAGATAACAGACAATATTTACATTGTGACATAAAAGGTGCTTGAGCTCTTAACATGAATTTTATAATCTGTTTGATGAAATAACTTGTAAATATTGTTTTTAAACTTGTAACATTAGAAACATTAACACAGTAATTTAACATTGTAACATAATTTTTATTAAAAATGCAAGGCAAGTATTTTGTGAGGCGAATTATCCATAAACATTACTTCCATTAATTATGACTGAATTAAACAACAAATTGTTATGTATTTTTGAATGCTTTAAAAAAAAAAATTGTTTAGTTTGTATCCTGCAAAGTTATAGTACTTCATAGTAGACAATGTTTTTAGTAAAAATACGTCCATCTTCTAATAAATCACCTTGACTTTCATTTTTTTCAATGTAAACTTTAATAGCCTGTGGATTTTTGCACCGTGACAATGCAAAGTACAATTGACCATGTGCAAATACTGGTTCTTCCAAGAAAATACCCACAGATTTGAAAGTTTGACCTTGTGATTTATTAATGGTCATGGCAAATGCCATAATAATGGGAAATTGTCTTCTTTGAAGTATAAAAGGGAAACTACTTTCACTTGGTGCTAAATCTATTCTTGGTATGAAAACTCTCTCTCCTTTATGGGTCCCAGTTAAAATTTCAGCATCTATAAAATGGTCCCTTAATTGTTGAACAATTAATCTTGTGCCATTGCATAGGCCTTTTTTTGGGTTCATATTTCGCAGTAACATGATAATTGCACCTTTCTTTAGCTGCAAAATATGTGGTGGCATTCCAAAAGGAGTTAGAGAGTTTATGAATTCAGTCGAAAAGTTAGCCTGACTTTCATTGACATCAGCAAGTACAGAATCAGCACTGTGATAATTTCTTTGTGGTGCATTAATTTTTTTTAAGATTTCATTATTGAGGATTAATGCATCTTTATTTTTACACGTCAGTATGACTTGGTTGGCAAGCTCGGAATATTCTTCGTTATTGATGCTCCCTTCAAATATAGCCGATATAATATCTTGTTGACAAATCATCTGAGGTGGGATCTCTACAGTGTCGTCAGCTAAATGTAGTATTTTTTCTGTTCTGCCTTCTCCAATTTTAATAAGCCAATCATTGAAATCATTTTGTCCTTCTGATCTCATATTTTGTTGCAGTTGAAGATGGGTAAAATGTTTCCATACTGTGCTTGACTTGATACAGGTTTCGATAATGTCAGTTCGATTTCCATGTACAACAACAGGTAATGTTTGTCTAAAATTGGCACCCAACAACATTACCTTTCCACCAAATGGAAAAATATTATCCATGACTTCACGAAGCAAACGGTCAATACATTGGAGGGCATAGCATGACATCATTGTGGCCTCATCTATTATAATTAATTTACATTTCTTAAATTTCTTTGCTTGTAAGGATGTCATGCGAATATCTGACACAGAATTTTCTAAAATAGGCACTGGCAGTTTAAATCCACTATGAACAGTTCTTACACCTTCTAATAAAAGTGCAGCAATTCCAGTAGTGGCAAACGCCATTGCTATTTGTCCTTGTGCTCGTACTGAACTCATTAATAAATTGTACAAATAGGTTTTTCCTGATCCGCCAGGTCCATCAGGATAGAAATAACGCTCTGTCACCATGTCATCATCTATTGCATTTTTAATGGCATGAAATGCTTGCAATTGTAGTTTATTTAAAGTTGCAAGTCTTTCTTGTGTTCTTTCTGCTTGTAGTTGAATGTCATAGTCTTCAAAGTTTATGTCATCTATAAGACCTGGATCAGGCAAATTAAAACTTGCACAACTTAATCCATGAGTTAAAAATACTTCTTGGATTTCCATTAACGCTTTTAAGTGTGCAATGGGTTCATTGTATCGTCGCATAAAGTCTTCAGCCATATTACTTTTAAAAGTCTCCCACAAAGCTAATGCATTTGGAGCATTTGAGAAGATACAAATAAAAGCAAATTGTTCTCTCATCTGTCGTGGCATTTGACATTGTGCTGCTTCTTCTAAACATCTTTCCCACTCTGTATCATCAGCGAGTAAGTTTCTATGTCTTGCAGCTAAATGGAAGGATTCATATACAATGTCATTAACAGTTCTTAAGTGTTCAAAACTTTGTGCTCCAGGAACATTTAAAAGTAATATCCGTAAGCAAAAACGTTCAACATCTCTTGGACTGACTGTGTAAATTTGTGGAATTATTTGATTGCCTCTGGTTTTTCTTGGTCTCCATAATCCATTCACAAAAACATAGTGATATGGAATTTCAATATATAAGTATTGTGTTGCTTGAGCATCATTTGAATTTAATGCAAACCATGCAGTTAGTGTAGTGTGACGATCTTCACTTTGGGCCAATGCATTCATTTCATTTCCAGCATGGAAATAGACTAAATGTCGTTGTGGCAAATGTACTGCTAATCTATATACTGCATGTGATCTATCATGCATTTCAAATTTTAAAAGCCGCCACATAGCTTCTGGTGCACTGACATAGCGAGCATCTACATGAGATGCAAGTTCATCATGTACTAACTCACTACATTCAGGGTTGTCTGCACTTTTGACGACTACAGTAGCTGCATCATAGCCTTTGTAAATATATTTGTAGACGTATTTAATGGATTTGATGGAAGTGCAGGCTTCTACGTTGATGTGGGCGTTGTACTTCATGAGTAAATGTGGATTGTAGGGTACTACATATCTATTGTCCACTTTTTTTCCACGAATAATGGCACTATCTCCTTCTCTTCTTTTATAAAGTGGATATCCATCACAATTTGCATATGTTTTGTCTCTATAAACTTTTGGAAAATCTTTTGAACATTTATTATTTTCCATACATGGTGATTGTGGATTAAGGTCTACACAGGGTCCATGAATCATGCGATGAGTAATAATCTCATATAGTCTACCATATAGTTCTGGATCTGGTAGTTCAGCAACTATGACTGCATCCACTTTGTCCGAAGTATCTAATTTATCTTTCTCTTGAAGTATTATCAGAAGATGTGCATGCGGAAGGCCTCTTTTTTGAAATTCAATGGTATATACATAAGCAAGACATTTGCCAAATAACTGATTTATAGTGAAGTCACGTATTAATTCATTTAATTTGATCTTAAAAACTCTGGCTACTAAATCTAGTCGATCAGAAGCAGTTTGTCCAAGAAGTAGATTTTGATTAATTTCTGGCCATTGTGGATTACATGTAAATGTCACAAATAAATCTGGTTTTCCAAATTTTGTCACAATAGCCATAGCATCATTGTATCTTTCTCTCATATTTCGAGGAGATCCTTGAAAGGAAGATGGTAAAATGATGGCTTTGCCAGCTGTCATGTCTCTGCTTGTAGCCACGTCAGCAACATAGTCCATGAGTCCACAATATTGTTCTACACGTAGTTTATCTTGTTGATATTTTATAAAGTTTAAATTATTTGCCTCAACTTGCAAATATGAATCAATAATCCATTATTGTGTTAGTTTTCCACCACATAAAATTGGATTAAATTCATCTCGAATGGCAATTTGAGCTACTTTAAATTCAAGCATAGAAACATTATTTCGGATTCTGGCTTTAGCATTTGGGTAACTGGGAAGGGTTAATTTTGTTTGCCAACCTGCTTCTCCATGTGGGAAAAAGATGGGATATATCATTGGATCTAAATTTGGACTTAAGATATTAATATTAATAAATGGTTGCTCCTCATTTCTGGGATATACTCTAATGTCTCTTTGAAATGGTGGTTCTCCTTCATCATTCTGAAAGACCATTGCAACTTAATTTGATGTTGGCAAGTTATAACGACGTTTATCAGTATGTCTGTCTCTTTTAAGCACCATATTAACCTTTGGCATGGGTAATTGATGTCTTTGTGCATAAAGTTGTTGTTCATTTTCTACTTCTGCCAATTTTTTGTAAGCTTTACTGTAGGGATTGTTGTCCATAATGTTATTTAGCTCTATGAAAACACTGGGTAAGCATTTTTTATTTTCTTCCATCTGCATACGTTGGTCAACAGCTTCCATTGTATCTAGGACATATAGTTGAGCGAATTTTCTTTGCTCTCCTTGCTCTGGATGTAAATGTGAAGTCCGATGATAAATTTGTCCTTGGACTTTAAAACAGTAAGGACCATGTCCTGGTACATTAGCAGCCAATGTTGCCCCCATAGATGCAAATGATATGGCACTATTGTAGGATCTTATGTTTGTCTTAAAATTTTTGTAGTTTGGAAAAGTAGGTTCAGTCATAATATTTTGTAAATAGCTTGGAAATTGTTTCCTTTCTGGAAGTTTGAACTTGCCTTTTTGACAACAACTAATAAATTGTCCATCTCTAGGTCTCTCCTGTTTAAAATAATAAGCCTCACAAAATTGACATTGAGTACTCATGTCCCCACAACTATGAACCTCTACTGCTAAAGACTTGAGTAAAGGACAATTTGCAAAGCATATCGGATTTTGACTTTCATATTCATCAGGTGAAAAGTCATGAAATGTTTCAACAACAGGCTCTAAATGTTTAGTTTTTTTCGTGGCTTTTCTTGGTATATGTTGTCCTTGTTTTGTTGAAATGTCCTGTAAGTTTTCAGTAAGAGTTTGTAAATGCTTTGTTTTTGTAGTTGCTTTTTTTGGTCTGTCTTGAATGGTATCTTATAAAATGTCATCTGATGTTTGAGGAACAGTTTGTAAATGCTTTATTATCTTTTTATTTTTTTTTGTCGTATCTTTCATTTTTGCAGCTGATAGTCTTTTATTTGCAAGTCTTTTGCGTTCTTTTTCTCGTAGAATTTCTTTCTCCTCAGGTGTCTGCTGGGCGGCCCATCTCTCTTGTCTTTCTCTAGTTTGACGTCTTTTCTTCTCTTCTTTGGTCTCGTTATCAGCCATATTAATCTGTAAAGGAAAAAAAAGAAATGTAATTGTGTATATTTAAATTTGTAATTCCTGTTAAAGATTCTTGTGCACAATTGGTGAAATAAAAGGCAAATCATTAATGTATCAGTTATATTTAGTTAAAATTATAATTCCTGTCCTCACTGACTAAGAATTTGGCCAATGGAATACTGCTGTAAATAAGCATGTAACATATTTTTTTGAAATAATTTTTTATTTATTAAAAACGTTGTTTGTGGATAGATATTTAGCACTGCAAAACTTCTTTGCTAAAAAAACATTGAGGTGGTTATTGAGCTATGTATTGCATAGTGGCAATTTAAATAGAATAAGGGAGATAGTACATTTATTTTTATATTTTTTTCTGTTGAGACGGATGCAAATGAAAGATGTTTCTTTATTTTTCTCCTTTTGTACTTATTATACTGTACCTTGGTTGAAGTGTGATTTAAATCTGAATGTTTGTTGGTCCTGGGTTGAAAATCGTTGTCCAATGGTGTGGTCCTCTGTTGTAAGTCCTCGTCCGATGGTGTGGTCCTCTGTGTAAAATCCTGGTCCTATGGTCTGGTCCTCTGTTGAAAGTCGTAGTCCGATGGTGTGTTCCTCTGGCGATAGCCCTCGTCCGATGTTGTGGTCCTCTGGCGATAGCCCTCGTCCGATGTTGTGGTCCTTAGGTGAAAGTCCTCGTCCGATGGTCTGGTCCTGTGTTGAAAGTCCTCGTCCACTGGTCTGGTCCTAGCCTCGTCCGATGTTGTGGTCCTTTGGTGAAAGTCCTCGTCCGATGGTCTTGTCCTGTGCTGAAAGTCCTCGTCCGATTGTCTTCACGCAGTATCTGTTGTAATATAAAATAGAAAATGTTGTTTGAGTGAAATGTCTTTTAAATAAGGAAAAAATGTATGAATTTGGCTGTATTGTATCAGTTATGGTTATTTTTTTCTATTTTTTTTTTTTTTTACTTTATGTACAATCCCACGACTTTTGTTATTCTTATTTAAGGTTCTTAGGGCCTCATTCTATTACCGGCCATAAATCGGCCGTAAGGCTGCGATTCCTTGCGGGGGTTCAGTTAACTCGCGATTCTATTATACGGCCCCGCAAGGATCTCCCCTTACGGCCGGCCGCATATCTTGGAACCGGCCGTAAGCTCAGAAATCTAAAAACGCAAAAATATATTCAAGCCTGCACTGTACAGCTCTGTAAATGCTAGGGATCATATTGGGGGACATGATGATTAAAAGGAGTCCCCGGCCGGAGGGGAATAGAATAGCCGTAAAGCTTGCGGCCGGTCCTTGCGGCCCCGCAGTGGCTGCGGCCGAAATAGAATGAGGCCCTTAGTAAGGCTTGTGGGTTGTGATATATTAAAGAAGAATATGAATTTATTTTGCTATGTGTTTGAGTCTTTATTTTTGTACAATCCTGTTTTGTGCACACCACTTGTTTTATAGTTATTTAAGCTTCATTGTAATGGTTATAGGTTGTTAAACATTAAAGAAGAATCTTAATGTAGTTTCGTATGTGTTTGTGTGAGTTTTAGTACAATCCTGTTTTGTGCGTACCACTTCTGTTATACTTATTTATGCTTCTTTGTAAGGCTTCTAGGTTGTTAAACATTAAGTAAGAATATGAATTTATTTTGATATGTGTTTATGTTAGATTTTGTACAATCCTGTTTTGTGCGCACCACTTGTGGTATACTTATTTAGCCTTTATTGGGATGGTTATAGTTTGTGAAACATGAAATAATATTATTAATGTAGTTTGCTATGTGTTTGTGTTAGTTTGTTACAATCCTGTTTTGTGCGCACCACTTGTGGTAAAGTTATTTATTCTTGATTGTACTGGTTATAGGTTGTTAAACATTAAAGAAGAATGTTAATGTAGTTTCCTATGTGTTTGTATGATTTTTTGTACAATCCTATTAGGTGCGCAGCACTTTTGTTATTCTTATTTAAGCTTCTTTGTAAGGCTTATAGGTTGTTAAACATTGAATAAGAAAGTTAATTTATTTTGCTATGTGTTTGTGTGAGTTTGTTCCAATTCTGTTTTGTGTGTAGCACTTTGGGCCTCATTCAATTGCGATTTGGCTAATTGAATCGTGCCCTAAATAAGCACATAGCATATTTTTTTAAAGAAGTTTTTAGTCAGTGAAAAACTTGCTTTTGGATAGATATTTACTAACTAAAAACTTCTTTACAAAAAAAATTATGTGCTTATTTAGAGCCCTATTCAATTGGCCAAATTGCAATTGAATGAGGGCCTTTGTGTACCATATGTTGCATAGTTTGCCCCTCATTGAATTGCATTTTTTTCCAATGTAATAGTACTCTAAGGCCCTCATTGAATTGCAATTTTGAAAATTGAATAGAGGTCTAAATAAGCACATCACATATATTGGTTAAATAAGTTTTTAGTTATATAGGGCCTCATTCAATTGCGATTTGGCCAATTGAATAGGGTTCTATATAAGCACACAGCATATTTTTTTGCAGAAGTTTTTAGTTAGTGAAGACCTTGCTTTTGGATAGAAGTTCACTAACTAAAAACTTCTGTAAAGAAAATATGCTCTGTGCTTATATAGAACCCTATTCAATTGGCCAAACCGCAATTGAATGAGGCCCTAAGCATCTATCTAAAAGCAAGGTTTTCACTAACGAAAAAGTTCTTTAAAAAATATATGTTATGTGATTATTTGGATCTATATTGAATTTGCAAAATGGCAATTGAATAAGGACCTAAATGTGCTTATTTAGAGCCATATTCAATTGTCCAAAATAGCAATTGAATGAGGGCCTTTGGTTGCTGCATTTGTTGTATTGTCGGGGCCTCATTCAATTGTGTTTTGGCCAATGGAATAGAGCTCAATATCACCACAGAGCATATTTTTTTACCGAATTTTGTATTTAGTGAACTTGTATCCAAAAGCAACATGTTCACTAAATAAAAAGTTCCTTGAAAAAATATGCTCTGTGCTTTTTTTGGTCTGTCTTGAATGGTATCTTGTAAAATGTCATCTGATGTTTGAGGAACAGTTTGTAAATGCTTTATTATCTTTTTATTTTTTTTGTTGTATCTTTCATTTTTGCAGCTGATAGTCTTTTATTTGCAAGTCTTTTGGGTTCTTTTTCTCGTAGAATTTCTTTCTCCTCAGGTGTCTGCTGGGCGGCCCATCTCTCTTGTCTTTCTCTAGTTTGACGTCTTTTCTTCTCTTCTTTGGTCTCGTTATCAGCCATATTAATCTGTAAAGGAAAAAAAAGAAATGTAATTGTGTATATTTAAATTTGTAATTCCTGTTAAAGATTCTTGTGCACAATTGGTGAAATAAAAGGCAAATCATTAATGTATCAGTTATATTTAGTTAAAATTATAATTCCTGTCCTCACTGACTAAGAATTTGGCCAATGGAATACTGCTGTAAATAAGCATGTAACATATTTTTTTGAAATAATTTTTTATTTATTAAAAACGTTGTTTGTGGATAGATATTTAGCACTGCAAAACTTCTTTGCTAAAAAAACATTGAGGTGGTTATTGAGCTATGTATTGCATAGTGGCAATTTAAATAGAATAAGGGAGATAGTACATTTATTTTTATATTTTTTTCTGTTGAGACGGATGCAAATGAAAGATGTTTCTTTATTTTTCTCCTTTTGTACTTATTATACTGTACCTTGGTTGAAGTGTGATTTAAATCTGAATGTTTGTTGGTCCTGGGTTGAAAATCGTTGTCCAATGGTGTGGTCCTCTGTTGTAAGTCCTCGTCCGATGGTGTGGTCCTCTGTGTAAAATCCTGGTCCTATGGTCTGGTCCTCTGTTGAAAGTCGTAGTCCGATGGTGTGTTCCTCTGGCGATAGCCCTCGTCCAATGTTGTGGTCCTCTGGCGATAGCCCTCGTCCGATGTTGTGGTCCTTAGGTAAAAGTCCTCGTCCGATGGTCTGGTCCTGTGTTGAAAGTCCTCGTCCACTGGTCTGGTCCTAGCCTCGTCCGATGTTGTGGTCCTTTGGTGAAAGTCCTCGTCCGATGGTCTTGTCCTGTGCTGAAAGTCCTCGTCCGATTGTCTTCACGCAGTATCTGTTGTAATATAAAATAGAAAATGTTGTTTGAGTGAAATGTCTTTTAAATAAGGAAAAAATGTATGAATTTGGCTGTATTGTATCAGTTATGGTTATTTTTTTCTATTTTTTTTTTTTTTTACTTTATGTACAATCCCACGACTTTTGTTATTCTTATTTAAGGTTCTTAGGGCCTCATTCTATTACCGGCCGTAAATCGGCCGTAAGGCTGCGATTCCTTGCGGGGGTTCAGTTAACTCGCGATTCTATTATACGGCCCGCAAGGATCTCCCCTTACGGCCGGCCGCATATCTTGGAACCGGCCGTAAGCTCAGAAATCTAAAAACGCAAAAATATATTCAAGCCTGCACTGGACAGCTCTGTAAATGCTAGGGATCATATTGGGGGACATGAGGATTAAAAGGAACCCCCTCTCAAGCTTGCACATCTGCCCAAACCCGAGTTTAAATTAACTGTTTATTTTCCGGCTGCGGCGTGGGCGTGTCTGAGGTGCTCCAAGCACTCTGGACTTTTTACATGGATATTTTACGGATATTAAAAATAAAATATTTTACGGATTTGAGTATAGGGTAATTATGTGCTATTTTTTCTAACACCGAATATCACTTTATAGTCTTCTCAAAGTGCAGGATGGCTTTATTTGAGCTATTTTATGTGCTTAATTGGTGCTAGCGAGACCTGTTTGCTGCAAGTAAGCTGCGGCTCGTTTTTAGCCTTGCAGACAGGGTTCCCGGTGCAATAGAATCGCAACCAGGCTTTTCTTACGGCCGATTTCCTTGCGGACGTTTTAGATCAAAGGCTTTCCTCCGGCGCGATTGGCCGCAAGAGATAGCAAGGCGCCGGCCGCAAGCCTGCCGGAGTCCCCGGCCGGAGGGGAATAGAATAGCCGTAAAGCTTGCGGCCGGTCCTTGCGGCCCCGCAGTGGCTGCGGCCGTAATAGAATGAGGCCCTTAGTAAGGCTTGTGGGTTGTGATATATTAAAGAAGAATATGAATTTATTTTGCTATGTGTTTGAGTCTTTATTTTTGTACAATCCTGTTTTGTGCACACCACTTGTTTTATAGTTATTTAAGCTTCATTGTAATGGTTATAGGTTGTTAAACATTAAAGAAGAATCTTAATGTAGTTTCGTATGTGTTTGTGTGAGTTTTAGTACAATCCTGTTTTGTGCGTACCACTTCTGTTATACTTATTTATGCTTCTTTGTAAGGCTTCTAGGTTGTTAAACATTAAGGGCCTCATTCTATTATCGGCCGCAGCCGTTGCGGGGCCGCAAGGACCGGCCGCAAGCTATTCTGCTATTCTATTCCCTTACGGCCGGGGATTCCGGCAGGCTTGCGGCCGGTGCCTTGCTATCTCTTGCGGCCGATCGCGCCGGAGGAAAGCCTTTGATCTAAAACGGCCGCAAGAGATTTGCAATTCAATTGCTCCGGGAAACCTCTCTGCAAGGCTAAAAACGAGCCGCAGTTACTTGCAGGAAAAAGGTCTCGCTAGCACCAATTAAGCACATAAAATAGCTCAAATAAAGCCATCCTGCACTTTGAGAAGACTATAAAGGGATTTTAGGTGTTAGAAAAAATAGCACATAATTATCCTGTACTCAAATCCGTAAAATATTTTATTTTTAATATCCGTAAAATATACATGTAAAAAGTCCAGAGTGCTTGGAGCACCTCAGACACACCCCCGCCGCAGCCGGCAAATAAACAGTTAATTTGAACTCGGGTTTGGGCAGATGTGCAAGCTTGAGAGTGGGTTCCTTTTAATCCTCATGTCCCCCAATATGATCCCTAGCATTTACAGAGCTGTACAGTGCAGGCTTGAATTTATTTTTCAGTTTTTATATTTCACAGATTACGGCCGGTTCCAAGATATGCGGCCGGCCGTAAAAGGAGATCCTTGCGGGGCCGTATAATAGAATCGCGAGTTAACTGAACCCTCGCAAGGAATCGCAGCCTTACGGCCGATTTACGGCCGATAATAGAATGAGGCCCTAAGTAAGAATATGAATTTATTTTGATATGTGTTTATGTTAGATTTTGTACAATCCTGTTTTGTGCGCACCACTTGTGGTATACTTATTTAGCCTTTATTGGGATGGTTATAGTTTGTGAAACATGAAATAATATTATTAATGTAGTTTGCTATGTGTTTGTGTTAGTTTGTTACAATCCTGTTTTGTGCGCACCACTTGTGGTAAAGTTATTTATTCTTGATTGTACTGGTTATAGGTTGTTAAACATTAAAGAAGAATGTTAATGTAGTTTCCTATGTGTTTGTATGATTTTTTGTACAATCCTATTAGGTGCGCAGCACTTTTGTTATTCTTATTTAAGCTTCTTTGTAAGGCTTATAGGTTGTTAAACATTGAATAAGAAAGTTAATTTATTTTGCTATGTGTTTGTGTGAGTTTGTTCCAATTCTGTTTTGTGTGTAGCACTTTGGGCCTCATTCAATTGCGATTTGGCTAATTGAATCGTGCCCTAAATAAGCACATAGCATATTTTTTTAAAGAAGTTTTTAGTCAGTGAAAAACTTGCTTTTGGATAGATATTTACTAACTAAAAACTTCTTTACAAAAAAAATTATGTGCTTATTTAGAGCCCTATTCAATTGGCCAAATTGCAATTGAATGAGGGCCTTTGTGTACCATATGTTGCATAGTTTGCCCCTCATTGAATTGCATTTTTTCCAATGTAATAGTACTCTAAGGCCCTCATTGAATTGCAATTTTGAAAATTGAATAGAGGTCTAAATAAGCACATCACATATATTTGTTAAAGAAGTTTTTAGTTATATAGGGCCTCATTCAATTGCGATTTGGCCAATTGAATAGGGTTCTATATAAGCACACAGCATATTTTTTTGCAGAAGTTTTTAGTTAGTGAAGACCTTGCTTTTGGATAGAAGTTCACTAACTAAAAACTTCTGTAAAGAAAATATGCTCTGTGCTTATATAGAACCCTATTCAATTGGCCAAACCGCAATTGAATGAGGCCCTAAGCATCTATCTAAAAGCAAGGTTTTCACTAACGAAAAAGTTCTTTAAAAAATATATGTTATGTGATTATTTGGATCTATATTGAATTTGCAAAATGGCAATTGAATAAGGACCTAAATGTGCTTATTTAGAGCCATATTCAATTGTCCAAAATAGCAATTGAATGAGGGCCTTTGGTTGCTGCATTTGTTATATTGTCGGGGCCTCATTCAATTGTGTTTTGGCCAATGGAATAGAGCTCAATATCACCACAGAGCATATTTTTTTACCGAATTTTGTATTTAGTGAACTTGTATCCAAAAGCAACATGTTCACTAAATAAAAAGTTCCTTGAAAAAATATGCTCTGTGCTTTTTTTGGTCTGTCTTGAATGGTATCTTGTAAAATGTCATTTGTTGTTTGAGGAACAGTTTGTAAATGCTTTATTATCTTTTTATTTTTTTTGTCGTATCTTTCATTTTTGCAGCTGATAGTCTTTTATTTGCAAGTCTTTTGCGTTCTTTTTCTCGTAGAATTTCTTTCTCCTCAGGTGTCTGCTGGGCGGCCCATCTCTCTTGTCTTTCTCTAGTTTGACGTCTTTTCTTCTCTTCTTTGGTCTCGTTATCAGCCATATTAATCTGTAAAGGAAAAAAAAGAAATGTAATTGTGTATATTTAAATTTGTAATTCCTGTTAAAGATTCTTGTGCACAATTGGTGAAATAAAAGGCAAATCATTAATGTATCAGTTATATTTAGTTAAAATTATAATTCCTGTCCTCACTGACTAAGAATTTGGCCAATGGAATACTGCTGTAAATAAGCATGTAACATATTTTTTTGAAATAATTTTTTATTTATTAAAAACGTTGTTTGTGGATAGATATTTAGCACTGCAAAACTTCTTTGCTAAAAAAACATTGAGGTGGTTATTGAGCTATGTATTGCATAGTGGCAATTTAAATAGAATAAGGGAGATAGTACATTTATTTTTATATTTTTTTCTGTTGAGACGGATGCAAATGAAAGATGTTTCTTTATTTTTCTCCTTTTGTACTTATTATACTGTACCTTGGTTGAAGTGTGATTTAAATCTGAATGTTTGTTGGTCCTGGGTTGAAAATCGTTGTCCAATGGTGTGGTCCTCTGTTGTAAGTCCTCGTCCGATGGTGTGGTCCTCTGTGTAAAATCCTGGTCCTATGGTCTGGTCCTCTGTTGAAAGTCGTAGTCCGATGGTGTGTTCCTCTGGCGATAGCCCTCGTCCGATGTTGTGGTCCTCTGGCGATAGCCCTCGTCCGATGTTGTGGTCCTTAGGTGAAAGTCCTCGTCCGATGGTCTGGTCCTGTGTTGAAAGTCCTCGTCCACTGGTCTGGTCCTAGCCTCGTCCGATGTTGTGGTCCTTTGGTGAAAGTCCTCGTCCGATGGTCTTGTCCTGTGCTGAAAGTCCTCGTCCGATTGTCTTCACGCAGTATCTGTTGTAATATAAAATAGAAAATGTTGTTTGAGTGAAATGTCTTTTAAATAAGGAAAAAATGTATGAATTTGGCTGTATTGTATCAGTTATGGTTATTTTTTTCTATTTTTTTTTTTTTTACTTTATGTACAATCCCACGACTTTTGTTATTCTTATTTAAGGTTCTTAGGGCCTCATTCTATTACCGGCCGTAAATCGGCCGTAAGGCTGCGATTCCTTGCGGGGGTTCAGTTAACTCGCGATTCTATTATACGGCCCGCAAGGATCTCCCCTTACGGCCGGCCGCATATCTTGGAACCGGCCGTAAGCTCAGAAATCTAAAAACGCAAAAATATATTCAAGCCTGCACTGGACAGCTCTGTAAATGCTAGGGATCATATTGGGGGACATGAGGATTAAAAGGAACCCCCTCTCAAGCTTGCACATCTGCCCAAACCCGAGTTTAAATTAACTGTTTATTTTCCGGCTGCGGCGTGGGCGTGTCTGAGGTGCTCCAAGCACTCTGGACTTTTTACATGGATATTTTACGGATATTAAAAATAAAATATTTTACGGATTTGAGTATAGGGTAATTATGTGCTATTTTTTCTAACACCGAATATCACTTTATAGTCTTCTCAAAGTGCAGGATGGCTTTATTTGAGCTATTTTATGTGCTTAATTGGTGCTAGCGAGACCTGTTTGCTGCAAGTAAGCTGCGGCTCGTTTTTAGCCTTGCAGACAGGGTTCCCGGTGCAATAGAATCGCAACCAGGCTTTTCTTACGGCCGATTTCCTTGCGGACGTTTTAGATCAAAGGCTTTCCTCCGGCGCGATTGGCCGCAAGAGATAGCAAGGCGCCGGCCGCAAGCCTGCCGGAGTCCCCGGCCGGAGGGGAATAGAATAGCCGTAAAGCTTGCGGCCGGTCCTTGCGGCCCCGCAGTGGCTGCGGCCGTAATAGAATGAGGCCCTTAGTAAGGCTTGTGGGTTGTGATATATTAAAGAAGAATATGAATTTATTTTGCTATGTGTTTGAGTCTTTATTTTTGTACAATCCTGTTTTGTGCACACCACTTGTTTTATAGTTATTTAAGCTTCATTGTAATGGTTATAGGTTGTTAAACATTAAAGAAGAATCTTAATGTAGTTTCGTATGTGTTTGTGTGAGTTTTAGTACAATCCTGTTTTGTGCGTACCACTTCTGTTATACTTATTTATGCTTCTTTGTAAGGCTTCTAGGTTGTTAAACATTAAGGGCCTCATTCTATTATCGGCCGCAGCCGTTGCGGGGCCGCAAGGACCGGCCGCAAGCTATTCTGCTATTCTATTCCCTTACGGCCGGGGATTCCGGCAGGCTTGCGGCCGGTGCCTTGCTATCTCTTGCGGCCGATCGCGCCGGAGGAAAGCCTTTGATCTAAAACGGCCGCAAGAGATTTGCAATTCAATTGCTCCGGGAAACCTCTCTGCAAGGCTAAAAACGAGCCGCAGTTACTTGCAGGAAAAAGGTCTCGCTAGCACCAATTAAGCACATAAAATAGCTCAAATAAAGCCATCCTGCACTTTGAGAAGACTATAAAGGGATTTTAGGTGTTAGAAAAAATAGCACATAATTATCCTGTACTCAAATCCGTAAAATATTTTATTTTTAATATCCGTAAAATATACATGTAAAAAGTCCAGAGTGCTTGGAGCACCTCAGACACACCCCCGCCGCAGCCGGCAAATAAACAGTTAATTTGAACTCGGGTTTGGGCAGATGTGCAAGCTTGAGAGTGGGTTCCTTTTAATCCTCATGTCCCCCAATATGATCCCTAGCATTTACAGAGCTGTACAGTGCAGGCTTGAATTTATTTTTCAGTTTTTATATTTCACAGATTACGGCCGGTTCCAAGATATGCGGCCGGCCGTAAAAGGAGATCCTTGCGGGGCCGTATAATAGAATCGCGAGTTAACTGAACCCTCGCAAGGAATCGCAGCCTTACGGCCGATTTACGGCCGATAATAGAATGAGGCCCTAAGTAAGAATATGAATTTATTTTGATATGTGTTTATGTTAGATTTTGTACAATCCTGTTTTGTGCGCACCACTTGTGGTATACTTATTTAGCCTTTATTGGGATGGTTATAGTTTGTGAAACATGAAATAATATTATTAATGTAGTTTGCTATGTGTTTGTGTTAGTTTGTTACAATCCTGTTTTGTGCGCACCACTTGTGGTAAAGTTATTTATTCTTGATTGTACTGGTTATAGGTTGTTAAACATTAAAGAAGAATGTTAATGTAGTTTCCTATGTGTTTGTATGATTTTTTGTACAATCCTATTAGGTGCGCAGCACTTTTGTTATTCTTATTTAAGCTTCTTTGTAAGGCTTATAGGTTGTTAAACATTGAATAAGAAAGTTAATTTATTTTGCTATGTGTTTGTGTGAGTTTGTTCCAATTCTGTTTTGTGTGTAGCACTTTGGGCCTCATTCAATTGCGATTTGGCTAATTGAATCGTGCCCTAAATAAGCACATAGCATATTTTTTTAAAGAAGTTTTTAGTCAGTGAAAAACTTGCTTTTGGATAGATATTTACTAACTAAAAACTTCTTTACAAAAAAAATTATGTGCTTATTTAGAGCCCTATTCAATTGGCCAAATTGCAATTGAATGAGGGCCTTTGTGTACCATATGTTGCATAGTTTGCCCCTCATTGAATTGCATTTTTTCCAATGTAATAGTACTCTAAGGCCCTCATTGAATTGCAATTTTGAAAATTGAATAGAGGTCTAAATAAGCACATCACATATATTTGTTAAAGAAGTTTTTAGTTATATAGGGCCTCATTCAATTGCGATTTGGCCAATTGAATAGGGTTCTATATAAGCACACAGCATATTTTTTTGCAGAAGTTTTTAGTTAGTGAAGACCTTGCTTTTGGATAGAAGTTCACTAACTAAAAACTTCTGTAAAGAAAATATGCTCTGTGCTTATATAGAACCCTATTCAATTGGCCAAACCGCAATTGAATGAGGCCCTAAGCATCTATCTAAAAGCAAGGTTTTCACTAACGAAAAAGTTCTTTAAAAAATATATGTTATGTGATTATTTGGATCTATATTGAATTTGCAAAATGGCAATTGAATAAGGACCTAAATGTGCTTATTTAGAGCCATATTCAATTGTCCAAAATAGCAATTGAATGAGGGCCTTTGGTTGCTGCATTTGTTATATTGTCGGGGCCTCATTCAATTGTGTTTTGGCCAATGGAATAGAGCTCAATATCACCACAGAGCATATTTTTTTACCGAATTTTGTATTTAGTGAACTTGTATCCAAAAGCAACATGTTCACTAAATAAAAAGTTCCTTGAAAAAATATGCTCTGTGCTTTTTTTGGTCTGTCTTGAATGGTATCTTGTAAAATGTCATTTGTTGTTTGAGGAACAGTTTGTAAATGCTTTATTATCTTTTTATTTTTTTTGTCGTATCTTTCATTTTTGCAGCTGATAGTCTTTTATTTGCAAGTCTTTTGCGTTCTTTTTCTCGTAGAATTTCTTTCTCCTCAGGTGTCTGCTGGGCGGCCCATCTCTCTTGTCTTTCTCTAGTTTGACGTCTTTTCTTCTCTTCTTTGGTCTCGTTATCAGCCATATTAATCTGTAAAGGAAAAAAAAGAAATGTAATTGTGTATATTTAAATTTGTAATTCCTGTTAAAGATTCTTGTGCACAATTGGTGAAATAAAAGGCAAATCATTAATGTATCAGTTATATTTAGTTAAAATTATAATTCCTGTCCTCACTGACTAAGAATTTGGCCAATGGAATACTGCTGTAAATAAGCATGTAACATATTTTTTTGAAATAATTTTTTATTTATTAAAAACGTTGTTTGTGGATAGATATTTAGCACTGCAAAACTTCTTTGCTAAAAAAACATTGAGGTGGTTATTGAGCTATGTATTGCATAGTGGCAATTTAAATAGAATAAGGGAGATAGTACATTTATTTTTATATTTTTTTCTGTTGAGACGGATGCAAATGAAAGATGTTTCTTTATTTTTCTCCTTTTGTACTTATTATACTGTACCTTGGTTGAAGTGTGATTTAAATCTGAATGTTTGTTGGTCCTGGGTTGAAAATCGTTGTCCAATGGTGTGGTCCTCTGTTGTAAGTCCTCGTCCGATGGTGTGGTCCTCTGTGTAAAATCCTGGTCCTATGGTCTGGTCCTCTGTTGAAAGTCGTAGTCCGATGGTGTGTTCCTCTGGCGATAGCCCTCGTCCGATGTTGTGGTCCTCTGGCGATAGCCCTCGTCCGATGTTGTGGTCCTTAGGTGAAAGTCCTCGTCCGATGGTCTGGTCCTGTGTTGAAAGTCCTCGTCCACTGGTCTGGTCCTAGCCTCGTCCGATGTTGTGGTCCTTTGGTGAAAGTCCTCGTCCGATGGTCTTGTCCTGTGCTGAAAGTCCTCGTCCGATTGTCTTCACGCAGTATCTGTTGTAATATAAAATAGAAAATGTTGTTTGAGTGAAATGTCTTTTAAATAAGGAAAAAATGTATGAATTTGGCTGTATTGTATCAGTTATGGTTATTTTTTTCTATTTTTTTTTTTTTTACTTTATGTACAATCCCACGACTTTTGTTATTCTTATTTAAGGTTCTTAGGGCCTCATTCTATTACCGGCCGTAAATCGGCCGTAAGGCTGCGATTCCTTGCGGGGGTTCAGTTAACTCGCGATTCTATTATACGGCCCGCAAGGATCTCCCCTTACGGCCGGCCGCATATCTTGGAACCGGCCGTAAGCTCAGAAATCTAAAAACGCAAAAATATATTCAAGCCTGCACTGGACAGCTCTGTAAATGCTAGGGATCATATTGGGGGACATGAGGATTAAAAGGAACCCCCTCTCAAGCTTGCACATCTGCCCAAACCCGAGTTTAAATTAACTGTTTATTTTCCGGCTGCGGCGTGGGCGTGTCTGAGGTGCTCCAAGCACTCTGGACTTTTTACATGGATATTTTACGGATATTAAAAATAAAATATTTTACGGATTTGAGTATAGGGTAATTATGTGCTATTTTTTCTAACACCGAATATCACTTTATAGTCTTCTCAAAGTGCAGGATGGCTTTATTTGAGCTATTTTATGTGCTTAATTGGTGCTAGCGAGACCTGTTTGCTGCAAGTAAGCTGCGGCTCGTTTTTAGCCTTGCAGACAGGGTTCCTGGTGCAATAGAATCGCAACCAGGCTTTTCTTACGGCCGATTTCCTTGCGGCCGTTTTAGATCAAAGGCTTTCCTCCGGCGCGATTGGCCGCAAGAGATAGCAAGGCGCCGGCCGCAAGCCTGCCGGAGTCCCCGGCCGGAGGGGAATAGAATAGCCGTAAAGCTTGCGGCCGGTCCTTGCGGCCCCGCAGTGGCTGCGGCCGTAATAGAATGAGGCACTTAGTAAGGCTTGTGGGTTGTGATATATTAAAGAAGAATATGAATTTATTTTGCTATGTGTTTGAGTCTTTATTTTTGTACAATCCTGTTTTGTGCACACCACTTGTTTTATAGTTATTTAAGCTTCATTGTAATGGTTATAGGTTGTTAAACATTAAAGAAGAATCTTAATGTAGTTTCGTATGTGTTTGTGTGAGTTTTAGTACAATCCTGTTTTGTGCGTACCACTTCTGTTATACTTATTTATGCTTCTTTGTAAGGCTTCTAGGTTGTTAAACATTAAGTAAGAATATGAATTTATTTTGATATGTGTTTATGTTAGATTTTGTACAATCCTGTTTTGTGCGCACCACTTGTGGTATACTTATTTAGCCTTTATTGGGATGGTTATAGTTTGTGAAACATGAAATAATATTATTAATGTAGTTTGCTATGTGTTTGTGTTAGTTTGTTACAATCCTGTTTTGTGCGCACCACTTGTGGTAAAGTTATTTATTCTTGATTGTACTGGTTATAGGTTGTTAAACATTAAAGAAGAATGTTAATGTAGTTTCCTATGTGTTTGTATGATTTTTTGTACAATCCTATTAGGTGCGCAGCACTTTTGTTATTCTTATTTAAGCTTCTTTGTAAGGCTTATAGGTTGTTAAACATTGAATAAGAAAGTTAATTTATTTTGCTATGTGTTTGTGTGAGTTTGTTCCAATTCTGTTTTGTGTGTAGCACTTTGGGCCTCATTCAATTGCGATTTGGCTAATTGAATCGTGCCCTAAATAAGCACATAGCATATTTTTTTAAAGAAGTTTTTAGTCAGTGAAAAACTTGCTTTTGGATAGATATTTACTAACTAAAAACTTCTTTACAAAAAAAATTATGTGCTTATTTAGAGCCCTATTCAATTGGCCAAATTGCAATTGAATGAGGGCCTTTGTGTACCATATGTTGCATAGTTTGCCCCTCAGTGAATTGCATTTTTTCCAATGTAATAGTACTCTAAGGCCCTCATTGAATTGCAATTTTGAAAATTGAATAGAGGTCTAAATAAGCACATCACATATATTTGTTAAAGAAGTTTTTAGTTATTAAGGGCCTCATTCAATTGCAATTTGGCCAATTGAATATGGCTCTAAATAAGCACATAACAGATTTTTTTAAAGAAGTTTTTAGTTAGTAAACATCTATCCAAAAGCAAGGTTTTCACTAACTAAAAACGTATTTTAAAAAAAATATGTTACGTGCTTATTTAGAGCTCTATTCAATTGGCAAAATCGCAATTGAATGAGGCCCCAAGCATCTATCTAAAAGCAAGGTTTTCACTAACGAAAAAGTTCTTTAAAAAATATATGTTATGGCCCTCATTCAATTGCAATTTGGCCAATTGAATAGGGCTCTAAATAAGCACATAACATATTTTTTTTAAATACGTTTTTAGTTAGTGAAAACCTTTCTTTTGTATAGATGCTTGCTAACAAAAAACTTCTTTAAAAAATATTTGTAATGTGGTTATTTAGGGCCCTATTCAATTGGCCAAATCGCAATTGAATGAGGGCCTTAGTGATTATTTGGATCTATATTGAATTTGCAAAATGGCAATTGAATTAGGGCCTAAGGATAGAAACTCGCAGACTTAGGCCCTCATTCAATTGCGATTTGGCCAATTGAATAGGGCTGTAAATAAGCACATAGCATATATTTTTTTAAGAAGTTTTTAGTTAGTAAGCATCTATCCAAAAGCAAGGTTTTCACTAACTAAAAACTTTAAAAAAATATATATGCTATGTGCTTATTTAGAGCCCTATTCAATTGGCCAAATCGCAATTGAATGAGGGCCTAAATGTGCTTATTTAGAGCCATATTCAATTGTCCAAAATAGCAATTGAATGAGGGCCTTTGGTTGCTGCATTTGTTATATTGTCGGGGCCTCATTCAATTGTGTTTTGGCCAATGGAATAGAGCTCAATATCACCACAGAGCATATTTTTTTACCGAATTTTGTATTTAGTGAACTTGTATCCAAAAGCAACATGTTCACTAAATAAAAAGTTCCTTGAAAAAATATGCTCTGTGCTTATATAGAGCCCTATTGAAATGGGCAAATCACATTTGAGTGAGGCCCTTGGCCATTAAACATATATAGGTCCTCATTGAATTGCAATTTTGCCAATTGAAGAGGGCTTTATATAAGCACATAACATATTTATTGAGCGAAATTTTTAGTTATTGAAGACCTTGATTTTGGATAGAAGTTCATTAACTAAAAAGTTATGTCTAAAAAATATGTTATGTGCTTATATAGAGCCCTATTCAATTGGGCAACTCGCAATTGAATGAGGCTCATGGTTCGTTTCTTTTTTATACTTAATACTTTACCTTGATTGAAGTGTCGAATGACAGAGGGTCCCCTCCTGCCAATCTTAATCCGCCGGTCTTCTTGTAGTGTCTGTTTGAAAAAGAAAGTGAAATAGTTATTTGTATATTTTTAATTTTTCATCTAGCAAAGCATGTCCTTTTCAGCATGTAATGTCTTGTTCTATCTTACCTGTTGTTCTTTGTTGGTGTTCTTTAAAAGGGATTGTGCTTCACAATGCACGGTGCAAATTGTTGAGTGACGCTGTTGATGCAGAATCTGTTTGAATATTAAAAGACATAGAAAGATTCAGCTTTATGTGATCTATTGAATTGCAGTAAATTAATGTCATTTAAATATACTTCTGTAATTATTTTCAATTGACCTTATTTTTTGGTGGGGGCTACACACATATGTCACATACATGAAGCACATTTCCATAGTTTAATGTAATTATTTTGTGTGCGTGTGACATATCACTATACATGAATCATATTTAAATTGTTAAATTAACCTTATTATTTTTTTTTCCAACACACATAAATGTGTGTGTGTGAGATGTAACTATAGATGATACATATATGTGCGTGTCATATATCAGTATACATGACATATAATGTCATTTAAATGTAGTTGTTTAATGATTTTGTTTTAAGATCATTTTGTTGCAGGGACAATACACATACAGTAAATGTGCGTGTCACATGTCACTATACATTATAGACATATATGTGCGTGTCACATATCAATATACATTATAGACATATATGTGCGTGTCACATGTCACTATACATAAACCTTTTTTTGATATTGAATTATGTTTTTTTGTTGTTTTGTTAAATGAACCGTATTTTTTTTGTGTGTCTATACACATAAATGTGTGTGTGACATGTCACTACATAAATCACATTTTCCTAGTTTATTTTACTTTTTTTTGTCCTGTCCTGATAATAAAATGTAATATATTATAGCTTACCTCTCAGTTGTAATTTGCACAGTCTAAAGTAGTAAATTAGTAAAGAATTGTCTTCTCAAGCAAAAGCAGCAGTTATCTATGAAGTCACTCCGGTTATCACCTGAGGAGAAATGTATTTTTGTCTGTAAAATAGGCAGTATTTATAAACTTGTAGAAAGTTCTGGAAAGTGAGACCGTTAGAACGCAATACGCATGCGCTATTTGCGTTCCAGCTTACAATTTGCTTTCCATCCGCCATTTTCTGCGTATTACTGTTCAAAATGGTGTTTAATATGATTGTGATACGTTCCGCATAGTATGTGTTTCATTATTGCGAGTAAGTGTAGTGTAGTTACGTCTGAAGCCTCGTTTTCGTTTTGTTCGTCGGCCATTTTTTCTCTCGCTTAGCGATGGTATTAGTGTCTAAAGTGTTTTATTTTGATTTAAATGTAGGTGTAACTTGTTTTTTTGAGGTGCTGGATGGTTCCTCTTGCTGTAGGTAAGCTTTTTATTTGTTTGTTGTGTGTATTTATTAAGTTTTAAATGTTTGTATGTCGGCGTGTTGCGTCCGATGTTTGCGAGGTCGTAATGTGTGGTAACGTGTCTCGTATGGTGTTTGCGTGTGTAGCCTCATTTTCATTTTATTCGTCGGCCATTTTTTGTGTCGCTTAGCAAATTATAAAGGGCCTCATTCTATTACCGGCCGTAAATCGGCCGTAAGGCTGCGATTCCTTGCGGGGGTTCTGTTAACTCGCGATTCTATTATACGGCCCCGCAAGGATCTCCTCTTACGGCCGGCCGCATATCTTGAAACCGGCCGTAATCTCAGAAATCTAAAAACGCAAAAATAAATTCAAGCCTGCACTGTACAGCTCTGTAAATGCTAGGGATCATATTGGGGGACATGAGGATTAAAAGAAACCCACTCTCAAGCTTGCACATCAGCCCAAACCCGAGTTCAAATTAACTGTTTATTTTCCGGCTGCGGCGTGGGCGGGTCTGAAGTGCTCTGGACTTTTTACATGGATATTTTACGGAAATTAAAAATAATAATATATTTTACGGATTTGAGTATAGGATAATTATGTGCTATTTTTTCTAACACCTAAAATCCCTTTATAGTCTTCTCAAAGTGCAGGATGGCTTTATTTGAGCTATTTTATGTGCTTAATTGGTGCTAGCCGGACCTCTTTCCTGCAAGTAAGCTGCGGTTAGTTTTTAGCCTTGCAGAGAGGGTTCCCAGAGCAATTGAATTGTAAATAGGAATTTCTTACGGCCGAAACTCTTGCGGCCGTTTTAGATCAAAGGCTTTCCTCTGGCGCGAGCGGCCCCAAGAGATAGCAAGGGAATAGAATAGCCGAATAGCTTGCGGCCGGTCCTTGCGGCCCCGCAACGGCTGCGGCCGCTAATAGAATGAGGCCCTTAGTGTCTAAACTCTTTTATTTTGAGTGCAATTAAGTTGTAAGTTGCATTTTTGAGGTCCTGGATGCTTCCTGTTTCTGTAGGTAAGGTTTTTATGTATGTGCTGTGTGTATGTATTGTGGTTTTAATTTTGTAATGTTCGCGAGTTGAGTCCGAGTGTTGCGAGGCCGTAATGTGTGTGAACGTGTGTCGTATGTTGTTTGCGAGTGTCGTAATGTGTGTGTCGTGCTCTTTCGGTTGCGACATGAATTTTGCGAGTGTCGTAATGTGTGTGTCGTGCTCTTTGGGTTGCGAATTTGGGTTGTGAATTTTGCGTTGGTCGCAGTTGCTGCAACTGAGGCCCTCGCTTTGAGAGGTCCTCAGGTGCTGGCATGGAGCGTCTGCGGCGCTCCATGCCAGCAACTGAGACCCTGGCCCAGTGCTACGCGAGCAACGGCCCTCGCTTCGCGAGGGTAGCGGGCTCGCTACGTGAGCCCGCAGCGCTAGCAACAACTCGTACGCTCACAACTATATATGTGATATATATATATTTTATAATAATATGTTAGAACATTATAAGGTAAGGCAAAGTGCAGTCAAAATCTAACTAATTCTCACAGTTTTTCATGTGGATTTGCTATTAGATGGCATCCTCTAAAATTCTCTCTATTTGTATGTTCTTGCTAATATCTGCAGGAGCTCACTATAACCTAAATAATAACATGCATTCTGAAACTCACGAAAGAGCAACTAAGTTCTTGAGGGAAACTCAAAGATTAAGAAGTTCATGTTAAAAACTTGTATGTGTAATTAACTTTCACCTATTGCAAAATAAAGAGGAAGACAAAGTAACTCAATTTCAAAATGTTACTAAAAATAGTAAATATACAAGAAGCACAGTCAGCAAAGTATCAAGACCATGCATAAATACAGTCATACAGAGGCTGAGTTAAAACATAAATAACAACATTTGACTAACCCTTAACACTGTAGAAAAAATGAATAGTGTATACTGTTTCATATCTGATCACTACACCAAAATAAATATCAAATGGAAAGTGTGCATAGCACCAACATATTTTGTTCACGTAGTACTGTACATTTTATGCGCATGAATGATGAATGTGTTATCTGAGTTGTAATGCAAGAGTTGCAGCCCATGCTCACATTGCAGGGTGTTCGAGAGCTCTAGAATTCCAAATACACTGGTCATGGATATACTTGTTTTGTTTCTCCACCTTTGGGGCACCAACACTGCCACCTCTCACCTCATTCTTTTCCTTTCTCCCTCAATTAATAATATGAGACATATCAAGAATAGCACTGTATTTGGAGGACCTTTGTTTTCCTCAGCCTCTCCCCCTAACTCTGCTTGTGGATCCCCACTGGTGCATTCCTCCTCTGCCCCTGATCCATGCAGGCTTCACCTGCAGTTTGTTTGCCTACTCTGGCCAGGGAACCTGGCACCCCTCCCGCTCAGTAGCTGGCCTCTTCTCACCACATCTCCACTCCTCTCCCTTTCTCTGTTCATCTCCCCAACTCTTCTCTTCTTCCATACCTTTCTCTATCCTTCTCTCCCCCTCTCTCCTCCTCTCCCTCTCTTTCCATTCACTACCATCCTCTACCTCTATCTGATCTGCTCTCCTTTCCCCTTCTGTTTCCTTCATTAGATGATCAAACAGAAATATCACACACCATAAACTCAAAGAAACATGATCTGCCACCAGCTACTTATTTAAAGAACAGAAATTATATGGTGTATGTTTTGTCTGACGAGGAAATGTAGAAGGCGGGGATATGTGGTGGATATATGGTAAGAGGGTATTTGTATGGGGGGTGCAGGAAGGATGTGTGGGGGTTAGGTAGGGGCATATGTGCTAGGGTAGGTTTGGTATAGAGTATATAGGATGGGATTAGGGATGTCCTATATAATGTGCACATATATTTTAATACTAGTATATATTAGTAATTATGTGTAAACTTCATGTGGTAACTTAAATGTAAAATAATGTGAAAAGTAATGCACTTCAACTTACACTCTCTCTCACACACAAAGACACACACACACATACACAAAACAATCCTCTCCTGGTCCCTGTGTGTTCATTTATGCAGAATATGATTTTTTGATCAGGAAACACTTACCTATATTGATGCCATGTTCCAATTTTTAATGAATGTTTTTAACTTTACTGGTGTTGCTGTGGAGGCTACTATGTTTATCGGCTCTGACTCACTAATTTATATTTGAAGATGCTTACATGGATATTATAAACATGTTGTAAGCACATGCTAGGCAAACCCTTAACCCAAAAAACCCATAGGGGCTGGTAATGAACCGGCGGTCTTGGTACACATTGGTACCAATGACAAAGTTAGTGGATGATGGAGAGTCCTAAAGAATGATTTTAGAGAATTAGGGAATATGCTTAAAGCAAGGACCTCCAAGGTAGTATTTTTTGAGATACTACCAGTGCCACGTGCTAGCCCAGGGAGGCAGAAGGAGCTTAGGGAGGTTAATGCGTGGCTAAAAAAGTGGTGCAGTGCAGAGGATTTGGGGGTTTTAGAGCACTGGGCTGACTTCTCACTTGGGTACAATCTCTATAGCAGGGATGGATTGCACATTAATGATGAGGGAGCTTTTGTGCTAGGGGATAGAACGGCTGGGGGAGTTTTTAAACTTGTAGGTGGGGGTTATTAGTTACCCATGGGAGAGGAGAAGGGGGGAGGGTTACAATAGACAATAGGGAGGTATTAATAGGGGCCTCAAATACAGTGGCAAGCACTTCACAATGGCAGAGCCATAGCAACATAAAGTGTATGCTTGCTAATGCAAGAAGTTTGCCTGGGAAAATAGACGAGCTAGAATTATTAGCAGTACAAGAAAAATGGGGCTTAATAGGCATTACTGAAACATGGTGGGATGAATCTCATGACTGGACTGTTAATCTGGATGGTTATAACCTATTTAGGAAAGATAGGGGAAATGGTAAAAGAGGAGGAGGGATCTGTCTGTATGTTAAGCCTGAATTTAAGCCTATAGTCAGAGAAGATATTTATGCTGGAACTAACGGCATCATTGAATCTTTGTGGGTTGAGCTAAATAGTGGAGGAGCTAATTCTAAATGCATATTGGTGGGAGTATGCTATAAACCCCCAAATATAGCTGAAAGTGAGGAAATACACTTATTGTTACAGACTGGAAATGCAGCTAAGCATGGGCAAGTTCTAATAATGGAAGACTTTAATTACCCTGAAATAAACTGGATAAATGAGACCAGCAGCTCAGCTAAGGGGAGCAGGTTATTGAGTACACTCAGGGATCATTATCTGGCCCAAGTAATACAAGAACCTACTAGAAATAGGGCCATCTTGGATTTAGTCATCACAAGTAATATTGATATAATATCAAATGTTAAAATAGGGGAACCCTTGGGGAACAGTGATCACAAAACAGTATAATCTGAGATTGAATACAAAAAACAGAGTTGTAAGGGGCCAACAAAAACTCTACATTTTAAAAGGGCTAACTTTAATGGGCTATGGGCAGCAATACTGCATATGGACTGGGACATAGAACTTACAGGGAAAAATACTGAAAATAAATGGACAACATTTAAATCCTTACTAAATAAACATACTCATCGGCATGTACCATGTGGAAATAAAATGAATAGGAGTAAATCACATCTAATGTGGCTTAAAAATTACTTAAAGATCATGATGAGGAAAAAGAAACATGCATTTAAATTATACAAGAAGGAGGGAACAGAGGCAGCTTTATGTGACTATAAGGAAATCAACAAGGCTTGCAAAAGGGCTATTAGACTGGCTAAAATAGAAAATGAGAAGTCAGTTGGAAAGGAAAGTAAGACTAACCCTAAAATATTTTTAAAATATATTAATGGGAAGAAGGTGAGGAAGGAAGCTATAGGAACATTACAATGTGACACAGGCCATCTGATAATTAGGAACCAGGAAAAGGCAGATGAGCAAAATAGGTTATTTTCGTCGGTATACACAAGGGAGGTACCAGTGGTTGGGACACCGCAACATAATGGGGCTACGCTACCATCACTAAATAATTGGTTAACGCAGGAATAAACCCAAAAGAGATTGGAGAAAATAAATGTTAATAAAGCCCCAAGTCCTGATGGAATACATCCAAGGATACTGAGGGAGCTGGGTTCTGTAATAGCCAAACCATTATATATAATCTTTCAAGACTCACTCACTACAGGGTCTCTACCGGATGACTGGAGAAAAGCAGAGGTGATACCTATATTTAAGAAGGGAGCAAGAGCAAATCCGGGGAATTATAGACCAGTGAGCCTCACATCTGTAGTTGGGAAGCTTTTAGAAGGGTTAATAAGGGACAGAATACAAGAATATGTCTATTTGAACAAGATCATAGGGAGCAGTCAACACAGATTTATGAAGGATAGGTCGTGTAAGACCAATCTAATTTGTTTTTTGAGGAGGTTAGTAGGAACTTGATCAGGGCCACTCAGTGGATGTAGTCTTTTCAGATTTTTCAAAGGCATTTGATACAGGGCCACATGAAAGACTAGTGAGCAAACTAAGGGAGACAGTAGTGTCTCCATTTTTGATGATGACACTAAGTTGTGCAAGGTAATAAAATCAAATAATTATTTACTTTCCCTACAAAGGGATTTGCATAAATTAGAGAAATGGGCGGCTAAATGGCAGATGAGATTTAATACAAATAAATGTAAGATTATGCATTTGGGAAAGAAAAATAGCCATGCAATTTATCATCTTAATGGAACAAATCTAGGGGTATCAGCTATTGAAAGGGATTTGGGAGTACTAGTGGACAACCACCTAGGTAACAGTGCTCAATGCCAAGCAGCAGCTGCAAAGGCAAGTAAAATATTACCATGTATTAAGAAGGGTTATAGAAGCAAGGGAAGCAAATATAATTCTGCCACTATACAAATCTCTAGTACGCCCTCATTTGGAATATGGAGTACAATTTCGGGCACCACTTCATAAAAAGGACATTTTAGAGCTGGAAAAAGTACAGAGAAGTGCTACAAAACTAATAATGGGAATGGAGGGGCTAAGTTATGAAGAAAGACTAACCAAATTAAACTTATTTTTGCTAGAAAAAAGGCATCTACGAGGGGATATGATTACCTTATTTAAATACATCCAGGGTCAATATAAAGCTTTGTCAAGTGAACCTTTTGTAGCAAGAGATTTTCAACTGACAAGAGGACATCCTTTGAGGTTAGAGGAAAAAAGATTTCACCTTAAACAAAGAAAAGGGTTCTTCACAGTTAGGGTGGTTAAACTGTGGAATTCTCTATCAAAGGAGGTGGTGACAGCGAATTCAATAGATAACTTCAAAAAGGGGTTAGATATATTTTTGAATAAAGAGGGCATTCAAGGTTATCGCCAGTTTCAGGGATCAGGAAGGAATTTTCCTTTTTTTCCCCTTATGAGACAATTGGCAAAGTTTCAATGTTTTTTTTTTTGTTTGCCTTCCTCTGGATCAATTAACAATTAATAATAAATAGTCCACATATTAAAAAGATCAATAGAGATCTAAAAAGGTTGAACTTGATGGACTAACTCTTTATTCATTCTCAAATACTATACTATTAAAAATAATTATTTAACAACTGATTAATTAATAACTAATCGCATATTGCAGATCAGAGGAAATCCTAACAGGTTGAATTTGATGGACTGAAAGTTTTTTTTCAACTTAAATTACTATGGGCCTCATTCTATTAGCAGCCGCAGCCGTTGCGGGCCCGCAAGGACCGGCCGCAAGCTATTCGGCTATTCTATTCCCTTACGGCCGGAGGCTCCGGCAGGCTTGCGGCCGGTGCCTTGCTATCTCTTGCGGCCGCTCGCGCCAGAGGAAAGCCTTTGATCTAAAACGGCCGCAAGAGTTTCGGCCGTAAGAAATTCCTATTTGCAATTCAATTGCTCCGGGAAACGTCTCTGCAAGGCTAAAAACTAGCCGCTGCTTACTTGCAGGAAAGAGGTCCAGCTAGCACCAATTATGCACATAAAATAGCTCAAATAAAGCCATCCTGCACTTTGAGAAGACTATAAAGGGATTTTAGGTGTTAGAAAAAATAGCACATAATTATCCTATACTCAAATCCGTAAAATATTTTATTTTTAATATCCGTAAAATATCCATGTAAAAAGTCCAGAGTGCTTGGAGCACTTCAGACCCGCCCACGCCGCAGCCGGAAAATAAACAGTTAATTTGAACTCGGGTTTGGGCTGATGTGCAAGCTTGAGAGTGGGTTCCTTTTAATCCTCATGTCCCCCAATATGATCCCTAGCATTTACAGAGCTGTACAGTGCAGGCTTGAATTTATTTTTCAGTTTTTAGATTTCTGAGCTTACGGCCGGTTTCAAGATATGCGGCCGGCCGTAAGAGGAGATCCTTGCGGGGCCGTATAATAGAATCGCGAGCAAACAGAACCCCCGCAAGGAATCGCAGACTTACGGCCGATTTACGGCCGCTAATAGAATGAGGCCCTATGTAACTATGCAACTATATCTACAAAAACATAACATTTACATTGATATTTTTTTACGTCTACCGTATAATAGCTAGGCTAACTTGCCAGTAAAAACCAATAAGCCAAAACAGCCTAGCAGGAGTTTTTGTGAGAGGTCTAAGTATTAACTTGAAGAATACTACTGTAATTTAGCAATACAAGTTACTCTCTAATTTATATATGATAAGCTTTAGAAAATAGGCTCACTGTTTGACCAGCAGCTCTATTAACACTTTCTGCTCTGGTCTGGCCTAATCAGTCAAAGGCTTACATAGATTCCTTGCCTCACTGTCTCACAATATTTATAGTTATTTTTAGTCATGAGATCTGGGGCATTTAATGATTAAACATATTGTTCACACAGTATTATTACTTATGAGTAAGTACAAAAAAAATATTTGGATCTATCCCTCTTTGCCTGCGCATTTCTTCTGCAGCACTGCCAGCTGCAGTTACAGGTGCCATCTGCCAGAGGGCGCTGTGAGTTTTCAGGCACCATCAAGTTCCAGGGAAAGGCAAATTACTATTTTCCCCTCCAACGTGGCGCAACTCGACGAGCTGAATCAACAGCGAGGCCATCCCTATGTTCGTGAGGGCATTCGGACCCCCAGGGCCTCGGGCACGCCTCTCATAGCTCAAGGCCTCTTCTGTCGGTGCGCCTTATACTGTATGCTAAAATAGGCATTGCCATCTGTAACGGCTACCCCGGTAGTGAGAGGGTACCAGCCGTTGGAGACGTCCTTTTCCCTGGCAAGCTGCTGTGTAAAAGTGAAGTTGGTATAATCCCATCCAAGAGTTCCAGAGGGAAAGTCAGGTTCAGCATTAAATATCCATATAGAAGCACTGCGCAGTCTCAGAAGCCCAGACCACCCATATTGGACGACACTTTCTTGGGAGTCAAAGAATACTGACTTTATTTTGTTATATGCAGAAATATATATACACCTCTTTCCACAGGTAATACACATGCCCATATTTGGCCACACAATAGAGACAATAGGTGTGGTCACACCTCCCAGGGACTAGCCGGCTACTTTTGATACAATCAGACATTGATTAGATAATGCTTCTCTTTGTTCCATCTTTCACAATGTGAACACTTTACACAATAGGGCTCTCCTGCCTCTAGGAGACCCTAATAGGATTATGTATTATGCTAGGTGTCTGCAATGGTCTGAGCTAATATCCTGCAGAGCACAAACCAACACATCGACAGCACAGCAATGTGACCATACCTCAACCACAATAATTAAATAACCATAACACAGGGCAAAACAGTGATGGGTTCCGTTACACCATCTGTCGGCCGGAGGTGGAACTGCAGCTGTCAGATTTTGCGATGGTGAAGAGGGCATGGACCAAATCTTTGACAATTCTGTGCCTAGAAATGACTAAATAAATTGAAAATTATAACACATAAAATAAATGATCATAAATAGACTGCCCTTACATTTTTACAATGGAACATAGGTACAGTAAAATTGATTAATAAAACAAAATTCTGTATAGAGTTCCATGTTGGTTTAAATCTCAAAATTCACAGAAATAACAGCTACATGAACTATTCTGTATACTTTCAAAAAATTATTACACTGGGACTGTTGGTTCAAATAGACATCAATTAATAAAGTACAATAGCCATTCACAGAAATGTCAAATTATTCTGGAACATTTTCCTATCCATTTATGTTAAAAGGCACATCAAATAAGTAGTAATAAATGTAATATATTGGTAGAAGTGAATAATGCTGAAATATTAAGTAATAAAAAAAGAATGGCTAAGGTTAGCAAAATAAGTCTTGAGAATAGTCCAAGTTTGAATTAATTCCCAGTTTCATATTTGCAAAAGAATTTCTGTTCCATTCCAGATGTACATATAATATACTTCTAGAGTGTTATCTGGCTCATGGATTGTTAATTTTGCTGCCATCTGTTTCTCTGAAACACTATCATGTTTTTTTTATACATAAAGTGACAAAGCATTGCTCATGGGAGACATGAGCTTCTTTAATTTTAATATATTAAATATGTAGACTTCTAGCTACTAATTGAGCAATTACAATCTAAACAAGGACAAAATAGTGGATACATTTTCTATCATCCCCACCTGTGAATAACCAATACAAAGTAGCACATTTTGTGGTATAGTACACACTGACAGCCTTATTAAATTGCGTTCAGTAAATTTAAAAGGGCTCTTTTTAAGCACACAGCATATTTTATTTACAGAAGTTTTTAGTTAGTGAAGACCTTGCTTTTGGATAGAAGTTCACTAACTAAAAACTTCTGAAAAAAAAATATGCTATGTGCTTAAATAGAGCCCTTTTAAATTTACGTAATCACAATTTAATAAGGCTGTGAATGTACAGTTTCTTAAGTTTTACAGTTTCACTTTTGTGAAATAGATTACTGTTAAATAGTAAAAAGAATCTGCATCAGCATCTCAGTTAGACGTATACTGTTGCACTTCACTAGTTGCAAGCTTAACCTAGGCCACTAATTTGTCCCCAGTGAGAGAAGTAAGACTGAAAACTTATCTGTTAAAGGCATAAGTGAGGTGGGTTATGAATGCATCCTGTAGAATGCATCATAACCCACCTAGCAAAAAATGATTGCATGAAAAAATGCAAACATTTTCTGCAGAAAATAAATAAATGTGCTGGTGGTGATGTAGACACCCCCAGCAAGTGAGTTTCACATATTGGATATCTCATTTTTAATGAAATATCCAATATGCAGCACATTCGCATGCTGATTGGTTAAAGGGAAGAAAAGTGTCTGAAAATATGTGACTTCCCACAGTAGGGAAGACTACAGCTGCTAACTGAGCATGTCTGCACAACGCACAGGCCAAAATGAAGCATTTTATAAGTTATGCTAATTATCAGTGGGAATTTCAGGGGGTGTCAACATTGAGAGAAAACAGTTTGCAAAAGCAAGAAATTCAGCAAACTTCAGGCTAACGGTTTAACTGTTTACTTTGGAATTATTTCATGCAAACAATTTTTTTCAGACACTATAAATTCTCCTCTATTAGAGGTAACTTACATATACCTTTAAGGAAGGAGACCCAAATTGTAAAATGCCTCCATTACAGAAATTACTTTTTACAACATTTTCTTTAGTAAGGCTAAGAGTGTCTGGGCCTGATTACAGCATCTTAGTATGGAGAACAATACCTCAAAAGCAGGCATTAAAATCCTTTTGAAGCATTCACTGTATTTACTTTCCAATTTTTCAGATTAATCTCTTTTATGTAGTATATTGTTTAATGGATATTAAAAGCCTTTGCAAGTGCATTTACCTTGCAAAACCTCTGGAAAAAAACTTACAGGTAGAAGGAGAATATATATTTTACTGAAAAGGAGGATAGTTCATATCTTAGGACTTCAGACCCTTTGACCTCAGATTAAACTAAATCTCAACCTATATTGGAACCCATAGGTTTTCCATACCTATGTCACTGCTCAGCACAACCCTGCTGTTATAGAACCTGTTGTTAAATGACCACTACTGAGCTATTCCATTATACACCTAAATCTAATCCCCCAGAAATGCCATCCGAGTACACAAAATGTCCTAATATCCTATGCCCGGACAGATGGATATCTTTTTTTTTTAAACTTCCAAATACCTTCAACCCCCCTAAAGGCATAAAAAATGCTTGATTACTCAAATCTATAACAATTCATGAGCTTCTACCGTCTTTTACCGTTAACTCCTATGACTCCAGGTATCCTTTGAGATCCTTCCTCAACACCCACTACTTCCTATAATCCTGAGTATCCCCTGGGATCCCTCTTTCAATACCCACTAACACCTATGAGCCCAGGTATAGCCCAGGATCCACCTAAACACCCATGGAGTCATTGGGTCTCTCCCCCCCACCCCTTGGGCTATAGACCCTCATGATACCTAAAATTAACTCATGGGATAGAGGTCTATGTGGTCATAATGGAAACTCATATGCAATAAGGACTTAGAGGAGGATCTAGGACAATCCTAAAGTATGGGATTATATTTTCACCTTGGTTGCCCCTTCCTCAATTTCTGACTATTTTCAGATGAAATCAAATTTATCCTCAATGATCATCCGATTCATTATGGAGAAAATTATCAGAGGCAGGTACCAATGTAGAGGTAATTCCCTTTATTACGTTTGTTCTCCTCTTGTTTCCCTCAATAGCTCTGTAGATGGAAAATAGCCTGCAGAGGGTCTGGGTGGTAAGATTGCCACTTAAGTCTTTGTAGGGACTTAAACCCAGGGGAGAGGGGAAGGGAAAACAATGACCAGTTTATTCTGGCTGAGGCTGGTTCTGACAGACAAAGGGGTATCCATACATCTGCTCTTAATAATGGACATCAATAATGTCACATCACACAGATTCCTTATTCAATGGGATATGGAGGCAGCTCCTTGTTCTATCACCAGCCCATCTAACAATTACAGTGTAATCCTGGAATGTTACATACAAGTCAAAACAATATATCAACAGTCAGTACTCTCGGTGGTTCATACAGATACATATACAACACATTATAGCTCTTACCAGCAACTTGCTGGCCATAAAGACAAAGTAACCCACAACTACAACAATTAAATACATTGATATTTGAGTGCATAGTCTTTTAGGTTTGTCACAGACCCCTTTTCAGGTCCTGGATTTTAGCCCAGTGAATCACCATAGAGAACACAGACTACCCCATTGGAAAATGGGTAGGGGAATTACATTGCTACATTGGCAATATGGGCAGGAGGCTGGTGGTGTGAATAGCCATAAGACATAGGGCCATAGTGTACCCCCATGCTTTGTGTGGTCTTATGGCATATGCCCATGCCTTATCCTGTATACTGTATGTGTCACAACCTACAATGATGATGGAGTATAGAGGATCCTAGTCCTCTTTTCTCCGGTAGGTTTTAGACCTAAGATTTGGGTGACTCAGACCAATGGATCTTCCTTGTGGATGCAAGAGCATAAGTCCCAGCTTTTGGTAGTGTGCCTGGGAAGAACCTGGCATGGAGTCAGAAACGATCTCCTCTGCCAGCATATGCCCTTGGGTCAATAATACACCTGCACACAAAGTCTTGATGAAAATTATGAACAACTTCTTTATTTTTACACAAGTATTTAAACAACTCACAACAACAGTACAGGGAGTGGCTACCCCTTTGTCCAACCCTTATCTTCCTCTTGGCCAATGGGGTAATCTCCACAGTAATTTGATTACCTCTTGCCAATGGACTAGAGGTAAGCTCTGGGAACTTCCAGACCCCTCCCCTGGGCCGCCCACTAGGTGTGGCTAACAGAGTCATTTGGACGCTGGCAGTTAAGAGAGATACATCTCTTTGCTATGGCCCAGGCCCCTGGATCTGGGCTAGGGAGACCCCAGAGGCTCCCTGGATAGATGGTGCCCCTATGTCTGGTGGGAGCCTATTGTTCCTGACTTAAGTATGTGTACTTAAAGGATTAACCTTGGTGGCCAGCTGGGGTCCTTCTCCTGTTGCAAGATAAAAGTGGCAATGTATCCAGCATGACTACCCCATACTATCATATACATATGTGTACATATTCCACACACTGTCAGTCTATTTAAGTACAAGCGTAAAAGCGCACCCCACATAACCACCTAATGTCCTCATAGTATATGGGATTGGGGCAGGGTTTCCACATCAATCCATCTCATGCATTATGATGACTTTTATTGATGGTGATGGGAACCCTGCTCATTTCCTTAGACAATAATCATAATAATATAACAATATAACCTTATAACAGTATAACAGGGTGTCTGGAAGCCCCAAACCCCCAGGTATCGTCTCTTGTGTCAACAGCCTGTGACAGACATCTGTCCAAGTCCCAGATGACTGCCAAGTGAGCCATGACAGTATGTACTTCCCCTACTGTGTTCTGTGTTATGATAAACTGTGACTCAGTGGTCATGATGGGGTAAAAACAGTATTTGCTGAGTCCCTGTTAGAGTCTGCAGGGAGCAAACAAGTCCATTGTATTGTATCTGTTTTGTTGACCCAAGTTAATTACATTTCCAATGTGCTGGACAGCTAGAGATGACAGGATGTGTATTAAAGGTTAGGCCTATTGTTCTCAGGAAGCTACTGTTAGACCCCATGTGGAGTATGTCTCCTGTGTTTGCCTGCCACTCCCTGCCATTGTTGTGTTGTATACACCCCCTCAGTATCCAACTGCTATAAATATTGTTTGACTTTCCCAAAAAAAAAATCAGTTGACTGATGAGACATATAGAAATTGTATGTTCTGTTTGGCTCCAGGTGGCTGTGATACTGATCCAATCTCCAACCTGCAAGTAACTTGTCCTGGTCACTATCACAGGAAAGTTACTGAGACTCCTGGAAATGCTATTTACTGATGAAGAGACCCTGACTGATAAAGAAGCCAGATGTCAGGGTGCTGGTGCCGAGATTTCCAAAAACCCAACAGTCCTTGTGGGTAGTTAACCTCTAGTGTATAGAATGTGGCCCTGGGCAGTCATAGCCCCTACATCCATGTTCATGTGCTTGGCTGTGGTAATAGCCCTTGAAGGGGAAAGCAGGCCCCACTGTCCTAGAGCCCACATCAGTCCATAGTGGATCCAAAATTATATTTGTCTATAAATATTAATGGGAGGTTATGAAATATGACAGTAACACTCTCTTACTATGCCACATTTTCAGAAATACAGAAAACAGGATTAATGAGACTAAAACTAAAACCCCGTCCAACTCACAGTCAAATCACATTATATCCCAAATAACCACCTGTGCAGCACAGAAAATGGCTAGACAGCATGGTAGTGAGTCAATAAGATGCTGGAAGATTGGCAATGGTATCTGGAGCCATGCA
The DNA here is from genome assembly GCA_027410445.1 of Discoglossus pictus. Classification (NCBI taxonomy): domain Eukaryota; kingdom Metazoa; phylum Chordata; class Amphibia; order Anura; family Alytidae; genus Discoglossus; species Discoglossus pictus. The sequence goes on from CM050164.1 coordinate 270,586,646, forward strand.
GACTGCAGTGGATCTGATAGCTGCTGAAGAGTGCCTGGTGTAGGATCCATACTGCAGATATAACGATCACTGTGGTACCTTCAGTGCTCGATGGAGTTCAAGTAAAGCGAATTTGGAGACCAGTGAAGTACTAGGAAACCTTCATTGTGCTCCTCCAACCACTCCCGGACAATTCTGCATGACATATTGCATTGTCCTGCTGGAAGTTCCTGTCAATTCCAGTGAAGTCAAGACAGTCAACATGCATGGGTGTACTTGATCTACAAGAATGGATAGATAACCCAATCCATTGAGAGTGCCTTCCAGATCTATGAGTGGACCCAGACAATGCCAAGAAAACATTCCTTCAGACCATAACTCTTTTGCCACCAGCTTGTGTTCTTCAAACAATGGTTGTAGAGTGCTTATTCTCTGGGGTTTCGCACTTGACATACCAACGTCCACCCAGTCGATGGAGCAGAAAACATGACTCAGCAGAGAAGGCAGCCCTTTGCCAATCAAAAGAGGAGCAATTTTGGTACTGTCATGCAAATTAAAGCCGTTTCTGACAATGAACCCTCATCAGCATGGTGCTGTGACCAGCCTTTTTCTTTGGAGCCCCATATGACACAGGGTTGGCTGAACTGTTGTTTTAGACATGTCTGGTAGTCCCTGGTTCATTTGGATGGTGAGTTGCTCAACTTTAGCCTGTCAGTTGGCCTTCACACACCTTTGCAGCCAACGTTCAACTCTGACATTGCTCTGCAATCTTTATGCTGTTTATTCACAATGGAGCAATTTGTCCAGTCCCGGTACACGTTAAAGACAGCATCATGTGAACAGTTCACAAACTGAGCTGTTTCAGAAACCATCCCCTTTTCAAAGTCCCATGACAGTGATGGTTGATATGTTTGCAAAATCCCTACGTGTCACCTTATGTAGCCATCAAGCCAGTTTAAGACACATGCTGTATTTCATTGGTGAAAGTGGTACATTAAGAAGGAGTTTGTGTTTTTAGAGCACTGGGCTGACTTCTTACTTCTCATTGGTGAAAGTGGTGCATAAAGGAGTTTGTGTTTTTAGAGCACTGGGCTGACTTCTTACTTGGTTACAATCTCTACAGCAGCGATGGATTGCATCTTAATGAAGAGGGAGCTGGTGTGATAGGGGAAAGGATGGTAGAATGTCTGTGGGAGTTTTTAAACTAGTAGGTGGGGAGAGGGACTAGATAGAACTAGTGAGGTAGAAAGTGTAGAGGGGGTAAGAAATAAATTCACTAGTCATGTGGGACGAGATGGGAGAGGGTTAGTATAGTCAATAGGGAGGTACTGCTAAGTAACTCAAGTGTAGTACTTCAGATTCATAACATAAATTATATGTTTGCTCATGCCAGAAGCTTGCCAGGAAAAAGGGGAGAGTTAGAATTATTAGCAGTTAATGAGAAATGGGATTTAATAGGCATTACTGAAATGTGGTAGGATGAATTTTATGACTGGACTGTTAATCTGGATGGTTATAACCTATGTAGGAGTAATAGGTGGAATAGCAAAAGAGGAGGAGGGATTTATCTGTATTGTAAGCCTTAATTTAAGTCTATAGTTAGAGAAGATATTGGTGGACTTAGTGATAATGTTGAATGTTTGTTGGTAGAGTTAAATAGCGGAGGAGCAAATTCAAAAAGATTATTAGCAGGAGTATGCTGCAAACCCCAAAATATAATTGAAAGTGTGGAACTGCAATTATTATTACAGATTGGAAATGCAGCTAAGCATGGGCAAGTTTTAATAATGGGAGTTTTTAACTACCCTAAAATAAACCGGATGAATGAGACCAGCAGAAATAATGCAATATTGAAAAAGCCGTAAATATGATATTCTAGTCAAATTTCCAATTCCAGTAGCCTTTTCTCGCGCTTACCCCGCAGGTCCTAGTGGGTTGCTTAACGGGGCCAATTTAATAGCCGTAAGTCATGCGGGCTACATTACGTGCTACGGTTTTCAATGTTGAGGGAATTTAATAGGGCTATTAGACTTGGACTGAGAACTGACAGGTAAAAATATTGAACATAAATGGACAACGTTCAGATTCTTACTAAATACACCGTATATACTTAGCACCATATACCATGTGGAAATAAACGTAGGAGTAAATCATAACCCATGTGGCTTAACAATGACTTAAAGATGAAAATGAGGGGTAAAAAACATAATTTCAATTATACAAAAAAGAGAGAACAGAGACTGCTTTATGTGAATACAAGGAAATCAACAAGGCTTGCAAAAGGGCAATTAGACTGGCTAAAATAGAAAATGAAAAGTTAGTTGTAAAGGATAGTAAGATTAACCCTAACATATTTTTTAAATACATTAATGGGAAGAAGACCAGGAAGGAAGCTATAGGAACATTACAATGTGACACAGGCCGTCTGATAATTAGTGACCAGGAAAAGGCAGATGAGCTAAATAGGTAATTTTCTTTGGTATGTACAAGGAAGATACCAGTGGTTGGGACACATAATGGGGCTACACTACCATCAATAATTGGTTAATGCAGGAAGAAATCCAAAAGAGGTTGGAAAAAATAAATGTTAATAAAGCCCCAGGTCCTGATGGAATACATCCAAGGGTATTGAGGGAACCGGGCTCTGTAATAGCCAAAACACATTTTTCAAGATTCCCTCAACACAGGGTCTTTACCAGATGACTGGAGAAAAGCAGAGATGATACCTATATTACAAAAGGGAGCAATAACACATTAAGGGAATTATAGACCTGTAATCTGTAAAGCTTTTACAAATGGTTAATAAGGGATAATATACAAGAATATGTCTATTCAAACAGGATTATAAGTAGGAATCAACACAGATTTATGAGGGATAGGTCATGTAAAAAAAAAACTAATTATTTTCTAGAGGTTGTAGTGGTTGGCAGGAACTTGGATCAAGGCAACTCAGCGGATGTAGTCTTTTGGGATTTTGCAAAGGTTTTTGATACAGTGTCACATGGAAGACTATTGCATAACTAAGGGATACAGGAATTGCAGTAAATATCTGCTCATAGATTGAGTGCTGAGTAAAAGACAGGAGGAAAAAGGCTATTGTAAATGGAACATACTCATATTGGACTAATGTGGTAAGAGGGATCCTCAGCTTTCAGTATTAGGTCCTCTCCTTTTTAACATATTTATTAATAACTTAGAAGGGACTGGGAAGTTGTGTCTCCATTTTTGCTGATAACACTAAGTACCGGTAATTAAATCAGATAATGATGTACTATCCCTCCAAAAGGATTTACATAAATTAGAGAAATGGGCATCTAAATGGCAGATGAGATTTAATATGAATAAATGTAAAGTTATGCATCTGGGAAGGAAAAATAGCCATGCAATTTATAATCTTAATGGAGCAAATCTAAGGGTATCTGATATTGAAAGGGATTTGGGAGTGCCCATGGACAACCACCTAGGTAACAGTGCTTAATGCCAAGCAGCATCTGCAAAGGCACGTAAAATATTAGCATGTATTAAGAATTTCTCTAGAAAAAAGGTGTATAAGAGGGGATATGATTACCTTTGTATAAATATATCAAGGGTCAATACAAGGCTTTGTCAAGGGAACTTTTTGTGCTAACAAGAGGACATCGTTTGAGATTAGAAGTAAAAAGATTTCACCTTAAAGAAAGAAAAGATTTCTTCACAGTAAGGATGGTTAATCTGCGGAATTCTCTACCAAAGGAGGTATTGACAGCAGGTTCGATAGATAACTTTAAAAAAGGATTGGACATTTTTTTTTAAATAAAAAGGTCATTCAGGGTTATCCTGGATAATTAGAGAGGGAGTTTTGCCAATTGCCAGTATCTGGTGTCAGGAAGGAATTTTTTATTGTTTCCCCTTTTGAGACAATTGGCAAAGTTTCACTGTTTTTTTTTTCTGTTTGCCTTCCTCTGGATCAATTAAAAATTAACAATCTGCATATTGCAGATCAGAGGAGTTCTAAAAAGGTTGAACTCATCCTCAGTTACTATGTAACTATGTAACGATGGCATCAAAAGTAGGCAGTGGTCATAATAATGTGTTTTGACCAGTGGCGGAGCTAGTGCATAGGGGCCCCGGTGCAGAAAAATAGTCTGGGCGCAATTTTTTTTGCACTTCCCGAAATATATATTAAATATATAGAAAAAATAAATATATAAATATGTGGGTCTGTGTCTATATATAACTACCTACTCATAGTTTCCACAACACAGGCTGAGATCCCGCTCCATGCTGATGATAGCCAGTAAGCTTGAAACGGCTGTACATGGATTAGATACTCAGCCTGTGTTTATTCCAACCTTGGCTTTGCATTAAAGCTGTGTAATACAGCATGCATAATCTTAAAGGAAGCCATGTTTGATAATGGCTACGGAATGAAGGTGAGGCATTTGTGGGCATATTTGTGTGTCCCAGCTCAACTTCCCAGAATGCAGTGTAATAACTGTTTTTCTCTGAACTCTGACCTGGAAGCAGGTTTTTTTAACTTGCTTTAGACATTCAAATGTGAACACAGATGTACTTTTAATTTACTATATAAAAGTACATATACATATAACATATATATATATATATATATATATATGTGTATATATATATACATATATATGTGTGTGTGTATATATATATATATATATAAGTGTGTGTGTGTATGTATGAATGCGGTGTAATAACTGTTTTTCTCAGAATTCTGAGCTGGAAGCAGATTTTTTAACTTGCTTTAGACATTCAAATGTGAACACAGATGTACTATTTATTTACTATATATATATATATATATATATATATATATATATATATATATATATATATCACTTATTATAATTGTCTAACTACGATTCGTCGTCGCGCTGCGTTGCGTAGTACGTACGACTTAGCGATGAGCGCCGAAGGCGCTCATCTCCTGGCGAGCCTCGCGCAGCGAGGCGAGACGTTAAACCGTACCACTTTGCCGATCGTACGACTTTCCGATGAGCGGCGCAGGTGCTCATTGCCCGGCGAGCCGTTAAACCGTACCACTTTGCAGATTGTATGACTTTGCCATCGCCTGGCGAGCCTCGCATAGCGAGGCGAGCCGTTAAATCGTAGCACTTTGGCAATGAGCGCCGCAGGCGCTCATTGGAGGCGAGCCTCGCATAGCGAGGCGAGCCATTAAACCGTAGCACTTAGAAAAAAAATACGAGGTGAAAAAAATTACGAGATAAGCGGCGGAACAAAAACAGTAAAAAAAACACTAAATACACACTAAAAAATAAAACAAAGGTCACTTACAGCATGGGGAACCAGGCAGGACGTCTGGAAGTGAGTTGGAACTGCAATTTAGATCGATTTAGCCGAGTTACAAAGATCGAAAATCGGCTAAGCGAGAAAAAAATGGGCGCCGAAAAAAATGAAAACGAGGCTATACTACTACGAACTGCGTAAAACACAGCCACAGACGTATGTGTTCGAAAAACAACAAGATAAAGGATGCGGATTAACCGCACAATGAGTAAAAAGACAGTAGCGAGTATATTTTACGAAACGATATTACCGATTTATGCATTAACACAGACTTCCCGCCTTTGTCTCGTGCCACATAGGATTTCCCGCCGAAAACAACGCATTTGGCTCGCGAAACTGCGGATTTCCCGCCTAAAACAATGCATTTGTCTCGCGCACAAAGCCTAAATATAGGGCACATTTCACACATGACTGACACTTTCTCCTCAGGTGATGACAGTCTGACTGGATGTTTTCTGATACCAGGAAATCGCAAGAGATTGTTAGCTCTTCAGTATACTGCTTCAGCATTATTACATTAAAAAAGGTAAATATATTATTTATAATTATTAATTAATAAATTGGTACTTACTTAATAAATAATATATAAGAAATGTAATTAATAGAAAAATTATATTGTGCTTATTATTTATAATTATTAATTAATAAATTGGTACTTAATTAATAAATAATAAATAAGAAATGTAATTAATATAAAAATAATATTGTGCTTACCTGTGTGAAACAATTGTTAATAACATTCATAATGTACATTAATAAATTAATTATTAATATCAACATTAAGAATGTCAATTAAAAAAAACATATTTATTAATTAATTATTAATGTACATTAATTTAACAATTATTTTGTTATATGTGGTGATTACCTGTGTGAAACAATTGTTAATAACATTCCTTCCTAACTCTCCTATCTTCCTGTACTGTCTGACCCCAATCCATTCTCTCTCTCTCTTTCTTTCAGTGCAAATTTACTCTGGTTTTAAGGCCTACTTCATCTGTGACACACTCAGAACTGCATTCAGAACACCTCAGCAGTGCAAATTTACTCTGGTTTTAAGGCCTACTTCATCTGTGACACACTCAGAACTGCATTCAGAACACCTCAGCAGTGCAAATTTACTCTGGTTTTAAGGCCTACTTCATCTGTGACACACTCAGAACTGCATTCAGAACACCTCAGCAGTGCAAATTTACTCTGGTTTTAAAGCCTACTTCATCTGTGACACACTCAGAACTGCATTCAGAACACCTCAGCAGTGCAAATTTACTCTGGTTTTAAGGCCTACTTCATCTGTGACACACTCAGAACTGCATTCAGAACACCTCAGCAGTGCAAATTTACTCTGGTTTTAAGGCCTACTTCATCTGTGACACACTCAGAACTGCATTCAGAACACCTCAGCAGTGCAAATTTACTCTGGTTTTAAGGCCTACTTCATCTGTGACACACTCAGAACTGCATTCAGAACACCTCAGCAGTGCAAATTTACTCTGGTTTTAAGGCCTACTTCATCTGTGACACACTCAGAACTGCATTCAGAACACCTCAGCAGTGCAAATTTACTCTGGTTTTAAGGCCTACTTCATCTGTGACACACTCAGAACTGCATTCAGAACACATCAGCAGTGCAAATTTACTCTGGTTTTAAGGCCTACTTCATCTGTGACACACTCAGAACTGCATTCAGAACACCTCAGCAGGTATGGAGAAGACTATGGAAACTGTGCCATCCCTGGAGCCAATATGTTTATTAATATCACTACTGTATGCATGTTATTATATCTTGGCAGATAGAAATATTCTGACTTTTTGTTTTCAATTTTTAACTGTTTCCTATACCCTGCTCTGCTGTCCCCACCTTCCCCCCCCCCCATCCTTCCCCCATTTATGGCTGGCATAATTACCTCAAATCTCCTCCCCCCTCCTCAAATACCTTTATTCTATGTTCTCTCTCTCATTCCTTCCTAACTCTCCTATCTTCCTGTACTGTCTGACCCCAATCCATTCTCTCTCTCTCTTTCTTTCAGTGCAAATTTACTCTGGTTTTAAGGCCTACTTCATCTGTGACACACTCAGAACTGCATTCAGAACACCTCAGCAGGTATGGAGAAGACTATGGAAACTGTGCCATCCCTGGAGCCAATATGTTTATTAATATCACTACTGTATGCATGTTATTATATCTTGGCAGATAGAAATATTCTGACTTTTTGTTTTCAATTTTTAACTGTTTCCTATACCCTGCTCTGCTGTCCCCACCTTCCCCCCCATCCTTCCCCCCCATCCTTCCCCCATTTATGGCTGGCATAATTACCTCAAATCTCCTCCCCCCTCCTCAAATACCTTTATTCTATGGTCTCTCTCTCATTCCTTCCTAACTCTCCTATCTTCCTGTACTGTCTGACCCCAATCCATTCTCTCTCTCTCTTTCTTTCAGTGCAAATTTACTCTGGTTTTAAGGCCTACTTCATCTGTGACACACTCAGAACTGCATTCAGAACACCTCAGCAGGTATGGAGAAGACTATGGAAACTGTGCCATCCCTGGAGCCAATATGTTTATTAATATCACTACTGTATGCATGTTATTATATCTTGGCAGATAGAAATATTCTGACTTTTTGTTTTCAATTTTTAACTGTTTCCTATACCCTGCTCTGCTGTCCCCACCTTCCCCCCCCCCATCCTTCCCCCATTTATGGCTGGCATAATTACCTCAAATCTCCTCCCCCCTCCTCAAATACCTTTATTCTATGGTCTCTCTCTCATTCCTTCCTAACTCTCCTATCTTCCTGTACTGTCTGACCCCAATCCATTCTCTCTCTCTCTTTCTTTCAGTGCAAATTTACTCTGGTTTTAAGGCCTACTTCATCTGTGACACACTCAGAACTGCATTCAGAACACCTCAGCAGGTATGGAGAAGACTATGGAAACTGTGCCATCCCTGGAGCCAATATGTTTATTAATATCACTACTGTATGCATGTTATTATATCTTGGCAGATAGAAATATTCTGACTTTTTGTTTTCAATTTTTAACTGTTTCCTATACCCTGCTCTGCTGTCCCCACCTTCCCCCCCCCATCCTTCCCCCATTTATGGCTGGCATAATTACCTCAAATCTCCTCCCCCCTCCTCAAATACCTTTATTCTATGGTCTCTCTCTCATTCCTTCCTAACTCTCCTATCTTCCTGTACTGTCTGACCCCAATCCATTCTCTCTCTCTCTTTCTTTCAGTGCAAATTTACTCTGGTTTTAAGGCCTACTTCATCTGTGACACACTCAGAACTGCATTCAGAACACCTCAGCAGGTATGGAGAAGACTATGGAAACTGTGCCATCCCTGGAGCCAATATGTTTATTAATATCACTACTGTATGCATGTTATTATATCTTGGCAGATAGAAATATTCTGACTTTTTGTTTTCAATTTTTAACTGTTTCCTATACCCTGCTCTGCTGTCCCCACCTTCCCCCCCCCATCCTTCCCCCATTTATGGCTGGCATAATTACCTCAAATCTCCTCCCCCCTCCTCAAATACCTTTATTCTATGGTCTCTCTCTCATTCCTTCCTAACTCTCCTATCTTCCTGTACTGTCTGACCCCAATCCATTCTCTCTCTCTCTTTCTTTCAGTGCAAATTTACTCTGGTTTTAAGGCCTACTTCATCTGTGACACACTCAGAACTGCATTCAGAACACCTCAGCAGGTATGGAGAAGACTATGGAAACTGTGCCATCCCTGGAGCCAATATGTTTATTAATATCACTACTGTATGCATGTTATTATATCTTGGCAGATAGAAATATTCTGACTTTTTGTTTTCAATTTTTAACTGTTTCCTATACCCTGCTCTGCTGTCCCCACCTTCCCCCCCCCATCCTTCCCCCATTTATGGCTGGCATAATTACCTCAAATCTCCTCCCCCCTCCTCAAATACCTTTATTCTATGGTCTCTCTCTCATTCCTTCCTAACTCTCCTATCTTCCTGTACTGTCTGACCCCAATCCATTCTCTCTCTCTCTTTCTTTCAGTGCAAATTTACTCTGGTTTTAAGGCCTACTTCATCTGTGACACACTCAGAACTGCATTCAGAACACCTCAGCAGGTATGGAGAAGACTATGGAAACTGTGCCATCCCTGGAGCCAATATGTTTATTAATATCACTACTGTATGCATGTTATTATATCTTGGCAGATAGAAATATTCTGACTTTTTGTTTTCAATTTTTAACTGTTTCCTATACCCTGCTCTGCTGTCCCCACCTTCCCCCCCCCATCCTTCCCCCATTTATGGCTGGCATAATTACCTCAAATCTCCTCCCCCCTCCTCAAATACCTTTATTCTATGGTCTCTCTCTCATTCCTTCCTAACTCTCCTATCTTCCTGTACTGTCTGACCCCAATCCATTCTCTCTCTCTCTTTCTTTCAGTGCAAATTTACTCTGGTTTTAAGGCCTACTTCATCTGTGACACACTCAGAACTGCATTCAGAACACCTCAGCAGGTATGGAGAAGACTATGGAAACTGTGCCATCCCTGGAGCCAATATGTTTATTAATATCACTACTGTATGCATGTTATTATATCTTGGCAGATAGAAATATTCTGACTTTTTGTTTTCAATTTTTAACTGTTTCCTATACCCTGCTCTGCTGTCCCCACCTTCCCCCCCCCCATCCTTCCCCCATTTATGGCTGGCATAATTACCTCAAATCTCCTCCCCCCTCCTCAAATACCTTTATTCTATGGTCTCTCTCTCATTCCTTCCTAACTCTCCTATCTTCCTGTACTGTCTGACCCCAATCCATTCTCTCTCTCTCTTTCTTTCAGTGCAAATTTACTCTGGTTTTAAGGCCTACTTCATCTGTGACACACTCAGAACTGCATTCAGAACACCTCAGCAGGTATGGAGAAGACTATGGAAACTGTGCCATCCCTGGAGCCAATATGTTTATTAATATCACTACTGTATGCATGTTATTATATCTTGGCAGATAGAAATATTCTGACTTTTTGTTTTCAATTTTTAACTGTTTCCTATACCCTGCTCTGCTGTCCCCACCTTCCCCCCCCCCATCCTTCCCCCATTTATGGCTGGCATAATTACCTCAAATCTCCTCCCCCCTCCTCAAATACCTTTATTCTATGGTCTCTCTCTCATTCCTTCCTAACTCTCCTATCTTCCTGTACTGTCTGACCCCAATCCATTCTCTCTCTCTCTTTCTTTCAGTGCAAATTTACTCTGGTTTTAAGGCCTACTTCATCTGTGACACACTCAGAACTGCATTCAGAACACCTCAGCAGGTATGGAGAAGACTATGGAAACTGTGCCATCCCTGGAGCCAATATGTTTATTAATATCACTACTGTATGCATGTTATTATATCTTGGCAGATAGAAATATTCTGACTTTTTGTTTTCAATTTTTAACTGTTTCCTATACCCTGCTCTGCTGTCCCCACCTTCCCCCCCCCCATCCTTCCCCCATTTATGGCTGGCATAATTACCTCAAATCTCCTCCCCCCTCCTCAAATACCTTTATTCTATGGTCTCTCTCTCATTCCTTCCTAACTCTCCTATCTTCCTGTACTGTCTGACCCCAATCCATTCTCTCTCTCTCTTTCTTTCAGTGCAAATTTACTCTGGTTTTAAGGCCTACTTCATCTGTGACACACTCAGAACTGCATTCAGAACACCTCAGCAGGTATGGAGAAGACTATGGAAACTGTGCCATCCCTGGAGCCAATATGTTTATTAATATCACTACTGTATGCATGTTATTATATCTTGGCAGATAGAAATATTCTGACTTTTTGTTTTCAATTTTTAACTGTTTCCTATACCCTGCTCTGCTGTCCCCACCTTCCCCCCCCCCATCCTTCCCCCATTTATGGCTGGCATAATTACCTCAAATCTCCTCCCCCCTCCTCAAATACCTTTATTCTATGGTCTCTCTCTCATTCCTTCCTAACTCTCCTATCTTCCTGTACTGTCTGACCCCAATCCATTCTCTCTCTCTCTTTCTTTCAGTGCAAATTTACTCTGGTTTTAAGGCCTACTTCATCTGTGACACACTCAGAACTGCATTCAGAACACCTCAGCAGGTATGGAGAAGACTATGGAAACTGTGCCATCCCTGGAGCCAATATGTTTATTAATATCACTACTGTATGCATGTTATTATATCTTGGCAGATAGAAATATTCTGACTTTTTGTTTTCAATTTTTAACTGTTTCCTATACCCTGCTCTGCTGTCCCCACCTTCCCCCCCCCATCCTTCCCCCATTTATGGCTGGCATAATTACCTCAAATCTCCTCCCCCCTCCTCAAATACCTTTATTCTATGGTCTCTCTCTCATTCCTTCCTAACTCTCCTATCTTCCTGTACTGTCTGACCCCAATCCATTCTCTCTCTCTCTTTCTTTCAGTGCAAATTTACTCTGGTTTTAAGGCCTACTTCATCTGTGACACACTCAGAACTGCATTCAGAACACCTCAGCAGGTATGGAGAAGACTATGGAAACTGTGCCATCCCTGGAGCCAATATGTTTATTAATATCACTACTGTATGCATGTTATTATATCTTGGCAGATAGAAATATTCTGACTTTTTGTTTTCAATTTTTAACTGTTTCCTATACCCTGCTCTGCTGTCCCCACCTTCCCCCCCCCATCCTTCCCCCATTTATGGCTGGCATAATTACCTCAAATCTCCTCCCCCCTCCTCAAATACCTTTATTCTATGGTCTCTCTCTCATTCCTTCCTAACTCTCCTATCTTCCTGTACTGTCTGACCCCAATCCATTCTCTCTCTCTCTTTCTTTCAGTGCAAATTTACTCTGGTTTTAAGGCCTACTTCATCTGTGACACACTCAGAACTGCATTCAGAACACCTCAGCAGGTATGGAGAAGACTATGGAAACTGTGCCATCCCTGGAGCCAATATGTTTATTAATATCACTACTGTATGCATGTTATTATATCTTGGCAGATAGAAATATTCTGACTTTTTGTTTTCAATTTTTAACTGTTTCCTATACCCTGCTCTGCTGTCCCCACCTTCCCCCCCCCATCCTTCCCCCATTTATGGCTGGCATAATTACCTCAAATCTCCTCCCCCCTCCTCAAATACCTTTATTCTATGGTCTCTCTCTCATTCCTTCCTAACTCTCCTATCTTCCTGTACTGTCTGACCCCAATCCATTCTCTCTCTCTCTTTCTTTCAGTGCAAATTTACTCTGGTTTTAAGGCCTACTTCATCTGTGACACACTCAGAACTGCATTCAGAACACCTCAGCAGGTATGGAGAAGACTATGGAAACTGTGCCATCCCTGGAGCCAATATGTTTATTAATATCACTACTGTATGCATGTTATTATATCTTGGCAGATAGAAATATTCTGACTTTTTGTTTTCAATTTTTAACTGTTTCCTATACCCTGCTCTGCTGTCCCCACCTTCCCCCCCCCATCCTTCCCCCATTTATGGCTGGCATAATTACCTCAAATCTCCTCCCCCCTCCTCAAATACCTTTATTCTATGGTCTCTCTCTCATTCCTTCCTAACTCTCCTATCTTCCTGTACTGTCTGACCCCAATCCATTCTCTCTCTCTCTTTCTTTCAGTGCAAATTTACTCTGGTTTTAAGGCCTACTTCATCTGTGACACACTCAGAACTGCATTCAGAACACCTCAGCAGGTATGGAGAAGACTATGGAAACTGTGCCATCCCTGGAGCCAATATGTTTATTAATATCACTACTGTATGCATGTTATTATATCTTGGCAGATAGAAATATTCTGACTTTTTGTTTTCAATTTTTAACTGTTTCCTATACCCTGCTCTGCTGTCCCCACCTTCCCCCCCCCCATCCTTCCCCCATTTATGGCTGGCATAATTACCTCAAATCTCCTCCCCCCTCCTCAAATACCTTTATTCTATGGTCTCTCTCTCATTCCTTCCTAACTCTCCTATCTTCCTGTACTGTCTGACCCCAATCCATTCTCTCTCTCTCTTTCTTTCAGTGCAAATTTACTCTGGTTTTAAGGCCTACTTCATCTGTGACACACTCAGAACTGCCCTCCCTCCCTTCCCCTCACCCACCCACCCCAACTCAGATTAAATTTATAGAGCCATAGAAAACACCTGACTTCCTACTTGCAGATATATCATCTCAACACTAGGGGTCAGCCAACATACTACTCTTTCACCTCAGATGCATCCCTCTCCCTCTAAAATAAAACTCTTTCCATCTTTCACTTACTTCCTTGCCCTTGCTATTCCTTATTTGTTACTCTTCCCCAGTTCTCTGCCCTTTAATTCCCTTTAGATTGTAAGTAGCGAGTTTCTAGTCTTGTAGGGTGCTTTGGGATAAAGCACTTTCTGCTAAGATTCTAAGCTCAAAACAGGGCTCTTCAACTTTGTTTTAAATTTTGTTAAACGTGTATTTCCCTTGTTCTTATCCCCTGTACAGCGCTACGGAATATGTTGGCGCAATACAAATAAAAGATAATAATAATAATAATAATAAATAATGTACATTAATTAATTAGGAACACATTGATTCATTAATTATTAATGTACATTAATTTAAGAACTATTTTGTGATATGTCGTGATTACCTGTGGGTAAGAATTATAAATAACATTCATAATGTATCATTACTAAGCATTAATATTAAAAAAGGTTAACGTTTAAGAATGTGCATAAAAAAAGTAACACGTTGATTAATTAATTATTAATGTATGTACATTAAATAATTCAATTCTTATATATTTTGTATAAAATAAACCAAAAATAAAAAATAAAGGCTATATACTCATGCTTACATGTTGATGTTAGATTTAGTCACACATTAGTTTAATATTAATGAACATTAATTGATTATTAGTTCATTAGTAATGTACATTATTTTAAGAATTCAGTTGTAACATACTCATTTTAAAATACCACTAAAAAAATAAATAAAGGGAACATGCTTATGTGTTGATGTTATATTTAGTCAGACATTAATTTAAGATTAATACAGATTCATTGATTCTTATTTAAAGACTAACAGTAATATTGAGTGTATGTTTATAATCTATGTTTTCATATGTGTGTTCATGCTGATTTATTGATATATTTATTTCATGTTTTTAATCTATGCAAAAATAGGTATGTTAAGCCTCATTGAATAATACACATGAAGTAACATAATATACATTAATTTTACTATTTTGTATAATTGCAGTGAACTCTACGTGAATGACCAGAGATAGTGACGTTTGCACACATTGAACACCATAAGGATAATTTGGACAGGTACAGAATTTTAATTATATTACTACTATTAAAATATAAAAAAATATGAGGTTTTTAATGTAGCCAAATGATATTGATGAAGCAAAAGTTTAAAAATATTATCTTTTTTATTTTACAGTTTATTCGGATCTGCAAGGGAATAAACAGACAGTGTGACGTTTGCAGCCTTTGAACAACATCGACATCATCCTCATAGGTATAAAATGTTATTTTGTAGTGACGCATAGAAAAAGGCTATGTATTATATATTTGGTGAAAATTGAAATTTATTGAAAATGGATAGTACTTATTGAGTCATTAATTTATGATATTGAGTCAAAACCTTAAAAAAGTTGAAAAGACAATACTAATTAATAATAATATTTAAAGAAAATAAGAAGCTTACAACACTTGCAAAAAAAAAAATATGGTATGCTGTGAATTCAATCAAGAAGGAATGTCATTGAAGGATTAATAATATAAAGATGGATATGTGCAGCTTTTTCCGATTTCATATATGTCAATAAAATACTTAGAAAAATGGTTTCATTTCTTTCAGACTAAAGTGCAACAATTGAAAATGTTTTAGTAGTTTATTCATCTACTTTAATCTAAAAGTACAAAAAGGAAAAAAATGTATATAAAACAAAGAACAAACAATAATTACATCTCTATTTAAAATTACAGATTAAAATGGCGGACAATGGAGAAGACAAAATTGAACGCAAAAGAAGATTGGAAAGGGAAAGGAGGCAAAGGTGGAGAGATGCTCAGACACCGGAAACTTCACAACGCTTGCGAGAAGAAGATCGACAGAGACTTTTAAATAAAAAAAAGATGAGTAAGATAGCCGCAAGTGAGTGTGTTGGGGCTTCCAAGAAACGTAAAAGTAAACAAAAACATCTCTGTGAACAATTGTCCAATGATTCTAATTTGCAGAATGATTTAAATGTAGACACACAAGAAAAAAATGTACATATAGAAAGTGGGTCTGATATTTATGTTGAAGAAATGCATGATAATGTGTTTACTACTGCAGTACAAGTAGATACTCATTATTGTGGGTTACTTAATGTGGTTTGTCAGTTTTGTGGGGCCTATCATTTTATAAAGGAAAGACCTACTGACGGAAATTTCATTAGTTGCTGTCAGAAAGGAAAGGTGAAACTTCCACTAAGACACCCATTTCAATATTATTTAGAATGCATTATGAGTGATCCAACATTTCCAAATTATAATAATTTCAAACAAAACATAAGGTCTTATAACAGTGCAATTTCATTTGCTTCAATGGGTGCAACATTAGCAGAAAATGTACCAGGACATGGTCCTTATTGTTTCAGAGTTCAAGGTCAAATACACCACAGAACTTCACATTTACACCCACAAGAAGGACAGCAAAGGAAATTTGCACAGTTATATGTCTTAGATACGATGGAAGCTGTGGAACAAAGAATGACACTTCCAGAAAATAGACAGTGTTTGCGCATAGTCTTTGAACAGCTGGAAAAAATTATGGAAAAAAACCCATATAGTCAAGCATACAAACAATTAGCACAGCTTGAAAAAGAACAACAGGAACATGCTGAAAGACATCAATTGCCTACACCAAGAGTCAATATGGTGTTAAAAAGAGATCGCAACACTGACCAAAGAAGATATAATTTACCTACTGTAAATGAGGTTGCCATGGTGTTTAAAAATGAAGATGGTGAACCACCTTTTCAGCGGGATATCACATATTATAATTGTCTTACTACGAGTCGTCGTCACGCTGTTTGCGTGGTCCGTACGACTTTGCGGGCTTAGCGATGAGCGCCGCAGGCGCTCATCGCCGGGCGAGCCTCGCGCAGCGAGGCGAGCCGTTACACTGTTAAACCATAGCACTTTGGCAATGAGCGCCACAGGCGCTCATTGCAGGCGAGCCTCGCGTAGCGAGGCGAGCCGTTAATATGGAGCACTTTGGCAATGAGCGCCGCAGGCGCTCATTGCAGGCGAGCCTCGCGTAGCGAGGCGAGCCGTTAATACGGAGCACTTTGCCAATCAGCGTTAATACGCAGAACAAAAATACGGCCGCAACTCGCGAACAGGAAAAAAAAATACAATCACAATAAATACACACAGCACATACATAAAAAGCTTACCGACAGCAAGAGGGAGCATCCACGACCTCAAAAAAACAAGTTACACCTTCATTTTATTAAAAATAAAACAGTTTAGACACTAAAAAAGTCTCGAAGCGAGAGAAAAAATGGCGGCCGAAAAAAACGAAAACGAGGCTACAGCACTATAACCACGGAAAACACGTACGGATAATCCGATAAGACGCATACTACACATTACTGCCCATTAAATCACGTACGGATTATCCGCTAAGACGCATAACACACATTACCCGCCATTTTACGATAATGCGGAACTAAAGTACTACGCTAACGGTTTCAGCTTGCGCACGCACACTATTACACTGCACACGTTCTAAACGCTTACACAGCACCTCCACACCACCAATGCTGCTGCAACATCACTACAGATTGCCAGCTCTTAAACACAATGCATACAAATTGGTAAAGTATAGTCATTCATTAATTATTTATTATTTTAACTTATATATTTCAGTAGTACACACAAAACACCATTAGCTACCTTACAATTCCATATGTATATTAATAACTATACAACTTTCCAAACATTTTTTGCCCCGTTAATACGGAGCACTTTGCCAATGAGCGCCGCAGGCGCTCATTGCAGGCGAGCCTCGCAAAGCGAGGCGAGCCGTTAATACGGACCCCTTTTTTTATGGAGCAAAGTGCTCCATATGTATATTAATAACTATACAACTTTCCAAACATACACATCTCATTGCCGTCATTTTTTGACGGGCAATACGCTAGTTAGAATATATCCACGCAATGAAGAACAACCATTTATCAACATCAATATATTAAGCTGTAATTTAGATCCAATGACATATCCCATTTTCTTTCCAAATGGGGAACCAGGATGGGAACCAAAATTACAATTGGAAAGTTATCCCACTACTAAACTTCGTATTAGATCGAATATTTCCATGCTGGAATATAAAGTGGCACAAACTGCTATCCGTGATTGTTTTAATCCAATTTTACATGGAGGAAAACTCACTCAACAATGGATTATTGATTCATTAAAAGTTGAAGCCAATAATCTAAATTTTATCAAATATCCACAAAATAAATTACGAGTAGAACAGTATTGTGGATTAATGGATTATGTGGCAGATTTAGCTTCCAACAGAGACATTCCAGCTGGAAGAGCAATTATTTTGCCATCCTCTTTCCAAGGATCTCCTCGCTATATGCGAGAAAGGTATAATGATGCCATGGCTATTGTTACAAAATTTGGAAAACCAGATTTATTTATTACATTCACATGTAATCCACAATGGCCAGAGATTAAGGAAAATTTGAATCTGGGACAAACTACTTCTGACCGACCAGATTTAGTGACAAGAGTATTTAAAATCAAACTCAATTCATTAATTCATGATATCACTAAAGCACACTTATTTGGACAATGTGTGGCTTTTGTTTACACCATTGAATTTCAAAAAAGAGGATTGCCACATGCTCACATACTTTTAATACTGCAGGAAAAAGACAAGTTGAACACTGCAGAGAGAGTGGATTCAGTCATTTCTGCACAATTGCCAGACCAAGAAAAATATACAAAACTTTGGGAGATTGTTACACATAGAATGATTCATTGCCCATGTGGAGAGATGAATCCGAATTCACCATGTATGGAAAATAAAAAATGTACTAAAGAATTTCCAAAACAATTTCAAATGCAAACTTATGCAAATTGTGATGGATATCCTTTGTATAAAAGAGCATAAGGACAAACAGCTATTATCCGGGGCCAAAAGGTTGATAATAGATTTGACGTTCCCTACAATCCACATTTGCTTATTAAGTACAATGCACACATCAATGTGGAAGCTTGCACTTCGATTAAATCAATTAAGTATGTGTATACATATATATACAAAGGATATGATGCAGCTACTGTTGTTGTACAAGGTGCTGGAAATGAAAACGAAAATCCAATTTTACATGAGGAACTATCAAATTATTTAGATGCTCGGTATGTGAGTGCTCCTGCGCCTTTTGAAATTTGAGATGCATGATCAGTCACATGCTATCTATCGTTTAGCTGTACATTTGCCTCAAAGTCAGTTGGTTTGCTTTACTCAAGGAAATGAAAGAACTGCATTATATCAAAGTGAAGACAGAGATACTACGCTTACTGCGTGGTTTAAATTAAACTCTCAGGATACGCAGGCCAGACAATTTTTCTGTATAGAGATACCATATCACTATGTATTTGTAAATGGTCTATGGCGACAACAAAGAAGAGATACACATAAAATCATACCACTCATTTATACCGTCAGTCCAAGGGACATTGAAGGTTTCAGCTTAAGATTACTTCTGCTACATGTTCCCGGTGCACAGAGTTTTGAGCATTTACATACAGTGAATGACATAGTTTATGAGACATTCCTATTTGCTGCAAGACATCAAAATTACATAGCTGATGATACAGAATGGGAGAGGTGTCTGGAAGAAGCAGCACTATGTCAAATGCCGAAGCAAATGAGACAACAATTTGCATTCATTTGTATATTTTGCAATGTACCTGATGCTTTCACTTTGTGGGAAACATTTAAATTAAACATGTCAGAAGATTTCTTAAAACATTACAGAGAACCAATAGCTCTGTTAAAAACATTGATGGAAATCCAAGAAATATTGTTGGCTCATGGATTAAATTGTGCAAGTTTTAATTTACCAGATCCAGGACTTATAGATGGCATCAATTTTGATGATTATGACACTGAGCTTCAAAAACAAAAAACCCAAGAAAAACTGGCAACTTTAAATAATTTACAGTTAGAAGCATTTCATGCCATCACAAATGCTACAGATGATGAAATGGTCAAAGACCGGTATTTTTATCTAGACGGACCAGGTGTATCAGGAAAAACTTATCTGTACAATTGTTTGATGAGTTATATTCGATCACAGGGTCAGATAGCTATGCCATTTGCACCAACTGGAATTGCTGCACTTTTGTTAGATGGTGGTAGAACTGTGCATAGTGGATTTAAGCTGCCAGTTCCCATTTTGGAAACATCAGTGTCAGATATTCGACTCAATTCCATACAAGCAAAAAAATTCAAACTAACTAAACTAATTATCATAGACGAGGCAACAATGATGTCATGTCATGCACTGCAATGTATTGACAGATTCTTAAAAGAAGTAATGGATAATAAGTTGCCATTTGGTGGAAAGGTGATGTTAGGAGGCGATTTTAGGCAAACATTACCTGTTGTGCCACACGGAAATAGAACAGAGATCATTGAAACATGTATCAAGACCAGTAAACTGTGGCAAATATTTACACATCTCAAATTAGAATTAAATATGAGATCTGAAGGCCAAAATGAATTCAATGACTGGCTCATTAAAATCGGAGATGGAAAACATCCAGAAATACAGCATTTACCAAATGATACCATTGAAATTCCATCAGAAATGGTTTGCAATTAATCACTCATATCAGCCATATTCCTAAACACTCTTAATAATGAGGATTACACAGACATTGCAAACCAAGTAATATTAACATCAAAAAATATCAATGCCTTGAATGTAAATAACGAAATTTTAAAATACATCAATGCACCACAAAATAATTATTACAGTGCAGATTCTATTCTGTCAGATGATAAAGACAGTGAATCGAATTTTAGTATCGAATTTATTAATTCGTTAACACCATCTGGAATGCCCCCACATATTTTACAATTGAAAAAAGGCGCAATCGTTATGTTATTGCGAAATATGAATCCAAAAAAAGGACTTTGTAATGGGACCCGATTAATTGTGCATGAGTTAAAAGATCATTTTATACATGCAGAAATTATAACTGGTACCCATAAAGGTGAACGAGTTTTTATACCAAGAATTGATTTAGCTCCAAGTGAGAGTGGTTTGCCCTTTGTCCTTCAACGGAGACAATTTCCAGTTATCATGGCATTTGCTATGACCATCAATAAATCCCAAGGACAAACTTTTAAGTCAGTTGGGATTTTTTTAAAGGAACCAGTTTTTGCACATGGACAACTCTATGTGGCTTTTTTAAGGTGCACTAATCCAAAAGAAATTAAAGTGCATGTTGAAGAAAACGAAACTCAAGGTTATTTATTGGACAATGGATGTGTTTACACCAAAACCTTGTCTACTATGAGGTGTTGGAAAGATAGAGGACAATGGTTTCATCTTAATGCCAACATTTTATGGGACTCAATATGATTGCACAAAAACAACATTTCACGTAAAACATCCAAAGAATGGACAAAAAAACATAGAGAACAGTGGTTTGACTTCCAGTACAAAATGTAAGTACTCTGGGACTCTTTAAATATGGGAACTCTATTTCACTTATGAAAATCGATGTGATATTTGCAGAATGGACAAACTGAAAAAAAAAAAAACTACAGTAAAATATCCTTAAACAGATTGGAATGGGTTCAAAATTTTATATTTACATGATTGGCCCCACAAAACAATTAACTGACTTTTTCAGGTTTAAAAGAGTTAAATGTTATTGTTTGATGTTAAAATTTCAGATGTTAAATATGTGTTTTTGGAAGTTTGAAAACAGTTTGGTAAATATATATGTGGTATAGTCAAATATGTATAAAGTTTAAATATTTGAAGAATAATTGGAAATGTATTATTTAAAGACAAAGTATTGATTCAGGGAGAAATCCGATCGCCAGATAATGGGGTCAGGAAGGAATTAGTTTTTTTCCCTCTTTGATACAATTGGACAGGTTTCAATAGAGGGTTTTTATTGTTTGCCTTCCTCTGGATTCAATGCTAATTTAGTTTAACAAGAGTTTAAAAAATATGTTACAAATTAAAAAAAGCATGTTATTGTTAAAGATATTTACTTACTTTAAGTTAATATAGTCCGCAGTTACTTAGTGATAAATATGTATTGAAAAGTGTTAGTATTGTTAACAAAATGTTGAACGAATGTTTCATATACAAGTTGCATGTTACAAAGTTTAATGTTTGGGAAATATAAGTTGAAAGTTAAAAAAATAAAAAGTTAACAAAAATAATGTGTTTTTATTTTTAGAAAACAAAAAAGGGACAAATGTAGGTGAATCATTTTGTGTTGCAAACAAATTTCACAACATTTAAATTTTATTGACCGTCATTTTTTGACGGGCAAGTCGCTAGTATATTTATATATTTTAATGGAGTGAAGCAAAGAATGCCCCTAGAGGTGGCTTTAATTAAAGAGGCTGGAAGATTTCTTGGAAGAAACAGAAATAATTAACTCCAGGCAGTGATCAGAGGCTAATTAAAGTCCAGCTGTGGATTGCCTTTAAGACAACAGCAGCGAGATGGGTGGGAGTCCCCAGCAATTAGGCCATGTTTGGCCTAGCAGAGTGAGGCCAGTGAAAGTGAAGGCCTCAGTCTGAAACAAGCTAAGAAGGACGCTTGTAGTTATCTCCAGTGAGAGGAACGTAGTATTTTTTTCTTTGTCTGCTAAAAGCAGAAATTGTACCAGGCTGAGAGGAGCCTGAAAGTTTACAGTCTGGAGTAAAAAGGCTGTTTGGTTTACACTGCTGCAGTTTGCACAGCTCAGTGAGCAAATTGAGAAGTCTGCAACTGCTGGAGCTACAGAGAAAGAGGATTTGTGCCACAAAGAGCATTTACAGAGGAAACTGCTTGCTGCAGAGGATTTGTGCCGCAAAGAGCATTTACAGTGGAGCTGCTGCAAAGATTTTGCCACAGCAGTATTTACAGAGGACACTGATTGGTGCTATCCCAGCGATTGGAGCAGAGGATCCATTACAGCTGAGAGACTGGATGTAAAGGTACCATTGCAGAGTCTGATAACCCCAGGGAGAAGTCTGTGAAGTTAAACAGATTTGTAGCCTTAAACATAAGCGGTTATTAAGGGTCCCTGGAGGTTGGGGTATCTGGAGAGTAGGGCGGGCCAGAACCCCACCCTATGGTATGAAATTTAAAGACCACAGTCTACAGAGAGAAGACACTTTAAACCATTGAAGATGGACTATTTAAAGAGTATGTATTTTCACCTGAAGGCCGAGAAGCGGCTTCAGGGCTAGCGAGGGTGTTCCTGATGTTAAGCCAGTACGTTTATGCAGAATTTTATTTTATGCTGGAGTAAGCTATTTCTTTTGTATTTTAGACTTTTTAATAAAAAGTACAAAAAAAGAATCTTGGAATCTCTGCTATTTATATGAATCTCAAAGGAGAAACCAGTAATCAAAAGCCACATTACCACAATATATATATATATATATATATATATATATATATATATATATATACGTATGCATTTACATATACATCTATATATATTATAGTACTGTAAATACTGTCTTACCTGCCCAGTGCTGCACTTCACTTCCTGGGGTGAGAAGGGTCCACTGCAGGCCAGGGAGGTCCGAGGGGGGTTGCATGCACTGAGGGAGGCCACAGAGGGCTGAGGGAGGCCTCAGAGGTTCGCAAGGGGTCACAGGGGGCTGAGGGAGGCTGCAGAGGTCCATGAGGGGCCAATAGTTTGGGGGACACAGGGCCTGCAGGGGTCACAGTGGCCCCCTGTGGGGGGCATAGTAGGCCATAAGGGGCTGAAGGTCAGGTCTGCGGGGCCCATAAGGTGATGTGAGGGCCACAGAGCCTGACGTGGGGCCCTGGGACTGGTGCGGGCCACAATAGGCTATAAGGGGCTGCAGGGGACCCACTGGAGGTCCGCAGGGGCCATAAGATGCCGGGGGCTCACTGGGCTGGTAGGGGGACCCTAGAGCCTGAGAGGGGCCACAGGAGGCACAGGGGACCTACAGGGGCCACAGGAGCCCCTCGGGACCAGAGAGTATACACGGGGGCCACAGGGGTTCTGGGTGGGGCACAGATGACCTGCAGGGACTACGGGATGGCGGCAAGGAGCACGGGAAGGGGACATGCAGGAGGTCTGCGGGGGCCATAAGGGGTTGTGCTTGCCACAGAGCCTGATGGGGGCTCCTGGGACCTCTGGGGGCCACAGTGGGCCATAGGGGGCTGCAAGGGACCCACCGGAGGTCCGCAGGGGCCATAAGATGCCGGGGGGCTCACTGGGCTGGTAGGGGGCCCCTGGAGACTGAGAGGGCTACAGGAGACCCAGGGGAACTGCAGGGCCACAGGAGCAACTCAGGGGTCACAGAGTATCCACAGGGGCCACAGGGGATCTGGGTGGGGCACGGGATGGCAGCAAGGACCACAGGAAGGCTGCAAGGGCCAAAGGGGACCGGCTGCACCGGCAGTAGCTCCGCCTCTGGTTTTGACCCCGTATTATCACACTCTTAATCTCTCCCTACCATCCTCCTCTGGCAAGACTTAAACACCCCAGGGTTTTAGTTAGTAAGCTATTGTTCTTCTCATAGTACATTTTTGTCCCTAACAGGCTCTACTTCACAATAGGAGGTGATAATATAATGTTAAACAAAAGCTCTGGAGCTTATACATTTTTTTTTTATCAAGTCCTATATAACTATTCTTTAGAGATTTATTTTTAAGACCACAAAACTTGTCTTTTAAGATATTTGAACTGAAGTGAGCAATAAAACTAGAATTCACAAGATGTCTGTACAGGTATATTATTTTTTACAAAATTGTAATTTTCAATAGTTAAACAACTGTTCTATTAGATACATAAGTAGACAAGTGTAGAGAGAAAGAGTGAGTTAAAGTAAGGGTTTCTTGCATAGAAATAGAGATTTTGATTTCAGATAAATCAATCTAATCTCATTCTATTGATGAATAGAATAAATAAGTCTCTTGATATATACTAATACTCATAGCTAAATGAATATGCCAGATGTTCTTGAACTGATTTGCTATATGAATACTTATCACTACTGTTGTATCATCTTATCTTATTTCCCCCCCAAAAAATCATCAGGTCTTGTTCTCATATTTTATGAAAAAGTATTCTCACCTGAAAATGATTAAATAACTACTGAAATCTCACATAGTCTCATATAACCTCATATTCAGTTACTTTGGTTTGTTTTTATTCATAAATTGCCAGAGGCAAACAGTTACTGTAGTGTTAATTATAGTATATAGTATCAATCTCACAAACTCAGAGATACTCTGTATGTTATGTATGTTTTGAGTCATTGAACAATCAAGTAAGTTGAACTGATTGTGATGTATACATAGAGTCAAAGAAATTGTGGGATAAAAGAGAATATGGTTATTTTATTCCTTTAAATTCATTTGATGTCTGCAATGGTGCATGGCATAACTGTGCCCTATCACTTCATGCAATCATCGCTAAACATTCAGGAGATTTAAATAGAACACTATACCCACAAGCTTGTCTTCTGGGTGGGCACCACAAATTTAAATTGCTATATCAAATTCCACTCATTACCTTAGATATAATCCCTTATAACTAACTTTTGTGTACTTTCATTTCATGAACCTGGTTTTGAGAAAACTGAAACCTTAGTCTCCATATCTCTACGTAATTACCTTACCTTAAAACTAGTTTCAGCTACATATAGCTTGTTGATACAATAATTTATCCACCTCTCCTTTAGTCTATTGGATCCAAAACAGTCTCAATGCACGGTTAAAACTCAAAATATTGGATTGAGCATTATCGTCATGGCCAAAATAATGGCTGTGTTTCACATTCTGTGTGTCCTGCAAACTGTCCAGGGTCTCCATAATCACTACAGAGCTCTCCAAAGATAGAGATAGAGAGTTATGGTTCCTTTATTTGGCCCAGATTCAAAAGGGTACTTATTACCTCCTGTAAAATGTGGCAAGGAAACGAATTTTGCTGCACAGCTAATTCCACTGATAAGACAATTATGGGACAAACTACATATTTGTCTTATCTCCAGCATTCTTTTTTTTATTTTTTTTTATTTTTTTATTTATTGGTATCAAAAGTAGACAATTACAATATAAATATATAAAACAGAATACACAGCAAAAGAAAAAAACGACAAAAGAAAAAGACAAGACATACATTTACAATACATATTGTGAACTTGTACCAGAAATTATAATTTCTGGGAGCTAAGTCCCAGAGATATTAAAACTTAGATCATAACCGAGAAAGATCTTTATTTTGATCCCAAATTTTCCATTTGTAAAGTGTTATTTTTATAAGACCTTGCTCTTGAAGAGATTTTTCAAGATTTCTGTTTCTATCTACCATATATGTGATTTCACCCCAAGAGGGAACGGAAGACTGACCCCATCTCCTTGCTATCAACAGTTTAGATGCCATGAATATCTGAAGTAAAAACGCAATTACGTCCAGAGCAAGCTGATTCGAAAAAATGTGAAATAAAACATTTTCTACAGAAAAGGAAATGGTAATGCCCAAAATATTCCTAATATGCCCAAAACAAGTTTCCCAACATTGTTGAATTATCAGGCAACTCCACCATATATGGGCATGTCTCCATATATATCTCCAGCATTCTAAACATATGTTAAACTCAATCAATTGATTTCTCCCAAATGAAAATCTCAACAATTCTATAGAGTTATGGATAACAAAAATCTCTCTCATTCAGTGAGATTATTTTTTACAAATAAAGTTTTATGCAAAAACAACTTTAAACTATGCTCTCTTTAATCCATGATGGAACTTTGTGTTCTACTTCCATGTAGACCCACTTTTAGACCATTAAAAAATATGCATGTACTTTTATCAAATAGGGGAAAAGTATGCATGAGGAAAGTTAATAATTACAGTTAGATATCCTCACTGCTTCTTCTAGGTAGTCTGTTTATCAAACATGTTAAACATTTTCCCTTTTTGATAAATGGGATTTATGCAAAATAAATTAGTTTTTCACCTTTTTGACCTCATTTAATCCTAATTAATGCTGTTGATATCCACGTATCCCCAGTTTATTCCACTTGATAAATAAACCCCTATTTGTAGCAACTTCAGAGGATCATGTATAAAAGTAGTCACATATGTCTAAAAGTATGCCAAGTTAATTGGGATAGAGGCAAAAAGCAGTTACATTCTGTACCCCATTTACATACCATATCATGCTCTTAATTCACTTTCTGTATCTTCACACACCACCATGAAACTGTCAAATACATTTTTATTTGTCCTCTTATAGTGCTATAAATCAGTACAAGGATTTGGCCATTTTACTATTCAGTGTTAAAAAATGTAGAATAAAGAAACATTTCCTCCTCCACTTCTCAGGGGATGCTAAGAGTTTGTTAGAAATTCCATGAGATATTGTAGTATGTAATTGTCCTGGAGTTTGTATGTTTCACATATCCTTCTTTCAGATGTTTATAAGTGTAAGCCTTAAGGCATGCATTTTATTTTGGTGCCGCATAAACAAAATATTTCATTTTCATTATATTACTATCTAGCATCTTTCTCTTTGATCTATTTGAACATACTTAAGAAATTGCTGAACTTTATTTAAAATAAATATGACCATTTATTTAATTATTGTATTCAGTTTTGCTTTCATGGCAGCAGGCATTTGCTTTTGTTTCTAAAAGGAGTATACAGCCTGAAACAATGGGCAAACATTGTATTCAGGTAATATCCCAATTCAGTTCTACTTAAAACTTCTATTTTTATAGAACTGCATATAAGCACAGAAAGATTGGAGCAAATATATGATGGCAGGTAAAAAGACCATCTAATCTATCCATTCTAACAACCTAAAAGCTTGTCTAAATTACACATCAGGTTACTGTTATGTTTATCTCAGGCTTCCTTAAGTTCCTGAACATGTATATAAAAATTCCCAATCATCTCAAAAGTTAATGGACCACTGTGGTCCAATTTTCTATATGTTTTTTTAAATAACAAAAATTGATAACGGGCAAAGTGATTTTAGAAAGTAAAAAATAAATAAAACAATGCTTACATTTTTCACTTTTATATGCAAATATTAATAACTACATTATTTTATTTTCTGTACTAAGTTTGCTTCTTGCAATTTCTCTCTCCACCTGATGTGCCCTTATAGAACAATGAAATTTACATTCATTATATTGAGCAATGGCAGTTGTAACTACCACATTTCCATCAAATTAGAAACTTGCTCTTTTCATTCAAAGTCTCTTAGCCCCTCAGGATGTGCAGCACTGGAAATTAAATGTAGATTTCAAGATTTCAGAGCAGCATATAAAAGGTAATATAAATGATATATATATATATATATATATATATATATATATATATATATATATATATATATATACCGTACATATATATACAGTGGATATAAAAAGTCTACACACCCCTGTTAAAATGACAGGTTTCTGTGCTGTAAAAAAATGCGACAAAGGTAAATCATTTCAGAACTTTTTCCACCTTTAATGGGACCTCTAAACTGTACAACTCAATTGAAAAACAAACTGAAATCTTTTAGTTGGAGGGAAGAAAAAAAAAGAAGAAAAATAATGTGGTTGCATAAGTCTGCACACCCTCTGGTGATGTAGCTGTGTTCAGAATTAAGCAATCACATTCCAAATCGTGTTAAATAGGAGTCAGCATACACCTGCCATCATTTAAAGTGCCTCTGATTAACCGCAAATAAAGTTCAGCTGCTCTAGTTGGTTTTTCCTGAAATTTTCTTAGTCGCATCCCACAGCAAAAGCCATGGTCCACAGAGAGCTTCCAAAGCATCGGAGGGATCTCATTATTAAAAGGTATCAGTCAGGAGAAGGGTACAAAAGAATTTCCAAGGCATTAGATATACCATGGAACACAGTGAAGACAGTCATCATCAAGTGGAAAAAATATGGCACAACAGTGACATTACCAAGAACTGGAGCTCCCTCCAAAATTGATGAAAAGACGAGAAGGAAACTGGTCTGGGAGGCTACCAAGTAGCCTACGGCAACATTAAAGGAGCTGCAGGAATATCTGGCAAGTACTGGCTGTGTGGTACATGTGACAACAATCTCCCGTATTCTTCATATGTCTGGGCTATGGGGTAGAGTGGCAAGATGAAAGCCTTTTCTTATGAAGAAAAACATCCAAGCCAGGCTACATTTTGCAAAACCACATCTGAAGTCTCCCAAAAGCATGTGGAAAAAGGAGTTATGGTCTGATAAAACCCAAGGTTGAACTTTTTGGCCATAATTCCAAAAGATATGTTTGGCGCAAAAACAACACTGCACATCACCAAAAGAACACCATACCCACAGTGAAGCATGGTGGTGGCAGCATCATGCTTTTGCGCTGTTTTTCTTCAGCTGGAACTGGGGCCTTAGTTAAGATAGAGGGAATTATGAACAGTTCCAAATACCAGTCAATATTGGCACAAAACCTTCAGGCTTCTGCTAGAAAGCTGAACATGAAGAGGAACTTCATCTTTCAGCATGACAATGACCCAAAGCATACATCCAAATCAACAAAGAAATGGCTTCACCAGAAGAAGATTAACGTTTTGGAATGGCCCAGTCAGACCTAAGACCTGAATCCAATTGAAAATCTGTGGGGTGATCTGAAGAGGGCTGTGCACAGGAGATGCCCTCGCAATCTGACAGATTTGGAGTGTTTTTGCAAAGAAGAGTGGGCAAATATTGCCAAGTCAAAATGTGCCATGCTGATAAACTCATACCCAAAAAGACTGAGTGCTGTAATAAAATCAAAAGGTGCTTCAAGTATTAGTTTAAGGGTGTGCGTACTTATGCAACCATATTTTATTTTTATATTTTTTCTTCCTTCTACCTAAAAGATTTCAGTTTGTTTTTCAATTGAGTTGTACAGTTTATAGGTCACATTAAAGGTGGAAAAAGTTCTAAAATGATTTATATTTGTCTCATTTTTTTACAGCCCAGAAACCTGACATTTTAACAGGGTTGTGTAGACTTTTTATATCCACTGTATATATATATAGAGAGAGAGAGAGAGATTTTTACATTTGAGATATGGAAATATGGTATATAATGTTATATACTGTTACATTTATAAATAATTCCTCTGTTAAACCTCAAGAAACACAAAGCTGATAAATAATGTTTATGTAAAAAAATATTTATTAAACCTTAACATGCTTTATGTATCGATAGAGCACAGATCACTAAAAACAGACCACATAGCTGCAGCAGATCTGAATACAGAAGACTCATCATTAGAGATGTCGCGAATAGTTCGCCGGCGGACTGTTCCCGGCGAACATAGCATGTTCGCGTTCGCGGCGAACTGCGAACATATGCGATATTCGACCCGCCCCCAATACTTTATCATTGAGCAAACTTTGACCCTGCATGTCACAGTCAGCAGACACATTCCAGCCAATCAGCAGCATACACTCCCTTCCAGACCCTTTAACCTCATGGACAGCAGCCATTTTCTACCCCCTCTCCCTTCTCCAGTGTTTCTTTCCCCCCTCTCCTGTGTCTTTTCCCCCTTCCCTGTGCCACTCCCCCTTCCCCTGTGTCTCTACCAACTCTCCCTTCCCGTGTTTCTTTCCCCCCTCCCCTGTGTCTTTCCCCCCTTCCCTCTCCCCTGTGTCTCTCCCCCCTCCTCTTTGTCTCTTCCCCCTTCTCCCCTGTGTCTCTACCCCCTCTCCCCTGTGTCTCTACCCCCTCTCCCTTCCCCTGTGTTTCTTCCCCCCTCCTCTGTGTCTTTACCCCCTTTCCTCTCCCCGGTGTCTCACCACTCACTCCCATTAGTCTCTTCCCCCCTCTCCCCTGTTTCTCTACCCCCCACTCTCTCCTGTGTCTCTCCCCCCTCTCCTTCCCCTCACCTCTCCCCTACCCTGTTTCTCTTCTGCCCTCTGCCCTGTGTCTTCCTCCCCCTCTCCACTGTGTCTTCCTCCCCCTCTCACCTCTCCTGTGTCTTCCTCTCCCTCTCCCCTGTGTTTCCTCCCCCTCTCCCCTCCCCTGTTAGCTTCTATATGTATACATATATACGATAAGAAATCTGGGGGGCGGGGTTACCCCTTACCGCCCCCCCCCCCAGTTCCAACACCCATGTGTACTGTATAATATTGTATTGCATTATGTTATATTATATCACTAGTGACTTGCCTGGCACAAATGACGGGGCAATAAAGTTTGAAGCCATGGCAATGCTGTTTGCCACACAATGTGATGCTTTTTGTACTCTGAGGACCTTCGGCGCTCATTGTGAGCCTCTTCCCTCGTGTCCTTCATGTTTCGTGCTTTGCAACGATCAATCTTCGGTGCTCATCGCAAAGACAGATATATAAGTACAGTGTTAAATATATAATTTTTTTTGTGCAGTGTAAATTAAAAATGTATTCAGGTCTCAGAGCATAATAAAGTGATTTAGATTTGTAACTGCTTTGAGAGTGCTATTTCTGGCAGCCAATGAGCAGTAATCCAGATATATAACTGCAGAGTAAAAAGTAAAACATTTTAGTGTAGTGTAAAGTCTACATTTATATTTGCCATTACTAATTAATACTTATTAAATGAATGCACGATAATAACTATTGTGAATGAACAAATGTATTAGGAAGTGCGAAGCGTTAATGTATGTAAAGTAACGGCAGTGTAAAATATGCTATTAAGCGTATTTTTTTTATAGATATTTTTTTTTATAATAATGAATTAATTAATTACTAAAATACTTTACCTATTTGTAATTAATATATCCAGTGATCAATATCCTGAAGAGCTAACAATCAGTTTTAATTCTCCTGCAGCTTACAGTGTACATTTGGACTGTTGTTGACCTGAGGTGTAAGTGTCAGCAATGTGCGCAGTGCACGAGGGGAAACCGCTTGTATAGTCGTGTAACGCGCCATTTTAGATTTGTAATGTTATTAGTTGCAAGTTAGTGTTGTAAAATGGCGGCGATTGTGTATGTGTTACGCGGCTCGCCAGCAGTTTCCATTATTTCTAATAGTGTATTTTGTACCTCGTCTGTTCCTAGGTAAAAGTCGTACATGGCTGGCGATGTTTTGCACGGTTTGGGGTCGTGTAGCTTCGTTTTCATTTTTTCCGGACGCCATTTTTTTTTTCCGCTTAGCCGATTTACAAGTGCCAACTGGGGAAGACGTTGCAGATATCACATATATAGTTGTGAGCAGGCGGGTTGTTGCTAACGCTGCAGGCTTGCGAAGCGAGGGCCAGAGTTGCTGGCAAGGAGCGCCGAAGGCTCCCACGTCGGCTGCAATGAGCCGCAGGCGGGACTTACACCATCAAATTTACGGACTTACCATCCAAAAATACAGGACTTAGAAAAAAAAACATTACGAGCTCACAAAAATACGACCTTAACGCCCGAACCGCGCTCACTTAAAAACATTAAAAACACAATAGATACACACAACAAACACATAAAAAGCTTACCCACTGCAAGGCGGGCACCGAGGACCTCTGCAAGTGAAGTTACACCTCCATTTAAGTCCAAATTCATGAGTTTAGACACCCGAAAATCACCTAAGTGAGAGAAAAAATGGCTGTTGAAAAAAAGAAAACGAGGTTACAGGACCCTAAACACGCGAAACACATACGGATTTTCCTAAAAAGCCATACGAGGTAAAGATACACTATTAACAAGGATGCTAAATCATCCACACCCGCTTACCACATACACATTCCCCGCCATTTTACAACACTAACTTACACAATGCAGAAGTACCCAGCTACCCTAACGGCTTCCCCTCGCGCACGCAGCCTATTTACACTACATACTGCGCACATTGCTGACACTTACACCGCAGCTCCACAGCACTGAAAACCTACATTGTATGCTGCAGGAACATGAAAACAGATTGTCAGCTCTTCAGCACAATGCTTCCTGCATATATTACTTACAAATAGGTAAAGTATATTCATTTAGTAATTATTTCATTAGCATACAAAAATACATATACACAAAAAAAAGATTATCACATTAAACATAAAAGCCATTCACTGCGCGCCTTACCAACGAGCGCCAATGCTGCTCATAGCACACAAAGCCTTGCAAATAATCGCAAAAAACACATCACCGCCAACAAAAGAATAACAGCAAAAGCGCCTATCAGAAAAAAAATACAACCAACAGCCTCGCAATGAGCGCCGAAGGATCTCCGACCGCCAACAAAATGAATGTCTCGTCCAAACACCATTACCTGCCTTACAATCTTATTGCCGCCATTTTTTGACGGGCAAGTCGCTAGTAAATATATAAAGATCAAGATAATAAAAGTATCAGGAAATGTAACACAAAGATGCACGCGCGTCTGAATAATACAACAAATACGGATTTTTGTTATAAATGATATGATCGCAGTATTGGGTCATAAACCCTAAACACTGGAATCTGTTACAAACAATTTTACTGATGATGTCATTAATGGGCTTCAAGGGGGGGTGATCTCTTTTCATACTTTTTGAGCGGTGCAAATCCAACATACGCAGAGCGGAAACGCCACATCTGTGGGACACACACAAAGGGGTTCACTTTGGGAGAAAAAACAAACAAATATGAAATATTTAATAATCATATTTTGATGTTACCAACAGATAAGGAAACGAAACTGAGGTTATTATATCTATTAGTAGCAAGCCTGGGAGTACTGGGAGTAATAATACTGCAGCAGGAGGTCAGGACTAATGTCACCTATAGACCCCCAGACAGATAAAGGTCAGTACTAATGTCCCTCTATAGACCCCCAGTCAGATAAAGGTCAGTACTAATGTCCCTCTATAGACCCCCAGTCAGATAAAGGTCATTATCAATGTCCCTCTATAGACACCCAGTCAGATAAAGGTCAGTACTAATGTCACCTATAGACCCCCAGTCATATAAAGGTCATTACTAATGTCCCTCTATAGACACCCAGTCAGATAAAGGTCAGTAATAATGTCCCTCTATAGACCCCCAGTCATATAAAGGTCAGTACTAATGTCACTCTATAGACACCCAGTCAGATAAAGGTCAGTACTAATGTCCCTCTATAGACACCCAGTCAGATAAAGGTCAGTACTAATGTCCCTCTATAGACACCCAGTCAGATAAAGGTCAGTACTAATGTCCCTCTATAGACACCCAGTCATATAAAGGTCAGTACTAATGTCCCTCTATAGACCCCCAGTCATATAAAGGTCAGTACTAATGTCACTCTATAGACACCCAGTCAGATAAAGGTCAGTACTAATGTCAATCTATAGACACCCAGTCAGATAAAGGTCATTACTAATATCACCTATAGAAACCCAGTCATATAAAGGTCAGTACTAATGTCCCTCTATAGACACCCAGTCATATAAAGGTCAGTACTAATGTCCCTCTATAGACACCCAGTCAGATAAAGGTCAGTACTAATGTCCCTCTATAGACCCCCAGTCATATAAAGGTCAGTACTAATGTCCCTCTATAGACCCCCAGTCATATAAAGGTCAGTACTAATGTCACTCTATAGACCCCCAGTCAGATAAAGTTTTGAAATGTTTCTTGGATAGCATTGGGGCTAAAGGAGGTTTGGCCATCAGGTAGTTTAAAGATACCGTATATTATGTCCTCTCTTGGGGGGTAAAGACACTAATAAATCCTCCAATAAAATTCAGTTTTTTTATGTGGGCAAGGTCCCTGGTTAGGCCATTGGGTTATCTGTTAAAAAGAGTGGTGCAGAGACAGTGGGGGCTGTTAGCCTTCTTGTCCCCGTGTGGCCGTTTAGAATCCCTGCTGCTGCATGTTTCAGCTTTATTAAGGTGTAATTGTACAGCGTTTGACTCAAGTAGCTGCCTGTGCTGGGTCAGTTTGGCATAATTGCTGGGCCCTTTTCCTGCCAAGATGGCGACCGTCAGTCCATGGGCCTCTATGTCCCCTTCACTACCTTTGTCCCCGCTTGTGTGCTTATTTGGGATGGCCCCCCTTTATATCTCCGGCCCGTGGCCTTGTAAGGGTTGCCCCCTCAATCTCTGAGTGTGGATATGCAGGGATAGGGCGTTGAATCAGGCCTACCTTCTTCTCTGCTCGCTGCAAGATCAACAATACCTAATTTTTCAGGCATGTGTACATGCCTAATTTTTCTGGCCTCTGGTGCTGCACTGTGGCTTCAACAACCAAACCCCAAAAAAAGGCACATAACAGGGATTAAACTGATAGGAGTAGTACTACTTAACACACCACTCATATGTGGTGTAACAGTAGTGTACATTTAAAAAAAAAAAAAAAATTGTACTGTAATAGATTGCATAGCAGTTAGTTGTCTGCAAGCGTGTGTGTCAGACCTACAGCGTCTACTCTACCAACTTCTGCAAGTGCACAGTGCCACTCATATCTGTTGTCACAGTAGCTTGCACGCATAGTACCGATCTGTCAAAACCTGTAATGATGAATGAGGTATAGAGTAGCCTGGTTCCCTTATCCTCTACAGGTTGAGACATAATGTTTGGGTGACTCCAGACCAACACATGAGTACAAGCAGCACACAAATTTAAAGCCGCCATCCTCCTCCTGGAGCAGCATCATAAGCCACATCAACCACTGCTGTCCTCCTTGCCGCCTCTCAACCATCCGCCACTCCGTCTCTCGCCTTGAGCAGTTCCTGCTCATCTGCCCATAGTCAGGTGCCTGTAAATGACATGTTTGAGTGTAAGAAGCTAATGTCACAAAGTGCCCCAAAATTGAAGTTATACGGCCAACAAAGCATCTTTTTCCATCTCCTGGTTCTAAAAATCCAGGCCTTATACACGCCCCCTGATATGAGAGATATCAGAGGAGGAAGGTGGCTTTGAGGAGGTGGAAGACCAAACACAGCAGGTGTCCCGGGGGGCTTGTTGTCACCTTTCGGGGACCCTTGGTGTTGTACGTGGCTGTGTGGAGGAAGAGACCTTCAATGACATCAGTGAGGGCAAGGAACGGGACATGGTGTGAGGTATTGACTCTGCTGGGTTTTGAACCCTGGTCCCCAGGCTGCTATACCTCTTCCCTACCACTGCGCCAGCCTGCCTGTTGTGAATTCCATTGAGACCTTATAAGCTTGACTCTGCTAGCAATTGTATCAGTACCTAAGTCTCTTCAGCTGTGTCTGGTCAGGTGTCTGGTCCTTGGCCTATATAAGGCACTTCCTGTCTATTGATCCTTGCCAGATTATTGTGTGGTTACTGATGACTTCAATAAACCTTGTTCCTGTTTTCACCTACAAGTTTGTGGAACTGGATTATTGCTGACCTTGGCTACTGGTCTCCACAACTTTGTGATTTCTATATCATTACAGAATAATCTGGCCCTTTCATGGAGACCGCCGGGACAGATTCTGCATTGGCCCAGCAGGTTGCTTTATTTGCAAGAACTGTGCAGACCCAGGCACAGACCATCCAAGTGCTGCAGGACCAGGTAGCTGAACTGCAAAATAAATTTCAGTCAATGCACAGTGAGTATACCAGCTACAGGGCACGTGATGCTGCGGCTGCTACTGTTACACCTGCTCAAGAGGCCCGCTTGCCCCTGCCAGAAAAGTTTGGAGTAGATCGCAAAAAATTTAGGGGTTTCCTAAATCAATGCCGTTTGCACTTCATGATGTTACCTCACCAATTTCCATCTGAAAGAGAGAAGGTGGGATTTATTTTTTCCTTATTCAAAGATGAAGCCCTGGCTTGGGGCTCACCTCTTCTGGAACAAGACAGTCCAGTCTTGGGTAATCCAAATGACTTTCTTGAGGCCATGTGCCTAGTTTTTGATGACCCCAATCGATGTGCTACAGCATAAGCCACTCTCCTTCATTTGCATCAAGGGAGGCGCTCGGTGGCTGAATATGCTGCTGAATTCAGACAGTGGGTTGCTGATACTACCTGGAACCAATCAGCCCAGAGGTTCCACTTCAGAAAAGGTCTCTCAGAAGCTATAAAAGATGAGCTAGCTCGTGTTGATCTTCCTGCTGACTTTGATGCATTTTTGCGTTTGGCTATCTGTATTGATCGGAGACTTTCTGAAAGAAGATTGGAAAGACAGGGCTCTTTTAGACCAAGTACTACTCCAATTTCCTATTCAAGAACTTCTACTCCGATCCCACAAACACCTACAGACTCTGAGCCAGAGGCTATGCAGTAAATCTAATAAGAGGGCCATTATCCAACGAAGAAAAACAGTGGCGACGCACTCACAATTTATGCCTGTATTGTGGTAGTGCAGGGCACTATGCCATCAATTGCCCTAGCAAATCCAAAAGAACAATAGCTATGGCGGCTGAGGGTGCACAGATTCGACACCAATCCCAGATTTCGGATCAACTGGATTCTGTCACACAACCCTTGTTTTCTCTGGCTCATGGTGAAGAGGGTATGTTGACTCAACATCCTCATTTTGTGGTGCCTATCACGTTGCAATGTGGTGATTGTAAAATTTCAACTACCGCTATGATAGATTCTGGAGAAGGCGGAAACTTTATGTACATTAAATTTGCAGCAGGAAATAGAATTCAGTCTATCCCTAATTCTTCACCTGTGTTAATGGAGACAGTTGATGGTTCTCCACTTACGTCAGGACCGGTTACACATGAGACTGTGCCCTTAAAGTTGACTGTGGAAGTGAATCACCATGAGGCTATCTCTTTCCACCTAATTTCCTCAACACAGTTTGCAGTGATTTTGGGGGTACCTTGGCTTGCTCTGCATAACCCACAGATTGATTGGAAGATCAGAACTTTGTCCTTTCCTTCAGAACACTGCTTAATGAATTGTCAACCCTCTAAGGTAACACCTGTTGCCACAACAATTAATGAAAAGGTTGCTACAAACTTGACTAAGCTTCCTCTACAATATCGGGATTTTGCAGATGTCTGTGATAAGAAGAATGCTGATCAGCTTCCACCACACAGGCCTTATGATTGCCCAATAGAGCTGTTGCCTGGGGCTGCTTTCCCATTTGGCCGTATATATTCCCTTTCTGAGCCTGAATTGAAAGCTCTTCGTGAATACCTCCAAGAAAATCTTGCCAAAGGCTTTATTCGACCATCTACTTCTCCAGCAGGAGCACCTATTTTCTTCGTAGAAAAGAAAGATGGCAGCCAACGGCCATGCGTTGATTACAGGGACATTAATAACATCACTGTTAAAAACCGTTACCCCTTGCCTCTGATTCCTGAACTTTTGGAGAGACTCCGCTCAGCTAAAATATTTACGAAGCTTGATCTTCGGGGGGCATATAATCTGGTTCGCATAAGACCCAATGATGAATGGAAAACAGCTTTCAGAACCAGGTACGGGCATTACGAATATCTAGTAATGCCTTTTGGGCTGTGTAATGCCCCTGCAACTTTCCAGCATCTTATCAATGATGTACTACGAGATCTCCTGGATCAGTTTGTTGTGGCATATTTGGATGATATCCTAATATTCTCTGATAATATTGAAAACCACAGAAAACAGGTCCGTATAGTTCTAGAGCGCCTTCGTACCCACCGCCTATACATTAAACTAGAAAAATGTGAGTTTGAACAAACAGAAATTCAATTCCTGGGGTATGTAATAACTCCCAAAGGTTTAAGTATGGACGCAAGTAAAATTAAAGCTGTGCTGGACTGGCCCATCCCCAAGAATGAAAAAGATGTTCAGAGATTTGTGGGGTTTGCCAATTTTTACAGGCGTTTCATTAAGAATTTCTCTGCCGTTATTACACCGATCACTGAACTCACACGTAAAGGGACTCCTTTTCAGTGGTCCGATAAGGCGGATACCGCATTTTCCCGATTGAAGAGTCTGTTTACCTCTGCCCCTGTCCTGGTACATCCTTAGCCGGAATTACCATTTATTGTGGAAGTTGATGCTTCTGATTCAGCTGTTGGTGCTATACTGTCTCAAAGGACTGGACCTAAGATGCTGTTACATCTGTGTGCCTTCTATTCCCGCCAGATGGTGCCAGCAGAAAGAAACTATGACATAGGGAATAAAGAACTATTGGCTATAAAAGCTGCCTTCACCGAATGGAGACATCTCTTGGAGGGAGCTACCCATCCAATTACTGTCCTCACAGATCACAAAAATCTGGAATGTATTCGATCAGCTAAGAGACTGTCAGCCAGACAAGCACGCTGGTCCCTATTCTTCTCAAGGTTTAATTTTTTGGTTACATACCGTCCTGGCTCCAAGAATGGTAAGGCGGATGCCTTGTCTAGAATAGCTGACCCCCTCCATACTACCGTAACCAAGACCACCATCTTGCCAGAGGATATATTTATAGGAGTTACATTTCCTTCTGATCTGATGTCTCGCATTAAAAAGGGCTACGCTGAAGACCCAGTTCTTAGTGATCCTCCTCGTGACCTCCATATGACGATGCGTAATGGGTTTTGGATTTTTCAACAACGTCTGTTTGCTCCTGAGTCAGTGCGACTGGACCTTTTACGTCTCTACCATGACTCAAAACCAGCAGGTCATCAAAGAATCCGAAAGACACAAGAGCTACTTGCCCGATCCTTTTGGTGGCCGAAGTATCATGAGGATGTTAAGAAGTATGTGTCCTCTTGTGATGTGTGTGCCAGACATAAGACTCCTCGCTCATCCCCTGTTGGCTTGCTTCAGCCTCTTCCGATTCCTCATCGTCCCTGGGGATCTATATCCATGGACTTTATTGTGGAACTACCTCCCTCTAAGGAACACACTACCATTCTTGTTGTTGTGGACAGGTTAACTAAGATGGGTCATTTCATACCAGCTCGTGGTCTCCCTTCAGCTAAACAGACGGCTGACCTGGTTATTCGGGAAATATTTCTCTTGCATGGAGTGCCTGCTGAAGTAGTTTCTGACAGGGGAGTACAGTTTACGTCTCGTTTTTGGAAACATTTTTGTTCTAATCTAGGTATTAATGTAAATCTGTCGTCAGCTTTTCATCCGCAAAGTAATGGACAGACTGAGCGAACCAACCAGACTTTGGAGCAATATTTGCGGTGCTATATTAGTTACCTGCAAGATGACTGGCTGGATTTTCTACCCACGGCGAAGTTTGCCTATAACAATGCCCAACACTGCCCCACTTCTTTGAGCCCATTTTTTGCCAACTATGGTTACCATCCGACCTTTCTAGTCAGTCTCCCAATTACTACTTCCATTCCTGCTGTCGCTGACCGGCTAACGGCCTTACATGATTCCCAAGCACTGTTGAAAGAGACTCTTTTGGAGGCTCAGGAATGTTACAAAAGAGCTGCTGATAGGCATAGAAAGGAGGCCCCAGTCTATCACGTTGGTGACAAGGTGTGGCTGTCAACAAGGAATCTCAAGCTTTGGATTCCTTCTCATAAATTGGGTCAAAGGTTCATGGGACCTTTTGAGATCATTGCTCAGATCAATGCTGTCACTTTCCGTTTACAACTCCCGAATTCCATGAAAATACATCCAGTGTTTCACGTTGCACTGCTTAAACCTTTTCATGAAAACGCTTTCCCTGGCCGAGCCCTGCCTGTCTCACCTCCAGTCCTCGTGGATGGTGAGGATGAGTACGAAGTGGACAAAATTCTTGACTCCAGGATCTTCCGTGGCAAGCTTCAGTATCTGGTTCGCTGGAAAGGCTATGGTGAGGAGGAGAGTTCGTGGGAACCAGTGGACAATATTCACGCTCCTGATCTCCTTCGGTCTTTTCATGTGCAGTACCCTGCTAAACCAGGTAATAGGGCATCCAGAGGCTGCACCTATAGAGGCGGGGGTAATGTGAGGAATTGACTCTGCTGGGTTTTGAACCCTGGTCCCCAGGCTGCTCTACCTCTTCCCTACCACTGCGCCAGCCTGCCTGTTGTGAATTCCATTGAGACCTTA
This sequence comes from Discoglossus pictus, assembly GCA_027410445.1. Classification (NCBI taxonomy): domain Eukaryota; kingdom Metazoa; phylum Chordata; class Amphibia; order Anura; family Alytidae; genus Discoglossus; species Discoglossus pictus. Next base: position 270,627,033 of record CM050164.1, read on the forward strand.
TAAGCTTGACTCTGCTAGCAATTGTATCAGTACCTAAGTCTCTTCAGCTGTGTCTGGTCAGGTGTCTGGTCCTTGGCCTATATAAGGCACTTCCTGTCTATTGATCCTTGCCAGATTATTGTGTGGTTTCTGATCACTTCAATAAACCTTGTTCCTGTTTTCACCTACAAGTTTGCGGAACTGGATTATTGCTAACCTTGGCTACTGGTCTCCACAACTTTGTGATTTCTATATCATTACACATGGCTAGCTTGGTATCCAACCTTGTGCAAATGGGGAGTTTGCGGTTGTGCAAATGGACTATTTGTGGTTTTTTGCGCTGCGTTAAACGGGGAGTTTGGTCTGTCACTGTGAAGCGGGCCTAACCCTTACACTACCTGATTGATACAACATCATACCTGATGTTTTAAAGCACGTTATTCCAAACAATTTAATAATGTTAGGTAATTTATGCCCTTTATGGCTTAAAACCAGACTCTGCATCAACTATGTAATTTTCCATGGGAGTTTTGCCATGGATCCCCCTCCGGCATGCCACAGTCCAGGTGTTAGTCCCGTTGAAACAACTTTCCCATCACTATTGTGGCCAGAAAGAGTCCCTGTGGGTTTTAAAATTCGCCTGCCTATTGAAGTCTATGGCGGTTAATTTTAGGTTAGTTTTAATTTTAGGTTCGCGACATCACTATTCATCATATTCTGCACCTGCAGGTCACTAGTTTCTTTGCATATACACATAATAGTGTCAGTTGTGGAGGCTGCACAGTAGTGGCCATCAGTTGCATTTGAAGAACAACTGCAGTAATGCTGAAACATGTGCCCTGTGACAGAGATGCCAGGAGATGCTGACAGATCGTAGATATGTCAAAAGCGCGCCTTGTCATTTGCTAGCTTTCCTTCCTGTTTGGATAATGAGCTATTCAAGTTATTTATGCAACTAAAATTTAAAAAAGTATGCTGTAACTGTAATCGACTTGCAGGGTTAATTTAACTGTTACCATGGCAACCAGGTGCCAGACATTTTTGGAGCCCATAAGAATAATTTTTTTTATGCAGAGACAATGGGATATTTTTTATCAAAATGGGTTAAAGGAAGTCACCATATATGCACTGCACAGAGGTGCAAATTATGTGGAATTTTTTTTTTTTTTTTAACTGGTCAGGAATTGACTTGGGTATTGTCAGTTTTAATTACTGCTTGTATAGCCTCTGAAGCCCTCCCACAAAAATCTGCATAGATAACAAGATAAGGCTGTTACTGACGCTGACTGTATTTAGCTTTTTTGTTTTATAATCTCATTGCTTATCATGTGGTGCATCCATTTTAAGAAATGTAGGTCTTCAATATGAATTATCCTTCTTCCCTTTTATACATTAATACATATTAGTTTATATAATTTGTTTAAAAGCATAACAACTCCACTATCCATCCATTTACAGTTTTTTTTTCTATATTATCTAAAAAATAAAAAAAGTGCCACATTTTTAAAACTGCCATTCCATTGGATTCAATAAAATTTCTCAGTAAGCTTCCCATTTACCACCAGACTACATCCACATGTGTACACAGTGGAGGACCTACCGCCGGTGCAGGTGATGTAATGCAGTGGTGCCCTTATGTGGAGCGGCCCCAATACAATCTTTATTTTGGAATATAGATATATTTTCCATTGTGTAGGGCCACCAGCCCATGCCAATGAGACCATGCCCCTCAGCCAAGGTCAGGTCCCCATGGACCCCCAACTTAGCCTCTATGCTTCCCAGCCTTTACTCCATAACCCCCCAGCCTCATCAGCTCCCCCTTACTCCTTACATTAACCAGGGAATTGATTTCTCTTTCTCCATGCGCCCCTTGCCTGCACGTTTTTCTGCAGAAAAACATGCAGGCAGGGAGGCATGGAGGAGAAGAAATCAACTCCCTGATGAATGTAAGAGGGGGCTGATGAACCTGGGTGCCATTGAGGATAATCTGGGGGGGGGGGCATGGAGCATAGGCTGGGTGGCATTAGGATAAGCTGGGGGGCACAGGGAATAGGCTGGGAGGCATGGAGGATAAATGGAGGGGGCATGGAGCATAAGCTGGGGGGACATGGAGGATAAGCTGGGCGGCATGGGGCATAGGCTAGGCGCATGTGGGTAAAGCTGGGTAGGCATGGGGCATAAGCTGGGTGGGCATGGAGCATAAGCTGAGTGGGCATGGAGGATCAATGGGGGGGGGCAAGGAGTATATTCAGGGGATCCTACAATAAGAAAAAAAACAATTTACCTTGGGACATTATATATATTTGAAATAGTGCCACTGGCTGGTGCAGACCATTATGTATTCTAGAAGAGAGAACAGCCTAAAACCTCTAACTTTAAAAAGTCATTACTCATTTAATTTAGTAGAAACTTTGAATAGGAAACACTTTTTATAAATTGATTTCATTTTTTATTGTAATTTTTTTTATTTATAGTTTACAACATACAAAGTTTAAACAACATACAAAACATACAGGGCATTATATTGCACATATTCAATGACTTTCCCGTAAATACAATTTTCAAATTATGTAACAAGTATAAAAAGATGTTGTTATAAAGACAATTTATAAAAATCCATCCTGCATTGACATACACTCAGGTCCATAAATACTGGGACATCAACACAATTCTAATCTTTTTGGCTCTATACACCACCACAATGGATTTGAAATGAAACGAACAAGATGTGTTGTAACTGCAGACTTTCAGCTTTAATTTGAGGGTATTTACATCCATATCAGGTGAACGGTGTAGGAATTACAACAGTTTGTATATGTGCCTCCCACTTTTTAAGGGACCAAAAGTAATGGGACAATTGGCTGCTCAGCTGTTTTATGGCCAGGTGTGTGTTATTCCCTCATTATCCCATTTACAAAGAGCAGATAAAAGGTCCAGAGTTCATTTCAAGTGTGCTATTTGCATTTGTTGCTGTTAACTCTCAATATGAGATCCAAAGAGCTGTCACTATCAGTGAAGCAAGCCATCATTAGGCTGAAAAAACAAAACAAACCCATCAGAGAGATAGCAAAAACATTAGGTGTGGCCAAATCAACTGTTTGGAACATCCATAAAAAGAAAGAACGCACTGGTGAGCTCAGCAACACCAAAAGGCCCGGAAGACCACGGAAAACAACTGTGATGGATGACCGAAGAATTCTTTCTGAAGAAAACACCCTTCACAACAGTTGGCCAGATCAAGAACACTCTCCAGGAGGTAGGTGTATGTGTGACGAAGTCAACAATCAAGAGAAGACTTCACCAGAGTGAATACAGAGATGTAAATCTTTGGTGAGCCTCAAAAACAGGAGGGCCAGATTAGAGTTTGCCAAACAACATCTATAAAAACCTTCACAGTTCTGTAACAACATCCTATGGACAGATGAGACTAAGATCAACTTGTACCAGAGTGATGGGAAGAGAAGAGTATGGAGAAGGAAAGGAACTGCTCATGATCCAAAGCGTACCACCTCATCAGTGAAGCATGGTGGTGGTAGTGTCATGGCGTGGGCATGTATGGTTGCTAATGGAACTGGTTCTCTTGTATTTATTGATAATGTGACTGCTGACAAAAGCAGCAGGATGAAATCTGAAGTTTTTCCGGCAATATTATCTGCTCATATTCAGCCAAATGCTTCAGAACTCATTGGACGGCGCTTCACAGTGCAGATGGACAATTACCCGAAGCATACTGCAAAAGCAACCAAAGAGTGAAATAAGTGGGATATTGTGTAATGGCCAAGTCAATCACCTGACCTGAATCCGATTGAGCATGCATTTCACTTGCTGAAGAAAAAACTGAAGGGAAAATGCCCCAAGAACAAACAGGAACTGAAGACAGTTGCAATAGAGGTCTGGCAGAGCATCACCAGGGAAGAAACCCAGCGTCTGTAGATGTCTATGTGTTCCAGACTTCAGGCTGTAATTGACTGGAAAGGATTTGCAACCAAGTATTAAAAAGTGAAAGTTTGTTTTATGACTGTTAATCTGTCCCATTACTTTTGGTCCCTTAAAAAGTGGGAGGCACATATACAAACTGTTGTAATTCCTACACCGTTCACCTGACTTGGATGTAAATACCCTCAAATTAAAGCTGAAAGTCTGCAGTTAAAGCACATGTTGTTTGTTTCATTTCAAATCCATTGTGGTGGTGTATAGAGCCAAAAAGATTAGAATTGTGTCGATGTCCCAATATTTATGGACCTGACTGTATAAAACAAAAAACATGATGATACAAAACAACCTGAGCAATTGCTTGCGAGGCATCAATATCTTAACCGATGATACATCTTTATATATTCCAAAAATACTCATTCTCTATAATTAAATATTCTTAATCTGTGTTTTAAGATCATAACACATAAAAGAGAGAAAAAAAAAAAAAGTCAGACATTACAAAGCACTTAAGGAGTCCCAATCTCACTTTTAATATAGATTGGAGGATTGAGATCGGAAACGAAGCAAACTAAGCAATTTATATACTTTTATCAACTTTATAATATCCATTTTAATTTATTTTTATTTTGCTATTCTGGGTTAAAAATTATAAAATCAATTTCAATTTATTTCTTTTAACCACCATTTTAACTTCCTCCCACGTAGGTAAAGTTGTTTTTTTCTAATGAACCATTTTACCACTAACAAAATATTAACAATTATATTAATTTTTGCTCTTGAAATTCTTTCAGGGAAAAAATTAAATAATATGATATCTGGTGACAATTTAAGATGTTGTTTTATCACATATATAGTTGTCATCAGTGTGTGTTGTCCAAAGTTGTTATTAACGCTGCGGGCCTCCTTGCCAGCAACCACGGACTTTAGGGCCTCAAATGCGGACCTTCGCAAAGTGAGGGGCCGCATTTGCGGAGGTGGCGGCTCCCACCGCGAATGCAACATTTCCGAACTTAGCATCCGCAAGTACGAGCCGCGCCACTTACAAACAAAAATATTACGACCTCGCAAAAATTACGACATTAGCTGCCGAAACCCGCGCACACCAAAACACTAAAAACACAAAAAATACACACAACAAACACGTAAAAATCTTACCCACAGCAAGGGGGGGGGGGGCACCCAGCACCTCTAAAAGTGAAGTTACAATTTAATTTAGGTAAAAATGAAAGAGTTTAGACACCCGAAAATCCCCTAAGCGAGAGACAAAATGGCTGCCGAACAAATCAAAAACGAGGCTAAAGGACCCTAAACACGCAGAACACCACAAAACACATACAGATTTTTCAAAAAAGCTGTACGAGGTACAAGAACAAGGACTCAAAATCAGCCACAGCCGCGTAATACACACATTAGGCGACATTTTACAACACTAACTTACACAATGCGGGAGTACACAGGTACCCTAATGGATTTTCATCGCGCACGCACACTATTTACACTACACACTGCACACATTGCTGACACTTACACAGCATCTCCACCACACTCAAAACACACATTAGATGCTGCGGCAACATCAAAACAGATTGTCAGCTCTTCAAAACAATGCTTTCTGCATATATTACTTCCAAATAGGTAAAGTATTAATTAATTTTGTAATGTATTATTTATTTGATTACCATACACCAAACAGCATTAGCTCACTTACAATTTCATTGTCGTCATTTTTTGATGGGCAATATTCTAGTAATTTTATATATTTGAAAAATATAGCTAGACCAATATGCTTGAATAAGCGGGCAGGTCCACCACATATGCATCTGTGTACCTTTATCCTTGTAACATCTCCAGCATTTCCTGAGTTTTCTCTTGTGGGGCAATTATTGCTAGTTTTTCTAGGGTTATATACCACCTCTGCATTATCTTAAATTGGACTTCTCTAAACGTAGCACATTTAGTATATTTTTTAGTGGTTTGAAAGGCTCTTTGCCATATCTTTTCATCCCACTCCTTTTTACATTTTTGTTCCCACTTCATTATTCTTTTAGATTTTATATTTTTCATTAGTGATTTAATACTTTTTAGGCAGCTTGATATTGTCTGCTTTTATTTTGTATTATAAATGGCTATTACAAAACACATTCATTCTCTTCTTTCTTTTAGATTGTATTCAGAGTTAGAAATCGCTGTATGAAGCTTATTGAAAAACAGCCACTTATCTTTTCGAAGCTTAATAATTCAAAGGTTTTAAGATCTCCATTTGAATATATGTCGTTTAGGGATTTTAATCCCCATTTTGTCCAATCTACATTTAAATAGAGTAGTAACTCACAACTAATCTTATATATTGGTATAATGGGTGATGGAAATGTAATCAGGTTTAATCCTTTATTGAGTTTAAACCAAAGTTCATTATGGATCTTGGAACGAGTGGTAATTTATTTATTTTTGTATTCGTTTTTTTTCCAATATCATATTTTCCATATCTATATTACAAGCTAAATCATTTTCTAATATAAAAAATGTAGTAACGTTAGTCTTGACAGTATATTTTAATATATGTGTTAGGGTCACTGCCTTTGAGTAATCCATAATGTTAGGTGACAATAACCCACCTTTAGAGTAAACCTTTGATGCAATTTCTTTTTGATCTTGTGTTTTTTTTGTTTTTATATATGTATTGATCTATTTTATTCTGAAGTTCTTTTAATCTATGAGTTGGAATTATGAGGGGTAAACATCTTAAAAAATAGATCATTTTCAGTAGAATAGTCATTTTTATAGAAGATATTCTTCCTAGCCATGTTAAATATAACCTCTTACAGTTTTTCAGTGTGTTGTTGATATCCATAGTTAATTTTATCAAAATATTTTTAACCAAATTATTTAAATTTGATGTAAACTTTATTCTTAAGTGAGTTATTGAATTTATATCCCAATTGTACAGAATATTTTCTTTCAAATTCAATCTTTCCTTAGCTTGAACATTTATTGAGAGAGCTTCTTATTTTTATATATTTAATTTATAATAAGACATCTCACTATAAACATTTTAAATTTGATGGAATTCCATTGTTGATTTTTTGGGGTTTTGGGACAGTTTTGGGGGTTTTGTTATGCCCTCAATACCATTAGAGTGTCTAATGATTTCATTTAGAGGATCGATAATTAATGCAAATATTAGTGGGGAAAGCGGGCATCCCTGTCTGGTTCTGTTGATTATTTTAAAGTTGTTGTTTTAAAATCCATTCCCATGACATATGCATTAACATTCATATAGTGGGCCTTAACTGCATGCAGACCTTATGTACCAAATCTAAATGTATCCAAAATCATGTCTATGAAGTCACAATTCACCCAATCAAATGTTTTTTCTGCATCCATTGATAGTGCTACTAATGGTAATTTCTGAACTTTTACATAAGCAATAATATCTATTAATTTACGGGTGTTATCCGTTGCTTGTCTAACCTTTATGAAAATGGTTTGGTCTGAATTAATGAATTCCTTCAAAAGGGGATTAAGCCTATTTGCTAAAATGCTTGAATACATTTTAATGTATTCAATAGGGATATAGGATGATAGTTTGGGCATTTGGAATTATCTTTGTCTTGTTTAGGAATATTTATAATTGCTGCTTCTAGATTTTCAGCAGGCACATTTCCTGTGTGTTGTATTTCATTAACTATGTTTTAAATGTTTAATTAAGCATGGTGCAAATGTCCTATAGTATATACAGTATTTGGGAATCCATCAGGACCCAGTGTTTTCCCTATCTTTACAGCAGTTACACTCGTTTGGATTTCCTTTTCTGTTATTTCTTTTACTAAATCCTTAAGTTGTTCTTCTGAAACTTTCGGTAGTAATATCTGATCCAATTTTTGGGGTATTTGTACTTTAGATGGTTTACAGAATTATACAGATATTTATAATATTTTACAAAAGCTTTTCCTATTTCTGATGGGTTTCTAAATTTATTTCCTTTTTCATCTTGTATTTTTTCTATTCTTATTGTTTTATTATTACCTTTGATTTTATTAGCTAATAATGTACCTGGTTTATTTCCTAAATGGTAATGTTTTTGTTGGTGTAACCATATTAAACTGTCTTCTTGAAGTTGTTGAATTTTCCTTATTTGTGAATTTGAGCAATTTCAGAAGTTATTTTAACTCTTGGTAAAAATGTATTTAAATTTTGCAGATCTGTAAGTTTTATATAAAACTGTCTTTTTGATGGAACTCTATGTTTCACTCTATATGTGATGACCATGCTAGTAAAATTCCTCTTATGTACGATTTATGCATGTTCCAAAGCAAGATTTTTGAATCAACCAAATTTTCATTACCTTCAAAAAGAAATCTATTTCGGAAGCTAGTTTCTTCCTATTTTCTTCTGATTTAAAAAGTGTTGCATCCAAACGTACCAAATTCCTAATGTTATTTAAACTTTTCTTTTAAGATCTAATATTATTAGGCCCAATATCTTGGTCTGACAATGGCCTATTTCAATGTTATCAATTTGATTTAAAGATCTCTGATATATCTGGTATATGTTTTATACTTATTGCAATAAAAATAATATTCTCGTTCGTTTGGATGGAAAACTCACCATTCGTCATAAATCTTATAGTTCTGCAACATTCTTTGAATATTTTTTTCATCTCTAAGCATTATATTATCTGGAATAGGCTTCACTATCGACTTCCTGTCCCCTACCGAGTCGAAACTAAAATTTAGATCGCCACATATCACCAACATACCTTTTTTGATATTATCAATGTGTTTAATTATCTTATTTATACATTTATATTGATTAAAATTTTGAGCATAAAGATTAGCAATAGTAAAGGGCATGTTGTTAATCGTACCGATCAAAATGATGAATCTTCCCTCAGTATCAATCTCTTTATAATTTTCAATTATCAGATTTATTTTATGGAAAAAGATAGAGACTCCTCTAGCTTTTGAGTTATAATTAGCAAATTTTTTTCTAATAAAGCTTATCAGACAAATTAATTGTGCTATTGCTTTTAATATGAGTTTCTTTTTTCTTTTAATGATTTTTTTGCTTTTTATTAACAATTTATGCAAATCACAATACATAATGACAAAACACCTCCCTGACTTGACAACATATCAATTTTCATCATCAGGGAGACATACACATACATTTCTAATACCCAAATTTTAAATTTGTTCATTATTTGCTTTCAATATTTCTCATCATTCTTATTCTATTTCTCCCCAGAGAGAAAACATTTTTATGTTTTTCTTTCTTAAAATATTTGAGTTTACTTTCACACACTATCCAATACTAGTTGGCTTTATTTCCCCTTACTAATTTCTGGCAATTGTGGGCGCAGACCAGGATTCCCAGAAATGAGTTGGGCCTAGAGATTTTCAACTACTTCATACTTCATTGAATGTAATTCTTCAGTTCATTTCCTCTAAATATTTCCCATATTTTCCATCTAGCTATGGGATTTGATATTACTCCTAAGTTACTGATTTTTATTTCCATTAGCAAGTTTTTCTGAGTTTTATCTTTAATTTCTGTCCAAGTCGGTACCGTTTTGTGGCTCCAATTTGCTCCTATCCTTGCTGTAACTATGATAAGAATTTGGACTAAGAATCTTTTAAAATCCAGAGATATACTGTATTCTCTGGGAAAATATGTAATAACGCTATCTCAGGTGTTAATGTTATCTTTTGATTGATTGTCATTGATAATTTATTTGATAACATCAGCCAGAATCTTTTGGACAACCCCACCAAACATGTAGGTATGAGCCATCTTGTCCACAATTTCTCCAACATAGTTTAGTGTTTTCAATTCTGTTCATCTGGTATAACCTTGAGGGAACCAAATGTCATTTATTAATAACTTTACAGTACATCTCTCTTGGAGCCGTGTTCTTTGTCACACTTTCCTTGATGTTCAGTGCACTATGCCAACTTTTGATTGTAATTTCCTTACACAGATCTTTTTCCCATTTTAGCATCACACTGGATTTGTTATCTTCCTTATTTCTTCTTATTATGTTATATATTTTAGAAACTAGATGTTGAATATTCCCAGCATTAATCCATTTCTCACAGGGAGTCATCTCCCTGATATTTAATAAGTCAAAACTTAAGTTTTTTATGTTTTTACATATAGTTTCATGATCCAGCCAACTTCCTGCTAAAAAGGAGAATTTAATTTTAATTTTGTCAAATGTTGCAATACTTTTATTGACGTATAGGTAATTGACCTTGAAATTGCCATATTTAGTCAGTTCACTCAACATATTAGATTTGAATTGGGAAGCCAACATTTCAAAAGGGGTGATGGGACTCAGCAATGAGATTAGTAAATATTGTTTGTTCAATTTTTTTCCAGAGTTTGCTATTTTTTTTCATCCACTTTCCCACTGTGGTGATTGTTTTGGAATATGCTTTTCCTAACATCTCCTGAACTCGATAGATTGATTTCTATCTGTACCCTTCATTTAAGTCAGTGGATTCATTCCATCTTATCATATGTGAAACTACCACTGCCTCTTGATATTTTGTTATTATCGGGTAGGCCATCCCCACTTTATTAAATCTTTGCCCAAAGACTGTTTTTTTTAACCTCATCTTTTTCCCCTTATGAATATACAAATCAATTTTTTTCTGGAATTTATTTATTAAATAGATCGACAAGGGAAACGGGATATACCTTAGGAAATAACTAATTTTAGGCAGTATGGACATCTTAATCGCTATTATCTTTCATACCCATGAGATTTTTAATCCCTCCCAACTTTTAATAATATCATCTATATTCTTATCAATCTTCGTATAATGTATATCTATCATCTTGGCTATGTTACTTTGAAGAGTAATTCCTAAATGTTTTGTTTCTGTTTGCCATTTGACCTGAAATTTAGTTTTTAATACCTCTAGAATATCCTCCCTGATGTTCATTGGTTTGGCCTCTGTTTTTTGTAAATTCAACTAATAGTTAGCCTTACTGTAATCTTTTATTAAAGAGATTCCATAGATAGTAATGGCTCACACAATGTTATCATAATATCATCCACGAACGCTACTAGTTAGTGTCCTTTTGATCACATTTTTATCCCTTTAATTAACTCCTTATTTTTAGTCAAGGCTAGGAGTGATTCTAGAGTCAACTCAAAGATCATGGAAGATAGGGGCCAACACTGTCTTGTTCCATTTGAAAGGCCAAACCTCTCTGATGAAAAGCCCATACCTCTGAAAGAGGCGGTTGGGGATCCATATAGAGCACCTGTGGCTCGAGACCCAAAATTTCCCAAGCCAAATTTTGCCAGGGTCTGGTTCATGAATACCCAACCAACCCTGTGTCCAAAGAGAGGAAGACCAGTGGCATATGACGTTCCTCTGTATAAGGGATAAGATTAATCACATTTTTTTTTAATATAAGTTTCTTGAAGCACACATTATATCAACATTTTGTTCATAACTCTTAATCATTTAGAAGGCGTATTCATACCTTTAACATTTTGAGAGAGAATTTGAATCCCCATTATAGTGGTTGATAGAACATTTTATTAGTTTCTCGACCATTCAATTTGTATAATTAATACTATTTTTGAATTATCTCTTCCCCCATTCCACATTTTTTAAGAACATCATCTAACAGATAAAAAACCTGAGAGAGAAAAAAAGAGAAAAACAATATTGCCTTCTCTTGACAGTAGCATTTAAGTAAATACTGTCTACATTTTGATGTTAACCAATTAGATTAAAAAGGTTTTACTGATCAGTTTGCTAGATGTAGCCATGTGTCTTTATCTCTTCAAAATACAAAGTGCAATTGTAATATATAATTTTTTATCATAAAATTAACTATTTAACACAAAAATCACTAATGAAGGCTTAACAAAATAATTTATACTCTCCCCAAAATCCAAATAGGGAAGAGCTAGATAGGATACAAAAGGATAAAGAAGTAGCCCCCTGTTGTCAGAGGATAGAACGGAAAAAAGAGAACAAAAGGAGGGAGAGCAAGAAAGGAAGGGATAGAAAAAAATAAAGCGATAAAAAGTTTGTGTTCTTAAATATTAATCTAATAAAATATGTAATAATAATATTATTGTCTTTATTTATAGTGATTATTATTTGCAATATATAAAATATTATATTATTCTAAGTAATGCAATAGTATAAGTGAGAATTTACAAAAAAACAAATATTAATAATAGTGAATTTAAGTATTTAGTTTGGTATCACAAATAAAGAGTCCCAAGTGGAATAGTTGTAATATTGGTGATTACTTAAATATTAATTTACTTGTGTGATTAATATATTTAAAATTATTTTCAAATCTTACAAATATATATTTCTTTCTCCCTCCCCTCCCCCCTCTATCTACTCCCCTCCCCATCTATCTACTCTCTTTCCCCACCTTGCTGTACGTTATGTAATGCCGCAGCGCTGACCTATGATGTCGGTATCGGGCGCATAGGCAGCGCTCGCGGAGCTGGGAGCTGTAACACTTCTGTTTGGGCTTACAGCCCCTCTATTTAGACTTCTCGAGTCCTCCTTCCCTTTTCTTTAATAGTATGAGTATTATTTATTGGTAGTAGGAATTGTTCTATATAACTCTAAAGACCTTGCACAATTGCAATTATAACTATTATCTGTTGCTATCCCATTAGACTTTAATAATCAGTATATTGTGCACTGTGATATATCTTATTTTGGGTATATCCATTTTTTGGATAGTTGGGATTACAATATTGATTGCATTTAACATTTAATATTTAATATTCAATATTCAGTCAACTTATGATTATGTGATCCAGCACAATCATCATTTCCACTCAGCACTATTCACTTTTATCTCTATGCAATATCTATCACAGTCATTTATTCACAGTCATTTATTCACACTTGTTTACGAGCACTTAGCACTTTATAACTGGACCACATTTTTTCAGTGGTCTAAAGGGATTATTTAATCAACAGTTATAGTAGCACATTGAGTCTTTTCCACCCCTTACCCAACTCTTCGTCCAAATATCAAGATTTTAACTTTAGTTTTTTATTACATTATTAAATGTTTAGTTTTAACATATACTATTCTCTATATTACTATTAGGCCCTGGGTGTGCTCTATGCAAAAGGGATATCCTTTCCTCTCTGCTTCTATTATCATACAATTGTTATCCCAAGTAGCACCCCACTATACCCAGTTCTTTTTTCACCCAAGCCACCTATTACTTCGTTGTGTTATTACCTTCAGTTTGGTATCACAAATAAAGAGTCCCAAGTGGAATAGTTGTAATATTGGTGATTACTTAAATATTATTTTACTTGTGTGATTAATATATTTTAAATTCTATTCAAATCTTTAGGTGTGAAAAAAATATATATTTATTTCTCCCTCCCCTCCCCCCTCTATCTATTCCCCTCCCCATCTATCTACTCTCTTTGCCCACCTCCACCCCTTAACCCCTCTTAGTTCAGAGTACGAACAATCTCCGCTCCACCCTCCAACAACAAGGCCCCGTCCATCTCATACATTCATAACAATATCACAAAATACTCCTTCCTTTCCTTAAACATGCTTTATGGGTTTATTTAATTCACTTTTTGCCAAATTTCAGTAATTTGTCATATGGTGTTTCAAAAATGTTCCTTTCCCTTGCTGCCTTTAAAGTCTTCCATAATATGTTGTTTCTTTTTTTAAACACTAAGTTCAGTTTCCAATTGGTTCACTTTAATCAACATAGCATGATTATCTACTCTCAGGTCCACTGAATTGATTTTTCCAAGTGTTACTTTCAGTGGTGTTGTTCCTAATCCCTTGAGTTAATTCCTTCCTTATATTTTTCTTAAAATCAGATAATAACAATTTCATGTTCATTAATATTTCCTGTTTTTCTATATTTGATGGTTCAATCAACATCAGTTTGCCTGTATTCACTGGTCCTCCGAACCATACCTGCACTTATCTCAATCAGCTTCAGCAATAGGCTCCCAGACTAGGACTATTTAGGATTTTTACCAGATGAGGGAAATGCCATGAACCTCAACCTTTTAGGGAAACCTCCTATTGTAGCGACACTAACATCAAGTCTGTCCATCAGTGCTTGCCAAAGTCAGTCAGCTTCTCCAATGGGGCACCTCGCAATCAGCTCTCTTTCGGGGATTGCACTATTTCGCACAGACTATGGGAGACTATGGGAGCTGCAGCTGCTGCTCCTGCCTTACTGCAACAGACCTCATGGCTGACCAGCATGCAATTTTGGGCCCGCTGCTACTCCAACTTCCTTTTCCTTTTTCTAAATGGTGTGCCATCCTTTCCATCCCTTATTTGATGGTGCAGAGCACATATGATGACTTCTGTGTCCTGTTAAGTAGGAGGAATAACACACCTTTAAATTGTTTTTTATGAAGCTTATTTATCAAATTGGGTAACTACTGTTTGATAAATACACATAAGAACCATAAGACATGGAAGTACAAACGCTACGTTTCTAATCATATATCCACTATTTTTTTCCTATTTAGTAAAAATTCACAGCAGGGGCAAAATCTGTTTTAGAGGAGAAATATTTTGCACAAATGTTCTCAATAATATCTATCCGCTTTGTTAATAGATTTCATCTTATTCCTGTATTAAGAAACATAAGCTGATGTAGCTCACAGGCATATACAGTCAGGTCCATAAATATTGGGACATCGACATAATTCTAATCTTTTTGGCTCTATACACCACCACAATTGATTTGAAATTAAATGAACAAGATGTGCTTTAACTGCAGAATTGTAGCTTTAATTTGAGGGTATTTACATCCAAATCAGGTGAACGGTGTAGGAATTACAACAGTTTGTATATGTGCCTCCCACTTTTTAAGGGACCAAAAGTAATGGGACAGACTAACAGTCATAAAACAAACTTTCACTTTTTAATACTTGGTTGCAAATCCTTTGCAGTCAATTACAGCCTCAAGTCTGTCATGCATAGACATCACCAGATGCTGAGTTTCATCCCTGGTGATGCTCTGCCAGACCTCTATTGAACTGTCTTCAGTTCCTGCTTGTTCTTGGGGCATTTTCCCTTCAGTTTTGTCTTCAGCAAGTGAAATGCATGCTCAATCGGATTCAGATCAGGTGATTGAATTGGCCATTGCATAACCACTCTTTGGTTGCTTTTGCAGTAAGCTTCGGGTCATTATCCATCTGTACTGTGAAGCGCCGTCCAATGAGTTCTGAAGCATTTGGCTGAATATGAGCAGATAATATTGCCCGAAACACTTCATAATTCATCCTGCTTCTTTTGTCAGCAGTCACATCATCAATAAATACAATCCATTGGCAGCCATACATGCCCACGCCATGACACTACCACCACCATGCTTCACTGATGAGGTGGTATGCTTTGGATCATGAGCAGTTCCTTTCCGTCTCCATACTCTTCTCTTCCCATCACTCTGGTACAAGTTGATCTTAGTCTCATCTGTCCATAGGATGTTGTTACAGAACTGTGAAGGCTTTTTTAGGTGTTGTTTGGAAAACTGTAATCTGGCCTTCCTTTTTTTGAGGCTCACCAATGGTTTACATCTTGTGGTGAACCCTCTGTATTTACTCTGGTGAAGTCTTCTCTTGATTGTTGACTTTGACACACATACACCTACCTCCTGGAGAGTGTTCTTGATCTGGCCAACTGTTGTGAAGGGTGTTTTCTTCACCAGGGAAATAATTCTTCGGTCATCCACCACAGTTGTTTTCCGTGGTCTTCCGGGTCTTTGGTATTGCTGAGCTCATTGGTGCGTTCATTCTTTTTAAGTATTTTCCAAACAGTTGATTTGGCCACACCTAATGTTTTTGCTATCTCTCTGATGGGTTTGTTTTGTTTTTTCAGCCTAATGATGGCTTGCTTCACTGATAGTGACAGCTCTTTGGATCTCATATTGAGAGATAACAGCAACAAATGCAAATATCACACTTGAAATGAACACTGGAGCTTGTATCTGCTCTTTGTAAATGGGATAATGAGGGAATAACACACACCTGGCCATGGAACAGCTGAGCAGCCAATTGTCCCATTACTTTTGGTCCCTTAAAAAGTGGGAGGTACATATACAAACTGTTGTAATTCCTACACCGTTCACCTGATTTGGATGTAAATACCCTCAAATTAAAGCTGAAAGTCTGCAGTTAAAGCACTTGTTAGTTTCATTTCAAATCCATTGTGGTGGTGTATAGAGCCAAAATGTTTAGAATTGCGTCAATGTCCCAATATTTATGGACCTGACTGTAACATTACTCTGACAGCAAAAAACATGCAACACCTGGATAATGTTAAAAGCAACATTGCCTTTTCTCCAGGACAGGCGTATCAATTTGCTTTCAAGTAATATATGCTTTGAAAGACTGGCTTAGATCCGATCAAAGGATGCAGGGCTTCTTTGCAAAAATTTACAGATAACAATATGAATTGCTAATAATGCTTGTCATAAGCACAGCAGATTTAGGAGAGGGAAATGATTAATTGTGATACAAACTTGCTGCTCTTGTTTGCATACATATTTGTCCTCCCATGGGAAGTTTACATTTGGAGTTTACACTTCATTGTTTAAACACTGTATATAATGTAAAATTCCTAACTTTTCAACAGTTCACTTTCATATGAGCATAAGTAGCTGTACATGACTTTGATTTACAAAAAAATAATAATTTAAGTTATAGCTCTATTAACCATTCATAAAAACTACAATTATCCATTTTATCGGAGAAAGATCTATTCAACAGATTACTGAAAAGCAACTCTACTTCCTGCCTCAACAGATAAAACAATAGTTAATTACTACTGGGTAATTATGATACAGTTATCCATCACTCCCCATATTAGTCAAGCACAATGTACCACAAATTACCCAACTGAGCTGTTTTTGTTTAAAAACTAGTTGGCACAATGCATAGCCCTATATAATGATCTATTACAATAACTGTTGTGTTTAGGTGATATGCAAATGTGGTAAGCGTTATACTTCATCATGTTGCTGGGTTAAGTAACCAACTTGTTATTCTCTTTCCATTCAAGTCAATGGAGATGGTTAGTTTGATATACCGCACTAATGAAAAAATGGGGAATGAATTTTAGTACATCCATATGTACACAAAATCATATCATATACACACATTGATTAATTTCAAAATAAAACAGTAAACATTGCGTGGCCTGCGATGAACACCAAAGGCGCTCATTGAGAGGCCCGCATTAGGACCACAAGGTAGAGGGGGACAGGCGAGGGCCGCAATTGGCACAGGGGGAGAAGCTGGGAAGTAAGTGAGGTTGCAAGGTAATTTGCTATTCAATTGGCGTATTTTTGCTGGCTCAGAACAGCGACAGGGGAAGGGGGGATAGACAGGGGAGGGAGAGGCGGGCAAGAGATACAGGGGAGGGAGAGGGTGGAGAGTCAAAGGGGAAGAGAGGGGGGGAAAGAGTTACAGGGGAGGGAGATAGGAAAAAACACAAGGGAGGGAGAGAGGGGAAGAGACACTGGGGAGGGAATGGGGGAAAATAGACACAGGGGAGGGACAACGGCACAAAAGAGACACAGGGGAGGGAGAGGGGGGAAAGAGACACATGGGGGGAAATGAAATATTAGCTTGTTATTTGTGACGGGAGGCCTGCAATGGGTGCCAAAGGCGCTCATTGCGAGGCCTGTAATTGGTGCTGAAACTCCTCTCTGATTTGCTGAATTGTGCTGGTCATCAACATGTCCTCTCACTTTTAGTTAGGAAGATGAGATGTGTAGTCCTGTTGAACTGTCAAGTTATATCAACTGTAGGCAAAATATCTACATCTCCTACAATTTCAAAAGCATGAAGGGCCACAGAGCTGAGACTTTCCATGTGAGACTGTGAAATTCAGATTCCATGTAAGAAGCAGCTACAAGAAGCTTGTGCAGAAAAAGCTAGATAGTGTTTGGGTAATCACATGAATCGATTGTCCCTTAAGCCCATCCCCAGCCAGAACAAACAATCAGCTGTGATAATGAACAGATGAACTGTATACATTTGTGCATGTTATATATATATATTTGTTGGATTGAAAAGTCATTCTACATAGAGCTCGGCCAATGTCAATGGGCCTCATAATCCACTCAGCAGAGACACTCTCCAACTGTAATTGTCCCAGTTCCATTTACCCTGTTTTCTTGAGTCTCACACTCCATCATTCTTCCATCTCTGAACTAACTGCCCTCCTATCTTCCTCATCCATACCCAACTATGATTTAGGTTAATTTATAGAGCAGGTTTAGCATGATCCATTTTTTACAGCTGATACACCCACAAAAGTAATCACTAAATAATCCTCTACTGTCTGTCTAATTACTTGCCAAGCTCTTGTTATCTTCCTTTTTACTTACTTCTCCTTTTGTTTCATTAATGCCTTTAGATTGTAAGTTTGCAAGTCTTCAATCTTGTGTGTATTTAAACCGTTTTTTTAATATAGGATCTCAAGGAATGCAGTGTTATCACCTTACTCTGGAATACACACAAAGTCAATAGTATATATATATATACTAGGAACTTGCTCGTTGACGGGATTAAAATTGTAAGGCTGGCAATGCTGTTTACCACACAATGTAAAGGCTTTTGGTCCTCTGAGCACCTTTGGCGCTGATTGCGAGCCCTGAGCTGAGCACCTTTGGCACTCATCGCATGGCTCGCAATGACCACCTTCTCCCCGTGTACTTCAAGTTTCCTGCTTTGAACTGATCATCTTTGGCGCTCATTGCAAGCCTCTGCTGCTCGCAGTGCTCATTGTGAGCCCCTGTGCTGGTGGAGATGCGCGTCGTAGGCGCTCATCCCTACGACCCCACCCGACTTTGGCAGTGAGCGCCAAAGGCGCTCACTGCGCTGGTGGAGATGAGCTTCATAGGTGCTCATCCCTATGACCACAGATCAACAGAAATCTCAATTATCCAATTCACAGTGCGTCACACACAGCACGGGGGGGACAACCAGGACACCTGGGAGAGAAGTTGCACACTAAATTAAACAGAATTTGCTGTGTTTCGGCACTCAAAAATCGCCTCAGGAAGAAAAAATTATGGATGAAAAAAACAAAAACAAAGCTACACAACCCCTAAGCGTGAAAAACACCACCAGGCAGGTATGACTTTCCCCCAGGAAAGTAAGAGGTACAAAATACACTATTAGGAAGGATGGAAAATGCAATCGCTGCCATTTTACAACAATAACTTACAACTAATAACATTATGATTCTAAAATGGCACTTTACCGCCTAAACAAACTCGCGCACGCAGTCCTATTTATACTGCATACTTGCCACATTGCTGACACTTTCTCCTCAGGTCAGCTACAGTCCAACTGTACATTGTATGCTGCAGAAAAATCAAAAGAGATTGTTAGCTCTTCAGGATATTGATTGCTGGATGTATTAATTAGAAATAGGTAAAGTATATTAATTTATTAATTAATTCATTAATTAATTATTGATAAAAAATATATATATATATATATATTTAAAAAAAACGCTAAATAGCATATTTTAATCTGCCATTACTTTATGAATACATTAATACTTCACACTTCCTATATATTTATTCATTACTAATTAATTATTAATGTACATTCATTTAATAATTATTAACTAGTAATGGAAAATAAAAATGTATAATTTCCACTGCACTAAAAATGTTTACATTTTACACTGCACTTGTATATCTGAATTACTGCTCATTGACTGAAAGTGAAAGGATTCTCAAAGCAGTTCCATATATAAATCACTTTATTATGCTCTGAGACCTGAAACATTTTTCTAATTTACACTGCACTAAAAAAAATGTATATTTAACACGTGTACTTATATATCTGTCTTTGCGATGAGCCCGAAGATGATCGTTGCAAAGCACGAAACTTGAATTACACAAGGGGAGAGGCTCGCAATGAGCACCAAAGGTGCTCAGAGGAGCAAAAGCCTTACATTCGATGGCAAACAACATTGCCATGGCTTCAAGTTTTATTGCCGTCATTTTTTGATGGGAAAGTCGCAAGTATATACATTTGCTTGTCCCAACTCAGCTTCCCAGAATGCAGTGTAATAATTGTTTTTCTTGTCATTCTGAGCTGAAAGCAGGTTTTTTAACTTGTTTTAGACATTCAAATGTGAACACAGATGTACTATTTATTTACTGGTCTACTGTACGGGGGAGGGCTTCTAACGCTCTTTTGCCCACCATATTATAAATGATTGTTGTGGTGAACTACCTAATCATAAGGTCCACAACACAAGCTGAGATCCTGCTCCATGCTGATGATAGCCAGTAAGCTTAAAACAGCTGTGAGTATGTTTTTTTATCGATTTTCTGCCAATTGGCAAGATTTCTAAAAGATCTTTTTGAAGGCTACTCTGAGCACTCATCACCTCGGCCTTGCAACATCGGTGTTTACACCTTAAGTTGAATGCTGCTATTGGGGTGGTGCC
>CM050164.1:270647626-270750126 GCA_027410445.1 Discoglossus pictus
TGCTTATGGGGGTCTATATTGACCCCCATGAGTAAGGGGGTTAATGAAGTGCTTATGGGGTCTTTATTGACCCCATGAGTGAGTGACAGGTTTAATGAAGGGCTTATGGGGGTCTATATTGACCCCCATGAATAACAGGGTTAATTAGGAGTTTATGGGGGTCTGTATTGACCCCCATGAGTGACAGGGTTAATGAAGGGCTTATTAGGGGTCTATATTGACCCCCATGAGTGAAAGGGTTAATGAAGGGTTTGTGGGGGTCTGTATTGATCCCCATGAGTGATGGATTTAATTAAGTGCTTATGGGGGTCTGTATTGACCCCCATGAGTGACAGGGTAATGAAGGGCTTATGGGGTCTTTATTGAGGAGTGACAGGGTTTATGGGGGTGTGCTTATGGGGGTGTGTATTGCCCCCCATGAGTGACAGGGTTAATGAAGGGCTTAAGGGGGTCTTTATGGACCCAAATGAGTGACAGGTTAATGAAGGGCTTATGGGGGTCTATATTGACCTCCATGAGTGACATGGTTAATGAAGGGCTTATGGGGTTCTATATTGACCCCCATGAGTGAAAGGGTTAATGAAGGGCTTATGGGGGTCTGTACTGACCCCCATGAGTGACAGGGTTAATGAATGCCTTATTGGGGGTCTATATTGACCCCCATGAGTGAAAGGGTTAATGAAGGGTTTATGGGGGTCTGTATTAACCCCCATGAGTGACAGGGTAATGAATGGCCTATGGGGGTCTATGTTTACCCTCATGAGTGACAGGGTTAATGAAGTGCTTATTGGGGATCTATATTGACCACCATGAGTGACAGAGTTCATGAAGGGCTTATTGGGGGTCTATATTAACCCCCATGAGTGACAGGGTTAATGAGGGGTTTATGGGGGTCTGAATTGCCCCCCATGAGTGACAGGGTTAATGAAGGGTTTATGGGGGTCTGTACTAACCCCCATGAGTGACAGGGTTAATGAATGGCCTATGGGGGTCTATATTTACCCCAATGAGTGACAGGGTTAATTAAGGGCTTATGGTCTTCTGTATTGACCCTCCTGAGTGATGGGGTTAATTAAGGGTTTATGGGGGTCTGTGTTGACCCCCATGAGTGAAGGGGGTTAATTAAGTGCTTATGGGGGTGTGTATTGCCCCCCATGAGTGACAGGGTTAATGAAGGGCTTAAGGGGGTCTATATGGACCCAAATGAGTGACAGGTTAATGAAGGGCTTATGGGGTTCTGTATTGACCCCCATGAGTGACATGGTTAATGAAGGGCTTATGGGGTTCTATATTGACCCCCATGAGTAAAAGGGTTAATGAAGGGTTTATGGGGTTCTGTATTGACCCCCATGAGTGACAGGGTTAATGAATGGTTTATGGGGGTTCATGTTTACCCCCATGATTGACAGGATTAATTAAAGGATTATGGGGGGCTGTATTGACCCTCATGAGTGATGGGGTTAATTAATTGCTTATGGTGGTCTGTATTGACCCCCATGATTGACAGGGTAAATGAAGGGTGTATGGGGGTCTGTATTGACCCCCAGGAGTAACAGGGTTAATGAAGGGCTTATGGGGGTCTATATTGACCCCCATGAGTGAGGGGGTTAAGTGCTTATGGGGGTCTGTATTGACCCCCATGAGTGACAGGGTTAATGAAGGGCTTATGGGGGTCTATATTGACCCCCATGAATAACAGGGTTAATTAGAAGTTTATGGGGGTCTTTATTGACCCCCATGGGTTACAGTGGGTTACTGAAGGGCTTATTGGGGGTCTATATTGACCGCAATGAGTGACAGGGTTAATGAAGGGCATTTGGGGGTCTGTATTGACCCCCATGATTGACAGGGTAAATGAAGGGTGTATGGGGGTCTGTATTGAACCCCAGGAGTAACAGGGTTAATGAAGGGCTTATGGGGGTCTATATTGACCCCCATGAGTGAGGGGGTTAAGTGGTTATGGGGGTCTGTATTGACCCCCATGAGTGACAGGGTTAATGAAGGGCTTATGGGGGTCTATATTGACCCCCATGAGTAAGGGGGTTAATGAAGTGCTTATGGGTCTGTATTGACCCCATGAGTGAGTGACAGGGTTAATGAAGTGCTTATGGGGGTCTATATTGACCCCCATGAATAACAGGGTTAATTAGAAGTTTATGGGGGTCTTTATTGACCCCCATGGGTTACAGGGGGGTTACTGAAGGGCTTATTGGGGGTCTATATTGACCGCAATGAGTGACAGGGTTAATGAAGGGCATGTGGGGGTCTGTATTGACCCCCATGAGCGACAGGATTAATGAAGGGCTTATGGGGGTCTGTACTGACCCCCATGAGTGACAGGGTTAATGAAGGGCTTATGGGGGTCTATATTGACCCCTGTGACGTAATGCCCTTCGCCACTTTGTCTTGGAGAGGACTGTTTGCCAGCCTCCTGCCCTGCGACTATGGCCCTGGTACATATTGCCCTTCAAACACAGTATTCGACCATACCAGAGTGTATGTCACTCATTCTGGCCCTTTAAATACAGGGGGGTCATTCGGTACTTGCCCTGTGTGAACCATGATACCACAGAAAGCTATGCCATGGAGCCAATTCATATAATGAAAGACTATGGGAAAGACTTTAGCTACATGGCAATTGGACTGTGTGAAGAGGATCTGAGCGCTATTAGGGAATAGTTTTATGCGCTCAGACCCCAGCTGTAACGGAACCCATCACTGTTTTACCCTGTTTTATGATTATTATGGTTAAAATATGATACTACTATATGTGTGTTGGTTTATGCTTTGCAGAATATTAGCCAGACTATTGCAGGCCTTGGCTAATAGATAATCCTGTTACAGATAAAGGAAGTCTATTGTATACAGTGTTTTCATTCTCAGATAAGAACAAAGAAGGCTGATTTAATCATTGTCTGATTATATCAAGTTGCCTCAGGGAGGGGTGACCACACCTATTGTCCTATATGTGTATTGTGTGGGGGATATGTGAAAGGTCTGTGTGTTATGTTAAAAACATACTTTTACTAACTTTTGAACCCCTGGTCTGATTCATGCCATTTTTTAATATGGTGTTCCCCTGGGTGAGAGCTATTGAACGGTGCTAGACTTAAAGGTGTACCCCCTGTTTTTGGGGTACATCCAGAATGTGGTTACAATTGTGTCTGTTTTAATTGTGTTACCTGTTATCTGAGGGGAGGAGACGTGGGGGTTGAACCATGTATCTAATTGGCTGTGATAACTATGTGGGTGTAGCCCTTCAGAGGGCACCATTGCATAAAAGGAGATCCCCTGTCATTAAAGGATAGTTCTACTTGACCCTTCAAAACGTAGTCTCATCTCGTTATTGGAGGGGATCGCTATATGCTACTGGGGATTTCTATGCGCTGCATACTCCCTTGAGCTGTAACTACTGAACCTTTGTTCCTGATGTACTATCCTTGGAGTCTGTGGTGGTTTTGGTGTCCGGTACGGTGCTTGTAGGCCTCGGCGCAAGCTAGGACGCGTCTATCAACGGAGGTACCCGGTCGGGGTGCCAGTAGATCTGTTACATTGGCTGGCAGTGGTGGGATGGCTTCCTAGTAAGAGGAAAAGCAGCACAGAGACACCGGTAACGTTTGGAGTTACAAATTGAGGGCAACGCTAGTATCCGTACAGCGCCCCTGGCTACAGCAGGATGGAACCGGCAAGTTTTTGGACAGCGTTCCATGATGAGGATGAGGAGGAGGCCGCAGACTACAGGGATGCAGACAGAAAGGAACTTTGGTATGATGCCCTGGAAGATGCCCAATGGCGGCGAGGTGAGAGTCTCCCCAGTGATGAGCAGCGGCTACAGAAGCGTGTGGCGATGCGGATGTATCTATTGGGAGAGCAGCCCCTGGATGAGTGGGTGACAAGACTAGAGACCCTGGTACGGCGAGAGATCTGGCTAGACAACGCATACCAGGCCCTCTGGTGGCATAACGTTCGACTTACCCCCTGGACTGCTGAACACGACTTACCGGAGGGAGATGATTATGATGGCCCGGGTTTATTATGGGATGCCTTGGAGGACGACATTGATCTTGGCAGCACGGAGGAGTCTAGGTTTTGGGACATCTACGACTACCGGATGGGCATGTATGTCTGGGATGACGAAGGCGAGGTGAGCAAAGACATGACCCACCTGGTAACAAGAGAGTGGGAGCTGGAGCAGGACTACCAACACCTGTTCAGCTTCGTGCAGCCCCAACCTACTCGACAAGCGGAACCAGACTTCTTTGACTGGTCCTGGGATGACCTCCAGATGGCAGGTAGAGATGGGATCGAGGTCTCTCTACCGGCCCTACAGGGGGCAGAAGGTGTCATCCTTCCCCCCCAGCGGCAGTGTGAACCCCAGGGGGCAGAAGGTGTCGTCCTTCCCCCCCCAGCGGCAGTGTGAACCCCAGGGGGCAGAAGGTGTCGTCCTTCCCCCCCAGCGGCAGTGTGAACCCCAGGGGGGCAGAAGGTGTCGTCCTTCCCCCCCAGCGGCAGTGTGAACCCCAGGTGGCAGAAGGTGTCGTCCTTCCCCCCCAGCGGCAGTGTGAACCCCAAGGGGCAGAAGGTGTCGTCCTTCCCCCCCAGCGGCAGTGTGTACCACAGGGGGCAGAAGGTGTCGTCCTTCCCCCCCAGCGGCAGTGTGAACCCCAGGGGGCAGAAGGTGTCGTCCTTCCCCCCCAGCGGCAGTGTGAACCCCAGGGGGCAGAAGGTGTCGTCCTTCCTCCCCAGCGACAGTTTACCCTGACAAGGGGAGACACCAATCTCCCAGACGGTGCAGATGGGACCGTGGTCTCTGCGCCCACAGCCTGTACAGATCCCCAACTACCCTCACTGGGACAACCGGAGGAGGGGGTAAGTACAAATTCCCCTCCCCAGCTATCTTCTAATGTGGCCCCAGGGTTAACAGAGGAAATGTTAACCCCCACTGACTCCCACGTTTCCCTGGCTACTGAGCCGGAATATGTCCCAAGTACCCCAGCAGAAGAGCTGACAGCGGGGCAGAGTGCAGTCGGCCTCTGCCCTCCCTTTGTCCCTTGTACAGAGCAGGATGTCCTGCAGGTTATACCAGCAGAAGAGCTGGCATCAGGGCAGAGTGCAGCTGGCCTCTACCCCTCAAGTCCCCTCAGCGTGTTGCCCCATCACCACAGCGAAATATCCAGGTGCCGTAACTGTTTGTTGTGGGTGGGCTGCTCTTGCACTTTGTTGTTGTGGGGGGCTGCTCTAGCACTGGTTTATTGTGGGTTGGTGGATCGTCTAACGGAGGCACTGACCGGCAGAAGGTCAGGTGCCTGGTTAGACTTCCCCCCAAAGGGGAGATGTGTGACGAAGTGCCCTTCGCCACTTTGTCTTGGAGAGGACTGTTTGCCAGCCTCCTGCCCTGCGACTATGGCCCTGGGACATATTGCCCTTCAAACACAGTATTCAGCCATACCAGAGTGTATGTCACTCATTCTGGCCCTTTACATACAGGGGGGTCATTCGGTACTTGCCCTGTGTGAACCATGATACCACAGAAAGCTATGCCATGGAGCCCATTCATATAATGAAAGACTATGGGAAAGACTTTAGCTATATGGCAATTGAACTGTGTGAAGAGGATCTGAGCGCTATTAGGGAATAGTTTTATGCGCTCAGACCCCAGCTGTAACGGAACCCATCACTGTTTTACCCTGTTTTATGATTATTATGGTTAAAATATGATCCTACTATATGTGTGTTGGTTTATGCTTTGCAGAATATTAGCCAGACTACTGCAGGCCTTGGCTAATAGATAATCCTGTTACAGATAAAGGAAGTCTATTGTATACAGTGTTTTCATTCTCAGATAAGAACAAAGAAGGCTGATTTAATCATTGTCTGATTATATCAAGTTGCCTCAGGGAGGGGTGACCACACCTATTGTCCTATATGTGTATTGTGTGGGGGATATGTGAAAGGTCTGTGTGTTATGTTAAAAACATACTTTTACTAACTTTTGAACCCCTGGTCTGATTCATGCCATTTTTTAATATGGCGTTCCCCTGGGTGAGAGCTATTGAACGGTGCTAGACTTAAAGGTGTACCCCCTGTTTTTGGGGTACATCCAGAATGTGGTTACAATTGTGTCTGTTTTAATTGTGTTACCTGTTACCTGAGGGGAGGAGACGTGGGGGTTGAACCATGTATCTAATTGGCTGTGATAACTATGTGGGTGTAGCCCTTCAGAGGGCACCATTGCATAAAAGGAGATCCCCTGTCATTAAAGGATAGATCTACTTGACCCTTCAAAACATAGTCTCATCTCGTTATTGGAGGGGATCGCTATATGCTACTGGGGATTGCTATGCGCTGCATACTCCCTTGAGCTGTAACTACTGAACCCTTGTTCCTGATGTACTATCCTTGGAGTCTGTGATGGTTTTGGTGTCCGGTACGGTGCTTGTAGGCCTTGACGCAAGCTAGGACGCGTCCATCAACGGAGGTACCCAGTCGGGGTACCAGGAGATCCGTTACAACCCCCATTAGTGAAAGGGTTAATGAAGGGTTTGTGGGGGTCTGTATTGATCCCCATGAGTGATGGGGTTAATTAAGTGCTTATGGGGGTCTGTATTGACCCTCATGAGTGACAGGGTTAATGAAGGGCTGATGGGGGTCTGTTTTGACCCCCATGAGCGACAGGGTTAATGAAGGGTTTATGGGGGTCTGTATTGACCCCCATGAGTGACAGGGTTAATGAATGCCTTATTGGGGGTCTATATTGACCCCCATGAGTGAAAGGGTTAATGAAGGGTTTATG
Organism: Discoglossus pictus; assembly: GCA_027410445.1. Taxonomy (NCBI): domain Eukaryota; kingdom Metazoa; phylum Chordata; class Amphibia; order Anura; family Alytidae; genus Discoglossus; species Discoglossus pictus. The sequence continues at coordinate 270,654,420 of CM050164.1, forward strand.
GGGGTCTGTATTAACCCCCATGAGTGACAGGGTAATGAATGGCTTATGGGGGTCTATGTTTACCCTCATGAGTGACAGGGTTAATGAAGTGCTTATGTGGGCCTGTATTGACCCCCATGAGTGACAGGGTAAATGAAGGGCTTATGGGGGTCTATATTGACCCCCATGAGTGACAGGGTTAATGAAGGGCTTATGGGGGTCTATATTGACCCCCATGAGTGAGGGGGTTAATTAGGGGTTTATGGGGATCTTTATTGACCCCCATGAGTGAGGGGGTTAATTAAGTGCTAATGGGCATCAGTATTGACAGGGTGAGCATTTGCGGAGGTGGAGGATCTATGCCACCTCACAAGCAATTACACAGAACACCCACAGAAGCGGGACTTTGAAAAAATACATCTAACACGCAATTACTAAATACGGACTTACACAAAAAAATACTAGCTGCGGGACTTAGAACAAAATAATTACGGACTTACACTAAAAAAATACGATCTGCGGGACTTAGGAAAAAAAACATTCCGAACTCGCAAAAACACGTCCTTAACGGCCAAAATGCGCTTAGCTGAAAACATAAAAAAAACAATAAATACACACAAAAATGACATAACAAGCTTACCCACAGCAAGGGGGGGGGGCACCCAGGACCTCTGCAAGTGAAGTTACACCTCAATTTAAGTCCAATTTACAGAGTTTAGGCACACGAAAACCCCTTAAGCAAGAGAAAAAAAGGCAGCCGAAAAAAAAGAAAACGAGGCTACACGATCCTAAAATGGCAAAACACCAAAAAGTCGAACGAGGTACAAGATACACGGACGCTAAATCATCCACACCTGCATTACAACACTAACTTACAGAATGTGGAAGTACACAGCTACACTAACGGCTTCCCTCGCACACGCAGTCTATTTACACTACACACTGCACACATTGCTGACACAGATTGCCAGCTCTTCAGCACAATGCTTCCTGCATATATTACTTACAAATAAGTAAAGTATACTAATTTATTACTTATTTAATTAGCATACAAAAATACATATACACAAAAAAAAAAACACTATCGCAATAAACACAAAAGCCATTCACAGCGAGCCTCACCACGAGCGCCAAAGCTGCTCATAGCACACAAACTACACCAGGGGACAGCCTTGCAATAAGCGCAGAAAGCAGATCTGCGCACACCTTACAATGACAGCAAAAGCGCCTATGATAAAAAAATATACAACAACCAAGAGGCTCGCAATGAGTGCTGAAGGATGTCAGACCACAAAAAAAAATTATGTCTGTGGCAAACAGCATTACCTGTCTTACAATTTTATTGCCCTGTCATTTTTGACGGGCAAGTCGCTATTAACAATAATAATAGTCATTATAGCATTAGATATCATATAATAATATATCTCATATAAAATCAAAATATAGGGTTAATACACATGCAAAGTCAAATTACTGATATTGTGGAGTATCAACATTCCCCTGAGGGCCTGCTAACAATATGACAGGTGATACTGGAATGGTTTGCTAGTTCCTTCTCAAGTGGACTGTGATTTGTCTGACCTCTGTGTTATGATGTGTCCACCTACAGTGGCCCTACATGTTATAGCTCATAGCTTCATTCAGGTACACAAACCCCTTCACCACCACTACGTAGCAATCCAGAAGAGGACCAGGGGAACATACACCACACTAATGTAAATTGATGAATAGCATAACATAATGGGATGTCACCAAATGGAAATGGTTATACATCTTGGCACATGGCCACCAGCAATGGCGTGGGACTTTCCAGGATGGGAGTAGTGTAGTGGAGATTACTCCTGATGGAGGTGAGTTGGCTGTTGATCCACGTGCCTCTACACAGCCTCCATGTGTGTTTGAGTAGATTATTGTGGTGTATGTTCCCCTAGTCCCCTTGTGGATTGCTAAGTAGTGGTGGTGAAGGGGCTTGTGTACCCAAATGAAGCTGTGAGCTATACCATGTAGGGCTAGTGTAGGTGGGCAGGTGATAGCAAAGAGGTCAGATAAATCAGAGTCCACTAAAGGAGGAACTGGCAACCCACTCCAGCATCTTTGACATGGAAATATTGTGGATATGAAGAGACAGATAGTAGGTCTGCTGCAGTCCATAGGGTCACAGAGAGTCTGACACAACTGAGAGACTGAACAACCATATGTGAAATGTTCCCCTGGCAATTGATATATGCCATGTAGCGGTGTAATTTGTCCACTATTTGTTGTCCCAATGTAGATGTGATGAGTGATATGTATATAAGATGAGCTTTGTATTTTTAGGGTCCACATTAGAGCCTCTGTGAGTGTGAAAGGGTTAATATGTCAGCCATTTGCATTTATGTGTGTTGCAATTTAATGAGGTAGCGTGTCTTTAGTAGCTTTCAGCATGTTGCAGCATGGCTTTTCATATTGGCATATGCATGACCATTAAACTATGTGGAAAATACAATAACATTTTTGATTTTTGGGAGTTGTTGTGCATATGTTTCAAAGTGTATTGGTGTCTTTATATTGTCATTTGCAGTGTTACAAACTAGTCTATGAACACTTTGCTGGTCCTATTTGGAACTCGTTAGCATTTGGCCATCATTTGGCATTTGCGGGCTTGATTGCTCCTCCGGTGTTAAGTGATTTTTGGATTGAATAGCGATTAGTGATTTTAGCAATTGGAAGTCATGTGGCCTTGAAAAATCAAAGGCTTTGGGAGGCTGTAAACTACGAGTTTAACCATCGCCATTTTTTCAAGGTCGTAACTCGTAAGCCATTCTTAGCCTGCAAAAAGACGGTAATTGAATAGCAAAATAACTTGTGACCTCACTTACGGGCTACCGGATCGCCCAAAACCCCAATTGAATGGAGGCCAAATTGTCTAAGTGAGAGGGAGTCCTTTATGTGTCCAGCAATAGTAATTAAAAATGTAAAAACATGTAACATTTTCTTCCTATACCGACTCTGGTTAGTTCCTAGTAATAATGTACCCCTGTCAGATACTTTTAAAGGACTGTTGCAATACGTTGGATTAATCACACTGCTACTCTTAACCCATGAACAGCAGCCACAAAATGATATATTCTGATCTGTAGTCATCCATTCCTGTGTCCCTGACATAACAATATTTTATACAATACATAACTGGTAGAAATTACATTACAATAAAGAAAACCACACAGTCCCAATGTCCAGGAAGGTGTGACAGGTGTGACAGACAATATATTAATTCACACACATACACTGCCCTATGTATAATACAAACACACTGCCCTGTGTATAACACACACAATGATAAACTTTAAACAATAAAATGTTAATAGTCACTAAGTACAGAGGAGGGTTCCATGGTGGTCCAATTGTTAGGATTATGTGCTTTCACTGCTGCCAACTATGTTTCAGGGAACCAAGAGGTCACATCACTCTGAAGCTAAGCAGGGTTGGGCCTGGTGAGTACTTGGATTGGAGACCACCTAGGAAGACCAGGAGCTGTATGCTGTGGCCCACTGGTGAAGGAACTGGCAACCCACTCAAGTATCTCTGCCATGAAAATCAAGTGGATCACCATGACCATGGACATAAAGATGTGCCTGGTGTGTTACGGTCCATGAGGTCACCTGAAGTCGGAAACGACTGAATGATGCAAAAAAAAAAGTACAGAGGACGCCTGGGTGTCACAATCCTAAAACTATTTGGCAGCATATCCTAAAACAATTTGTCAGAGAAGCATAAAGTATGCAATTACATCTGTCACAGTAGGGGTTCAAAGTATGGTTGAATAGTGAATTACCAGTGGAAATATGAATATGTTCAACTGGAAGTTATTTAAAAAATGTCATTTAGCTCAAGAAATCCACTCACCAGAGTTGTCTTTTATAATAACTGGATGTTTACTGAGAAATTCCCTGCAAAAGTAAATTATTAATCAGGAAGCCATTTATTGATAATAAACGCGTAAATTAGAAATTGATAAAAAAATGATCATTCTTGAAGCAGGATCTCTTTAGCTGTTTTTCTAAATTACATTTACTGTAAATAGTCACATTTTTATTGTTGTTTTATTATACCATAACTGGAACCACCACGGTGTCCCTTTAATATCACTCCCAGTAACTGATCTTCTACATTGGCCAGGTACATCCCTAGCCTCTGACAATTCACATACAAACCCTTACCTTTAGTGTCAACTGTCAACCATTCCTTTTCAGGTATTTTACTCTATAAACTACAATTCAGAGTGCTCATAAACCAATCATTCTTGCATTATAGTGCACTTTTGATAAAAGCTCTTCATATTGTATCACATATTATAATTGTCAAACTGTGATTTGTCGTCATGCTTGCGAGCCTCCCGTAGCGAGGCGAGCCATTGAGGCATAGAAGCCTTCCAAGCTCGGAGGACTTAGACAATGAGCACCAAAGGTGCTCATTGCCCTGCGAGCCTCACAAAGCGAGGCGAGCAGTTGAGACATTGAAGCACGTGGGACTTAGGCTGAAATGAGCGCCAAAGGCGATCCTGCGAGCCTCGTGAATCGAGGACAGCAGTTGAGGCATTGAAGCAAGCGGGACGTATGCTGTAAGCAGTTGAGGAACGTGGAAACAAAAATAATTCAACCTCTGAAAAATATGATTTTAATGGCCGAACCACAGACATCGAAAAACACAAAAAAAAATAAAACATAAATTAAAACACACTCAAATACAGCACAGGGGGAGAGTCGGGAATTTAAGCCGAATTTGCCGTGTTTCAGCACTCGAAAATCAGCTAAACAAGAACAAAAATGGGAAAAAAATATGAAAATTAGGCTAAACAAAGCCGTAGTGCACAATTCACCACCAGGCACGTACAAGTTAGCCAGGAACGGACGAGTTTCAAAATATACCATTAGGAGAGATGGAAAATGTTGGCGAGGCAAGTAAGACATAGAAAATCGCTGCCATTTTACAACTCTAACTTACAAATAATAACATTACGCATCTGAAATGGCAGTTTTACCGCCTAAACCATACATAAACCAGACATAAATGCTTAGCGCTTTCTAATGTATTTATTAATTGATTAATTAATTATTAACATACATTCATTTATAAATTAATAATCATTTTTTTTATTTATTTTACAATGCACTAAAAAATATATATTTTACACTGCAATTATATATCTAGATTACTGCTCATTAACATACATTAATTTATTAATTTATTAATTATTTATTATTAATAATTACAAAAAAATATATATATATATTACACTGCACACATTGTTTTTGATTTTACACTTCATTTATATATCTGTTTTACTGCTTATTGCCTGACAGTGATAGGACCATCAAAGTAGTTAAATATTGAAATCAGTTTATTATCATCTGAGACCTCCATTGGGGGAGGACTGTGCCACATTAATTAAATAATAATCTCTGTATCTGTATTACTGCTCATTGCCTGACAGGGATAGGACCCTCAAAGCATTTAAATATTGAAATCAGTTTCTTAGGCTCTGACACATGCTACCTTGAATATTTTATACAGCATTTGTTTTGGAATATTTTGATGCTTAGGCCTTTATGTTTTGTATGTATGCCAATTAATCATGATACTTTAAATGATTATTGAGTTAATTGAATACAAAAATGTAAAATGCTTTTCATGTAATTTTACAGTTTGCTCATCTCTGCAGCTGTCGGAACACAGAATGTGAGCTCTGCAGCATTTCATCTGCAATAACATCAACATTACAGGTATATTATTTAATGATCTACTTCTTCAGGAAAACAGTATTATTTATTTTTGTTTTGCATTGATGACAGTTATTGATTAATTATTTAATGTATATTAATTTATTAATTATTAATTAATAATTAAAAAAAGAAAAAAAAACATTAAAATGACCTTATTTATGAATACATAGATTCTTAGGGATTTACGTTTCAATGTATGCCAATTAAACATCATAACTTCATTGATTAATTAATTAATTGAATCAAAACATTACAAATCATTTTCAAGACAATCTATAGTTTTCTCATAGATGCCCTTCTTTATAAAAACATGAATAGCTCTTTATGTTTTGCAGTCATGACAGTTATTGATTAATTAATTAATTAATGTATATTAATGTATTAATTACTTATTAATTAATTATAAAAACACAATTACTTATTTGACACTTATTTCTCAATATATACTGTATATGCTTAGCTCTTTAAGTTTTCATGTACTCCAATTAAAAATAAGACATCGATTGATTGATTTATTAATTCATTTAATTCAAAATTTACAAATGCATTACAGGTACTTTTACTGTTTTATTACTGCTCTTTAGGTTTTGCATTAATGATAGTTAAAAACAATAAGTACAATAAACAAACACATTCTATCTTACAGATTGGAAGAAATAATAGGCCACAACTACAAGACCATCAGAAAGTGGAAAAGCTTTCTTCCAGTAAGACTTCAGGTAAGTAACAAATAAATCTTACTAATGTTATGATTGCCATTGTTTCATATATAAGAAAAAATTTAAATTCAAACTAAAACGTCTGTATTTACAATTACAGGTTACAATGGCAGACAATGCAGAAAAAAAGAACATACGCAAAAGAAGAATGGCAAGGTATCGGATGCAAAGATGGAGAGATGCACAGTCCACTGAGACTTCACAAAGATGAAGAGAAGACAGAGACTTGCTAATAAAAGAAAAAGGACTCAAAAAGGACAAACTAAGTGTGACAGAGCTACAAAGAAAAGAAAAAGTAAAAAACATCATGTCTGTGACACATTGTCTAATGAGCAAATATTGCCTAATGACACTAGAGATGTCGCGGATAGAGATGTTGCGAATAGTTCGCCGGCGGACTTTTTTCGGCGAACATAGCATGTTCGCGTTCGCGGCGAACTGCGAACATATGCGAGATTCGACCCGCCCCCAATACTTTATCATTGAGCAAACTTTGACCCTGCATGTCACAGTCAGCAGACACATTCCAGCCAATCAGCAGCATACACTCCCTTCTACACCCTTCTACCTCATGGACAGCAGCCATTTTGGAATCATAAGTACCTTGCAGTCTTACTGAGAGGAGGGACAGTTTGGATGATACTGCATCAATAGGGAAAACCATAGCTAGGCAAGTTTATTCAGTGTCCAGTGCAGTTCTGAAGGACTCTTGTGCATTATTATTATTACTAGCGTATTGCAATGAGATGTGTATGTTTGGAAAGTTGTATAGTTATTAATATACATATGGAGCAGTTTGCTCCATAAAAAAGTGGTCCGTATTAACGGCTTGCCTCGCTATGCGAGGCTCGCCTGCAATGAGCGCCTGTGTGTACTGTCAGTGTGCTTGGTGCTGTGAGTCTGTGTGTACTGTCAGTGTACTTGGTGCTGTAGTTCTGTGTGCACTGCCAGTGTGCTTGGTGCTTTAGGTCTGTGTGTACTGTCAGTGTACTTGGTGCTGTAGGTCTGTGTGTACTGTCAGTGTGCTTGGTGCTGTAGGTCTGTGTGTACTGTCAGTGTGCTTGGTGCTGTAGGTTTGTGTGTACTTTCAGTGTGCTTGGTGCTGTGAGTCTGTGTGTACTGTCAGTGTGCTTGGTGCTATAGGTGTATGTGTACTGTCAGTGTGCTTGGTGCTGTAGGTCTGTGTGTACTGTCAGTGTACTTGGTGCTGTTAATCTGTGTGTACTGTCAGTGTGCTTGGTGCTTTAGGTCTGTGTGCACTGCCAGTGTACTTGGTGCTATGGGTCTGTGTGTACTGTCAGTGTACTTGGTGCTGTAGGTCTGTGTGCACTGTCAGCGTACTTGGTGCTATGGGTCTGTGTGTACTGTCAGTGTGCTTGGTGCTGTAGGGCTGTGTGCACTGTCAGTGTTCTTGGTGCTGTAGTTCTGTGTGCACTGCCAGTGTACTTGGTGCTATGGGTCTGTGTGTACTTGGCAGTGTACTTGGTGCTGTAGGTCTGTGTGTACTGTCAGTGTGCTTGGTGCTATAGGTCTGTGTGCACTGCCAGTGTACTTGGTGCTGTAGGTCTGTGTGTACTGTCAGTGTACTTGGTGCTGTTAATCTGTGTGTACTGCCAGTGTGCTTGGTGCTTTAGGTCTGTGTGCACTGCCAGTGTACTTGGTGCTATGGGTCTGTGTGTCCTGTCAGTGTGCTTGGTGCTGTAGGTCTGTGTGCAAACAAGGTTCACAGCTCTTCAACACAATGCTTCCAAATAGGTAAAGTCTATTCATTTATTAATGTATTACATGTTTACTATTACACACAAATCAACATTAGCTCAGTTACAATAACATTGCCGTCATATTTTGACGGGCAAGTCGCTAGTGTCATAATAAACACCACATGAACATGGCGACCACTCTCTTGTGGGATTCAGGTACGTCCACGGATTCATCCTCCATATATCTGAATAAGCCAGGAATGATATATAGAGGCCTGCGGCGCTCATTGCCAAAAAGTGGTCCGTATTACACATTATATAGTAATAATAATAAGAATAATAATAAAGCAGAAGACCTCCACTGTGTCTCCCCCCCACTCCCTCCCATGTGTCTCTCTCCCCCCTCTCCCCTGTGTCTCCCCCCACTCCCTCCCATGTGTCTCTCTCCCCCCCCCTCTCCCCTGTGTCTCTCCCACCCTTGCCTGTGTCTCTACCCCCTCTCCCTTCCCCAGTGTTTCTTTGCTCCCTCTCCTGTGTCTTTTCCCCCTTCCCTCTTCCCGGTGTCACTCCCCCCTCCCCTGTGTCTCTACCCCCCTCTCCCTTCCCGTGTTTCTTTCCCCCCTCCCCTGTGTCTTTCCCCCCTTCCCTCTCCCCTGTGTCTCTCCCCCCTCATCTGTGTCTCTTCCCCCTTCTCCCCTGTGTCTCTACCCCCCTCTCCCCTGTGTCTCTACCCCCTCTCCCTTCCCCTGTGTTTCTTCCCCCCTCCTCTGTGTCTTTACCCCCTTTTCTCTCCCCGGTGTCTCCTCACCACTCCCTCCCATTAGTCTCTCCCCCCCTCTCCCCTGTGTCTCTACCCACCACTCTCTCCTGTGTCTCTCCCCCCTCCCATGTGTCTCTTCCCCTCACCTCTCCCTTACCCTGTTTCTCTTCCCCCCTCTGCCCTGTGTCTTCCTCCCCCTCTCCGCTGTGTCTTCCTCCCCCTTTCCCCTCTCCTGTGTCTTCCTCTCCCTCTCCCCTGTGTTTCCTCCCCCTCTCTCCTCCCCTGTTATCTTCTATACGCATAAATACATACGATAAGAAATCTGGGGGGGGGGGGGGTTACCCATTACCCCCCCCCCCCCGCTAGTTCCAACACCCATGTGTACTGTATAATATTGTATTGCATTATGTTATATTATATCACTAGCGACTTGCCTGGCACAAATGATGGGGCAATAAAGTTTGAAGCCATGGCAATGCTGTTTGCCACACAATGTGATGCTTTTTGAACTCTGAGGACCTTCGGCGCTCATTGTGAGTCTCTTCCCTCGTGTCCTTCATGTTTCGTGCTTTGCAACGATCAATCTTCGGGGCTCATCGCAAAGACAGATATATAAGTACAGTGTTAAATATATAATTTTTTTTGTGCAGTGTAAATTAAAAAATGTATTCAGGTCTCAGAGCATAATAGAGTGATTTAGATTTGTAACTGCTTTGAGAGTGCTATCGCTGGCAGCCAATGAGAAGTAATCCAGATATATAACTGCAGAGTAAAAAGTAAAACATTTTAGTGTAGTGTAAAGTCTACATTTTTATTTTCCATTACTAATTAATACTTATTAAATGAATGCACGATAATAACTATTGTGAATGAACAAATGTATTAGGAAGTGCGAAGCGTTAATGTATGTAAAGTAACCGCAGTGTAAAATATGCTATTAAGCGTATTTTTTTTATATATATTTTTTTAATAATAATTAATTAATTAATTACTAAAATACTTTACCTATTTGTAATTAATATATCCAGTGATCAATAACCTGAAGAGCTAATAATCAGTTTTGATTTTCCTGCAGCTTACAGTGTACATTTGGACTGTTGGTGACCCGAGGTGTAAGTGTCAGCAATGTGCGCAGTGCACGAGGGGAAACCGCTTGTATAGTCGTGTAACGCGCCATTTTAGATTTGTAATGTTATTAGTTGCAAGTTAGTGTTGTAAAATGGCGGCGATTGTGTATGTGTTACGCGGCTCGCCAGCAGTTTCCATTATTTATAATAGTGTATTTTGTACCTCGTCTGTTCCTAGGTAAAAGTCGTACATGGCTGGCGATGTTTTGCGCGGTTTGGGGTCGTGTAGCCTCGTTTTCATTTTTTCCGGACGCCATTTTTTTGGTCGCTTAGCCGATTTACAAGTGCCAACTGGGGAAGACGTTACATATATCACATATATAGTTGTGAGCAGGCGGGTTGTTGCTAACGCTGCGGGCTTGTGAAGCGAGGGCCAGAGTTGCTGGCAAGGAGCGCCGAAGGCTCCCACGTCGGCTGCAATGAGCCGCAGGCGGGACTTACACCATCAAATTTACGGACTTACCATCCAAAAATACAGGACTTAGAAAAAAAAACATTACGAGCTCACAAAAATACGACCTTAACGCCCGAACCGCACGCACTTAAAAACATTAAAAACACAATAAATACACACAACAAACACATAAAAAGCTTACCCACAGCAAGGCGGGCACCGAGGACCTCTGCAAGTGAAGTTACACCTCCATTTAAGTCCAAATTCATGAGTTTAGACACCCGAAAATCACCTAAGTGAGAGAAAAATGGCCCTTGAAAAAGGAAAACGAGGCTACAGGACCCTAAACACGCAAAACACATACGGATTTTCCTAAAAAGCGAGGTAAAGATACACTATTAACAAGGACGCTAAATCATCCACACCCGCGTACCACATACACATTCCCCGCCATTTTATAACACTAACTTACACAATGCGGAAGTACCCAGCTACCCTAACGGCTTCCCCTCGCGCACGCAGCCTATTTAGCACTGGAAACCTACATTGTATGCTGCAGGAACATGAAAACAGATTGTCAGCTCTTCAGCACAATGCTTCCTGCATATATTACTTACAAATAGGTAAAGTATATTCATTTAGTAATTATTTCATTAGCATACAAAAATACATATACACAAAAAAAACATTATCACATTAAACATAAAAGCCATTCACTGCGCGCCTCACAATGAGCGCCAACGCTGCTCATAGCATACAAAGCCTTGCAATAAGCGCAAAAAACACATCACCGCCGACCAAAGAATAACAGCAAAAGCGCCTATCAGAAAAAAAATGCAACCAACAGCCTCGCAATGAGCGCTAAAGGATCTCCCACTGCCAACGGAATGAATGTCTCGTCCAAACCATTACCTGCCTTACAATCTTATTGCCGCCATTTTTTGATGGGCAAGTCGCTAGTAAATATATAAAGATCAAGATAATAAAAGTATCAGGAAATGTAACACAAAGATGCACGCGCGTCTGAATAATACGACAAATACGGATTTTTGTCATAAGTGATATGATCGCAGTATTTAGTCATAAACCCTAAACACTGGAATCTGTTACATACAATTTACTGATGATGTCATTAATGGGCTTCAAGGGGGGGATCTCTTTTCATACTTTTTGAGCGGTGCAAATCCAACATACGCAGAGCGGAAACGCCACATCTGTGGGACACACACAAAGGGGTTCACTTTGGGAGAAAAAAACAAACAAATATGAAATATTTAATAATCATATTTTGATGTTACCAACAGATAAGGAAACGAAACTGAGGTTATTATATCTAATAGTAGCAAGCCTGGGAGTACTGGGAGTAATAATACTGCAGCAGGAGGTCAGGACTAATGTCACCTATAGACCCCCAGACAGATAAAGGTCAGTACTAATGTCCCTCTATAGACCCCCAGTTAGATAAAGGTCAGTACTAATGTCACCTATAGACCCCCAGTCATATAAAGGTCAGTACTAATGTCACCTATAGACCCCCAGTCATATAAAGGTCAGTACTAATGTCCCTCTATAGACACCCAGTCAGATAAAGGTCATTACTAATGTCCCTCTATAGACACCCAGTCAGATAAAGGTCAGTACTAATGTCCCTCTATAGACACCCAGTCAGATAAAGGTCATTACTAATGTCACTCTATAGACACCCAGTCAGATAAAGGTCAGTACTAATGTCCCTCTATAGACCCCCAGTCATATAAAGGTCATTACTAATGTCCCTCTATAGACACCCAGTCAGCGAAAGGTCAGTACTAATGTCCCTCTATAGACACCCAGTCAGATAAAGGTCAGTGCTAATGTCCCTCTATAGACACCCAGTCAGCTAAAGGTCAGTACTAATGTCCCTCTATAGACACCCAGTCAGATAAAGGTCATTACTAATGTCCCTCTATAGACACCCAGTCAGCTAAAGGTCAGTACTAATGTCACTCTATAGACCCCCAGTCAGATAAAGGTCATTACTAATGTCCCTCTATAGACACCCAGTCAGCTAAAGGTCAGTACTAATGTCCCTCTATAGACACCCAGTCAGATAAAGGTCAGTACTAATGTCCCTCTATAGACCCCCAGTCAGATAAAGGTCATTACTAATGTCCCTCTATAGACACCCAGTCAGATAAAGGTCAGTACTAATGTCCCTCTATAGACCCCCAGTCATATAAAGGTCATTACTAATGTCCCTCTATAGACACCCAGTCAAATAAAGGTCAGTACTAATGTCACCTATAGACCCCCAGTCATATAAAGGTCAGTACTAATGTCACTCTATAGACACCCAGTCAGATAAAGGTCAGTACTAATGTCACCTATAGACCCCCAGTCATGTAAGGTGTAACCCTTACACTACCTGATCGATACAACATCATACCTGATGTTTTAAAGCATGTTATTCCAAACAATTTAGGAATGTTAGGTAATTTATGCCCTTTATGGCTTAAAACCAGACTCTGTATCAACTATGTAATTTTCTGTGGGAGTTTTGCCATGGATCCCCCTCCGGCATGACACAGTCCAGTTGTTATACCCCTTGAAACAACTTTCCCATCACTATTGTGGCCAGAAAGAGTCCCTGTGGGTTTTAAAATTCGCCTGCCCATTGAAGTCTATGGCGGTTCGCCGATGTTCGCCGGTTCGCGAACATTTGCGGAGGTTCGCGTTCGCGGTTCGCGAACCGAAAATTTTAGGTTTGCGACATCACTAGTCGCGGACAGTTCGCCCGCAGACTATTCGCAGCTATTTTGGCTCTTGCATGCTCGCATCGGACGGCGAACACTTGCGCTTTTCGGTCCGCCCCCTATTCTTTATCATTGAGGAAACTTTGACCCTGCACCTCACAGTCAGCAGACACATTCCAGCCAATCAGCAGCATACACTCCCTTCCAGAGCCTTCCATCTGAAGGACAGCATACATTTTAGAATCATTCTGAAGCTGCATTCGTTGTGAGAGGACAGATAGTGTAGCTGCTGGAGATTTAATAGGGAAATAGATAGCCAGGCTGTGTATTTAGCTTCCACTACAGACCCGAAGGACTCATCTGATATCTGCTGCAAGGACAACAACCCAAAAAGCCCATTTTAGGGCTAGAACATCATTTATTTTTTTTATTTTATTTTTTTCTGTGTAATCTAATTGCATATGCCTGCCTTCCAGCGTGTGTGTGTGACAGGCTAACACCTAACAGCTTATATTGTGCTTATTTTCACTACTCATACTTGGTGGTGTACCATACATTGAAAAAAAACATTTTTTTCCTGTAATCTAATTTCAATTGCCTGCCCGTGTCAGTTTTACAGCTAATATTCTGCTCTGTTTCACCAGTCATAGTTGGTGTACCATACATTGAAAAAAAAACAACCCTTTTTTCCTTTAATCTAATCTCAGTTGCCTGCCTGTGTTAGGCTCACAGCTTATATTGTGCTCAGTGAAATAAAATAACATTTTTTTGACTGTAATAGATGGAATAGCAATTGCCTGCCTACAGGCGTGTGTGTGAAGCCTATTGCATCTACTCTGCCAGCTTTTGCCAGTGCACAGTGATCGTCATATCTGGTGCAACCGTAGTGTACAGTGACATAAAACAACACTTATTTGACTGTAATTGATTGAATATCAGTTGCCTGCCTACAGGCGTGTGTGTGAGGCCTACAGCGCCTACTCTGCCAACTTTTGCCAGTGCACAGTGACACTCCTATCTGGTGGCACCTTATATTGAACGCGCAGTGCCCCAAATTTGAAGTGGGAGGACCGACCAAGCAGTTTTTTCCATATCCCGCTTCCAAAAATCCATGCCATATACACGTCCCCTGATAGGTGACGTAACAGGTTTCAAACTGATAGGAATAAATAGTACAACTTAATACACCACTCCTATCTGGTGGCACATTACATTGCACGTGCAGTGCCCCAAATTCGAAGTAGGATGTCCGACCAAGCATCTTTTTTCATCTCCCGGTTCCAAAAATCAATGCCATATACACGTCCCCTAATAGTGGACGTAACAGGGATTAAACCAATAGGAATAGTACTACTTAACAGTACACACCTTAATAACGCAGAGGCAACGCAGAGAGAGGAGTCTGAAGAAGAGGAGTCAGAGGAGGAAGGTGGCTTTGAGGAAGTGGAAGACCAAACACAGCAGGCGTCACCTTTCGGGTACCCTTGGTGGCTGGGTGGAGGAAGAGACCTTCAATGACATCAGTGAGGACAAGGAACGGGGGGACATGGCTAGCTTGGTATCCAACCTTGTGCAAATGGGGAGTTTGCGGTTGTGCAAAGGGACTGTTTGCGGTTGTTTGCGGTGCATTAAACGGGGAGATTGGTCTGTTACTGTGAAGCGGGTGTAACCCTTACACTACCTGATCGATACAACATCATGCCTGATGTTTTAAAGCATGTTATTCCAAACAATTTAGGAATGTTAGGTGATTTATGCCCTTTATGGCTTAAAACCAGACTCTGCATCAACTATGTAATTTTCCGTGGGAGTTTTGCCATGGATCCCCCTCCGGCATGCCACAGTCCAGGTGTTAGTCACCTTGAAACAACTTTCCAATCACTATTGTGGCCAGAAAGAGTCCCTGTGGGTTTTGAAATTCGCCTGCCCATTGAAGTCTATGGCGGTTAGCCCGTTTCGCCCGTTCCCCCGGAGAAGGATCCATGGCAAAACTCCCACGGAAAATTACATAGTTGATGCAGTGTCTGGTTTTAAGCCATAAAGGCCATAAATCACCTAACATTCCTAAATTGTTTGGAATAACATGCTTTAAAATATGAGGTATGATGTTGTATCGATCAGGTAGTGTAAGGGTTACACCCGCTTCACAGTAACAGACCAATCTCCCCGTTTAATGCACCGCAAACAACTGCAAACAACCGCAAACAGTCCCTTTGCACAAAAGCAAACAGTCCCCATTTGCACAAGGTTGGATACCGAGCTAGCCATGTCCCGTTCCTTGTCCTCACTGTTGAAGGTCTCTTCCTAGTGTAATGTGGGATTTTAAGGTGCCGTTTGGCCCTATATGGTCCCGCTTGGTATTTTAAGGTTTTAAAGGTTCGGTTGGGTTGGCGCCTATGTAGTCCCATTTGGTGTAATGTGGGTTTTTAAGGTCCAGTTTGGGCCCATATGGTTCCGCTTGGTGTAATGTGGGTTTTTAAGGTCTGGTTGGGGCCTATATGGTGCCGATTGGTGTAATGTGGGTTTTTAGGGTCCAGTTTTGGCCCATATAGACCTGTTTTGTGTAAATGTGGGGTTTTAAGGTCCGGTTGGGGCCTATATGGTCCCGCTTGGTGTAATGTTGGTTTTAAAGGTCCGGTTGGGGCCTATATGGTCCCGCTCTGTGTAATGTGGGTTGTTAAGGTCTGGTTGGGGCCAATATAGTCCTGCTTGGTATTTTAAGGTTTTATAGGTAGGGTTGGGGCCTATATGGTCCTACTTGGTGTAATGTGGGTTTTTAAGGTCCGGTTGGGGCCTATATGGTCCCGCTCTGTGTAATGTGGGTTTTTTAATGTCCGATTGGGGCCTATATAGTACGGCTCGCTTGGGCCTATGTTGTCCCATTTCATGTAATGTGGGTTTTTAAGGTCCAGTTTGAGCCCATATGGTCCCGTTTGGTGTAATGTGGGTATTTAAGGTCCGGTTGGGGCCTATATGGTCCTGCTCTGTGTAATGTGTTTTTTTTAATGTCCGATTGGGGCCTATATAGTCCAGCTCGGTTGGGCCTATGTTGTCCCATTTCATGTAATGTGGGTTTTTAAGGTCCAGTTTGGGCCCATATGGTCCCATTTGGTGTAATGTGGGTTTTTAAGGTCCGGTTGGGGTGTATATGGTCCTGCTCTGTGTAATGTGTTTTTTTTTATGTCCGATTGGGGCCTATATAGTCCCGCTCGGTTGGGCCTATGTTGTCCCATTTCATGTAATGTGGGTTTTTAAGGTTCAGTTTGGGCCCATATGGTCCCGTTTGGTGTAATGTGGGTTTTTAAGGTACTGTTGGGGCCTATATGGTCCCGCTTGGTGTAATGTGGGTTTTAAGGTCCGGTTGGGGCCTACATAGTCTCTTTTTGTGTAATCGTGGGTTTTTAAGGTCTGGTTAAGGCCTATATAGTACCGCTTGGTATTTTAAGGTTTTAAAGGTCTGGTTGGGGCCTATATGGTCCCACTTGGTGTAATGTGAGTTTTTAAGGTACTGTTGGGGCCTATATAGTCCCGCTTGGTGTAATGTGGGTTTTTAAGGTCCGGGTTGGGCCTATATAGTCCTGCTTGGTATTTTAAGGATTTAAAGGTCCGGTTTGGGCTTATATGGTCCCGCTTTGGTATTTTAATGGTTTTAAAAATCTGGTTTGAGCCTATGTAATCCCGCTTGGTAGGTACGATTGGGGCCTGTATGGTCCCACTTGGTGTAATGTGGGGTTTTCAGGTCTGTTTGTGGCCTATATGTTCCCGCTCGGTATTTGTAAGGTTTTAATGCTCCAGTTGGGGCCTATATGGTCCCGCTTTGTTATTTCAAAGGTTTTAAAGATCTGGTTTGGGCCTATGTTTTCCCGCTTGGTAGGTACGATTGGGGCTTATATGGTCCCGCTTGGTGTAATGTGGGTTTCTAAGGTCTGTTTATGGCCTATATGGTCTCGCTTGGTATTTTTAGGGTTTTAATGGTCCGGTGGTGGCCTATATGGTTCCGCATGGTATATTGTGGGTTTTTAAGGTCCGGTTGGGGCCTATATGGTTCCGCTTGGTGTAATGTGTTTTTTGTAGGTCCCGTTTGAGCCTATACAGTCTCTCTTTCTGTAATGTGGGTACTTATGGTCAGATTAGGGCCTATCTGGTCCTGCTTCGTATTTTGTGGTTTGAAAGGTCCGGTTGGGGCCTATATGGTCCTGCTTGGTGTAATGTGGGTTTTAAAGGTCCGGTTGGGGCTTATATGGTCCTGCTCTGTGTAATGTCGGTTTTTAAGCTCCGGTTGGGGCCTATATAGTACTGCTTGTTTTTTTAAGGTTTTAAAGGTCTGGTTGGAGCCAATATGGTCCCACTTGCTGTAATGTGGGTTTTTAAGGTACTGTTGGGCCCTATATGGTCCCACTTGGTGTAATGTGGGTATTTAAGGTCCGGTTGGGGCCTATATGGTCCTGCTCTGTGTAATGTGTTTTTTTTAATGTCCGATTGGGGCCTATATAGTCCTGCTCAGTTGGGCCTATGTTGTCCCATTTCATGTAATGTGGGTTTTTAAGGTCCAGTTTGGGCCCATATGGTCCCATTTGGTGTAATGTGGGTTTTTAAGGTCCGGTTGGGGTCTATATGGTCCTGCTCTGTGTAATGTGTTTTTTTGTAATGTCTGATTGGGGCCTATATAGTCCCGCTCGGTTGGGCCTATGTTGTCCCATTTCATGTAATGTGGGTTTTTAAGGTTCAGTTTGGGCCCATATGGTCCCGTTTGGTGTAATGTGGGTTTTTAAGGTACGGTTGGGGCCTATATGGTCCTGCTTGGTGTAATGTGGGTTTTAAGGTCCGGTTGGGGCCTAAATAGTCTCTTTTTGTGTAATCGTGGGTTTTTAAGGTCTGGTTAAGGCCTATATAGTACCGCTTGGTATTTTAAGGTTTTAAAGGTCTGGTTGGGGCCTATATGGTCCCACTTGGTGTAATGTGAGTTTTTAAGGTACTGTTGGGGCCTATATGGTCCCGCTTGGTGTAATGTGGGTTTTTAAGGTCCGTGTTGGGCCTATATAGTCCTGCTTGGTATTTTAAGGATTTAAAGGTCCGGTTTGGGCTTATATGGTCCCGCTTTGGTATTTTAATGGTTTTAAAAATCTGGTTTGAGCCTATGTTATCCCGCTTGGTAGGTACGATTGGGGCCTGTATGGTCCCGCTTGGTGTAATGTGGGGTTTTCAGGTCTGTTTGTGGCCTATATGTTCCCGCTCGGTATTTGTAAGGTTTTAATGCTCCGGTTGGGGCCTATATGGTCCCGCTTTGTTATTTCAAAGGTTTTAAAGATCTGGTTTGGGCCTATGTTTTCCCGCTTGGTAGGTACGATTGGGGCTTATATGGTCCCGCTTGGTGTAATGTGGGTTTTTAAGGTCTGTTTATGGCCTATATGGTCTCGCTTGGTATTTTTAGGGTTTTAATGGTCCGGTGGTGGCCTATATGGTTTCGCATGGTATATTGTGGGTTTTTAAGGTCCGGTTGGGGCCTATATGGTTCCGCTTGGTGTAATGTGTTTTTTTTAGGTCCCGTTTGAGCCTATATAGTCTCTCTTTCTGTAATGTGGGTACTTATGGTCAGATTAGGGCCTATCTGGTCCTGCTTCGTATTTTGTGGTTTGAAAGGTCCGGTTGGGGCCTATATGGTCCTGCTTGGTGTAATGTGGGTTTTAAAGGTCCGGTTGGGGCTTATATGGTCCTGCTCTGTGTAATGTCGGTTTTTAAGCTCCGGTTGGGGCCTATATAGTACTGCTTGTTTTTTTAAGGTTTTAAAGGTCTGGTTGGAGCCAATATGGTCCCACTTGCTGTAATGTGGGTTTTTAAGGTACTGTTGGGCCCTATATGGTCCCACTTGGTGTAATGTGGGTTTTTAAGGTACTGTTGGGGCCTATATAGTCCCGCTCTGTGTAATGTGGGTTTTTAAAGTCCGATTGGGGCCTATATAGTCCCGCTTGGTATTTTAAGGTTTTAAAGGTACGCTTGGGGCCTATATGGCCCCGCTTGGTGTAATGTGGGTTTATAAAATCCGGTTGGGCCTATATGGTCCTACTTGGAGTAATGTGGATTTTTAAGGTCCGGTTGGGGTCTACCTGGTCCCTTTTGGTGTAATGTGGGTTTTTAAGGTCCGGTTGGGGTCTATATGGTCCCGCTTAGTGTAATGTGGGTTTTAAGGTCCGGTTGGGGCCTACATAGTCTCTTTTTGTGTAATGTGGGTTTTTTAAGGTCTGGTTAGGGCCTATATAGTACCGCTTGGTATTTTAAGGTTTAATAGGTCTGGTTGGGGCCTATATGGTCCCACTTGGTGTAATTGGGTTTTTAAGGTACTGTTGGTGCCCATATGGTCCTGTTTGGTGTAATGTGGGTTTCTAAGGTCCGGTTGGGGCCTATATGGTCCTGCTTGGTGTAATGTGGGGTTTTAAGGTTCCGTTTGAGCCTATATAATCCTGCTTGGTATTTTAAGGATTTAAAGGTCCGGTTGGAGCCTATATGGTCCCGCTTTGGTATTTTAAAGGTTTTAAAATCTGGTTTGGGCCTATGTAGTCGCGCTTGGTAGGTACGATTGGGTCTTATATGGTCCTGCTTGGTGTAATGTGTTTTTTTCAGGTCTGTTTGTGGCCTATATGGTCCCGCTTGGTATTTTTAGGGTTTTAATGGTCCGGTTGGGGCCTATATGGTTCCGCTTGGTATATTGTGTGTTTTTAAGGTCCGGTTGGAGCATATATGGTCCCACTTGGTGTAATGTGTTTTTTTTAGGTCCTGTTTGAGCCTATATAGTCTCTCTTTGTGTAATGTGGGTTCTTAAGGTCAGGTTAGGGCATATATGGTCCCGCTTGGTATTTTGTGGTTTGAAAGGTCCGGTTGGGGCCTATATAGTACCGCTTGGTATTTTATGGTTTTAAAGGTCTGGTTGGGGCCTATATGGTCCCACTTGCTGTAATGTGGGTTTTTAAGGTACTGTTGGGCCCTATATGGTCCCACTTGGTGTAATGTGGGTATTTAAGGTACTGTTGGGGCCTATATAGTCCCGCTCTGTGTAATGTGGGTTTTTAAGGTCCGATTGGGGCCTATATAGTCCCGCTTGGTATTTTAAGGTTTTAAAGGTACGCTTGGGGCCTATATGGTCCCGCTTGGTGTAATGTGGGTTTATAAAATCCGGTTGGGTCTATATAATCCCTTTTGGTGTAATGTGGGTTTTTAAGGTCCGGTTGGGGTCTATATGGTCCCGCTTGGTGTAATGTGGGTTTTAGGGTCCTGTTGGGGCCTACATAGTCTCTTTTTGTGTAATGTGGGTTTTTTAAGGTCTGGTTAGGGACTATATAGTACCGCTTGGTATTTTAAGGTTTAATAGGTCTGGTTGGGGCCTATATGGTCCCACTTGGTGTAATTGGGTTTTTAAGGTACTGTTGGGGCCCATATGGTCCCGTTTGGTGTAATGTGGGTTTTTAAGGTCCGGTTGGGGCCTATATGGTCCTGCTTGGTGTAATGTGGGGTTTTAAGGTTCCGTTTGGGCCTATATAATCCTGCTTGGTATTTTAAGGATTTAAAGGTCCGGTTGGAGCCTATATGGTCCCGCTTTGGTATTTTAAAGGTTTTAAAATCTGGTTTGGGCCTATGTAGTCGCGCTTGGTAGGTACGATTGGGTCTTATATGGTCCTGCTTGGTGCAATGTGTTTTTTTCAGGTCTGTTTGTGGCCTATATGGTCCCGCTTGGTATTTTTAGGGTTTTAATGGTCCGGTTGGGGCCTATATGGTTCCGCTTGGTATATTGTGTGTTTTTAAGGTCCGGTTGGAGTATATATGGTCCCACTTGGTGTAATGTGTTTTTTTTAGGTCCTGTTTGAGCCTATATAGTCTCTCTTTGTGTAATGTGGGTTCTTAAGGTCAGGTTAGGGCATATTTGGTCCCGCTTGGTATTTTGTGGTCTGAAAGGTCCGGTTGGGGCCTATATGGTCCCGCTTGGTGTAATGTGGGTTTTAAAGGTCCGGTTGGCGCTTATATGGCCCCGCTCTGTGTAATGTGGGTTTTTAAGGTCCGGTTGGGGCCTATATAGTACCGCTTGGTATTTTATGGTTTTAAAGGTCTGGTTGGGGCCTATATGGTCCCACTTGGTGTAATGTGGGTTTTTAAGGTACTGTTGAGGCCTATATGGTCCCGCTTGGTGTAATGTGGGTTTTTAAGTTACTGTTGGGGCCTATATGGTCCCACTTGGTGTAGTGTGGATTTTTAAGGTACGGGTGGGGCCTACATAGTCCCGCTCTGTGTAATGTGTGTTTTTAAGGTCCGATTGGGGCCTGTATAGTCCTGCTTGGTATTTTAAGGTTTTAAAGATACGCTTGGGTCCTATATGTTCCCGCTTGGTGTAATGTGGGTTTTTAAGGTCTGGTTGGGCCTATATGGTCCCACTTGGTGTAATGTGGGTTTTTAAGGTCCGGTTGGGGTCTATATGGTCCCGCTTGGTGTAATGTGGGTTTTTAAGGTCCTGTTGGGGTCTATATGGTCTTGCTTGGTGTAATGTGGGTTTTTAAGGTCCGGTTGGGGCCTATATGGTCCCGCTTGGTGTAATGTTTGGTTTTAAGGTACTGTTGGGGCCTATATGGTCCCGCTGGGTATTTTAAAGGTTTTAAAGGTACGGTTGGGGCCTATATGGTCCCGCTTGGTGTAATATGGGTTTTTAAGGTCTGGTTTGGGCCTATATAGTCCCGCTTGGTATTTTATGTTTTTTTTAAGTTACGGTTTAGGCCTATATAGTCTTGATTGGTGTAATGTGGGTTTTTAATGTCCGGTTGTGCCCTATTAGTTCCGCTTTGTATAATATGGGTTTTTTAGGTATGGTTGGGGCCTAGTCTCGCTTGGTTTCAAAAGTGTTTTTAAGTACAGTTGGGGTCTTGCACTCTCTTATTTGTTTGTTTGTTTTATATCACGCCCAGGTCCAGACGCTCTGCAGCTGCAGACTATTTACTACTACACTTGAAGACAGCCCGAGAAGGAGAGTCAACTTTTGGTGACTGTCATTACATTCATGCAGAAGAGAAATGTTATTATTTGCCTGAATCCCTAATTTGAGAATTTTAAACAGTATAAAAAGTCAGTAGGTGAAGTCTATTTCAATGGGCAGGGCAAGTATAAAGTCATTGGGTGGGGCATATAAAGGTCAATATGACAACAGGGGAGGAGTTTAAAAATGGGTGGGGTCTGTGTAAGGGGAGGGGACATGTCTTACTCTGGCGCCCCTCCAACTTTAAAGTTCACCAGCCACCACTGCAAAGTAGTAGTGATATCAGTGTTGAGGAAGCTCAGGATAATCCCTTATTTACAGCGCTGCCAGTAGATTATTGTGTATTACTCAATGTGGTTTTTCAGTTTTGTGGGGCCTATCATTTTCTTAAGGAAAGACCAACTGATGGAGAGTTTATTAATTGCTCTCAGAAAGGAAAGGTAAGACTTCCAGAAAGACACACATTTTTTAAATATTTACAAGTGTAAGGAGTGATCCAACATTTTCAAATTATAGCAATTTTTGAAAAAAGCATCAGGTCTTATAATTGCAATTTGATTCATTAATTTGCTTCAATGGGTGCTACATTAGCAGAAAATGTGCCAGGACGTGGCGCGTACTGTTTTAGAGTACAAGGAAAAATGTATCACCGGACTTCACATTTACACCCACAAGCAGGAGAGCAAAGGTTATTTGCACAGTTACATGTCCTAGATACAATGGAAGTTGTAGAACAACGGATGACGCTTCCTGAAAATGATCAATGTTTACGCATAGTCTTTGAACAGCTGGATAAAATTATGGCCAACAACCCATATAGACAAGCATACAAAAAATTAGCAGAGGTTGAAAAAGAACAACAGGAACATGCTCAAATACATCAATTGCCAATGCCAAGAGTAAATATGGTTCTGAAAAGAGATCACAATACTGATGAAAGATGTTATAATTTACCAACAGTAAATGAGTTTGCCATGGTCTTTAAAAATTATGATGGTGAACCACCATTTCAGCGGGATATTAGAATATATCCACGCAATGAAAAGCAACCTTTTGTAAACATATATATATTAAGTTGTAATTTGGATCCAATGACATATCCCATTTTATTTCCAAATGGTGAGCAAGGATGGGAACCAAAATTACAATTGCAAAGTTATCCCAATACTAAAGTTCATGCTAGAAACAATATTTCTATGCTGGAATATAAAGTGGCACAAACCGCTATTCAGGATCATTTTAATCACATTTTATATGAGGGGAAACTCACACAACAATGGATTATTGATTCATATCTACAAGTCGAAGCTAATAATCTAAATTGTATCACATTTCAACAACACAAGCTTCTCATAGAACAATATTGTGGATTAATGGATTATGTTGCTGAATTGCCTACCAGCAGAGACAATCCAGCTGGAAGAGCAATCATTTTGCAATACTCTTTCCAAGGATATATTTGCAATATCCAGAAAGATACAATGATGCCATGGCTATTGTGACTAAATTTTGAAAATAGATTTATTCATTACATCAACATGTAATTCCCAATGGCCAGAGATCAAGGACAATTTAAAACTTGGCCAAAATACTTCAGATCGACCAGATTTAGTGGCTAGAGTATTCAAAATAAAACTAAATTCATTAATACATGACATAACTAAAACACAGTTATTTGGGAAAAGTGTGGCTTTTGTTTATACCATTGAATTTAAAAAAAGAGCCTGCCACCTGCACATATACTTTTAATCCTACCAGAAAAATATAAATTGAATACAGCAGAGAGAGTGGATTCAATGATTAGTGCTGAACTGCCACAACCAGAAAAATATTCCAACCTTTAAGACATTGTTACACACCGAATAATTCATGGTCCATGTGGAGATATAATCCCACTTCACCATGTATAGAAAATAAAAAATGCACAAAAGAGTTTACAAAACAATTTCAAATTTAAACTTATGCTAATTGTGATGGAAACCCTTTGTATAAAAGAAGGGCAAAATTATATTATTTAGGGGAAAAAGGTTGATAATAGATATGTAGTTCCATACAATCCACATTGGCTGATGAAGTACAATGCACACATAAATGTGGAAGCTTGCACTTCTATCAAATCCATAAAATATGTGTACAAATTTATATACAAAGGATATGATGCAGCAACTGTTGTTGTGCAAGGTGCACACAATGAACAAGACAATGCAATTTTACATGATGAACTTTCATGTTATTTATATGCTCGCTTTGTCAGTGCTCCAGAAGCAATGTGGAACGTCTTCTCAAATTTGAGAAGCATGGTCGGTCACATGCTGTGTATCAGTTCACTGTACATTTACCACAAAGTTAATTAATTTGCTTTACTAAAGGGAATTAAATAAATGCTCTAGATCAAAATGAACATAGAGCAACAATACTTACTGCTTGGTTTCAATTAAATTGTGAGGACAATGAGGCCAGACGATTTTTATACATTTAGATTCCATATCACTATGTATTCGTAAAAGGCCAATGGTGACAACAACAAAAAAGATACTAATCAAATTATCCCAAGAATTTATACCGTCGGTCCAAGAGACATTGAACATTTAAAATTAAGATTACTTTCCAATTAGCTGCAAAACATCAAAACTTCATAGCAGATGATACGGAATGGGAGAGGTATCTGGAAGAAGCAGCACTATGTCAAATGCCAAAGCAAATGAGAGAACAATTTGTATTCATTTGCATATTTTGCATGTACCTGATGCATTAGCTTTGTTGTACACATTTAAATTAAATATATGTGAAGACTTTTTGCCACATTACAATGAAACCATAGCGCTATTAAAAGAATTAAGGGAAATTCAAGAAATCTTTCTTTGTCATGGGTTAAATTGTGCAAGTTTTAATCTGCCTGATCTAGGACTTATAGATGAAATAAACTCTGAAGACTATGACACTGAGCTTCAAAATCAAAAAAAAGAAAAAATTGCAACTTTAAATACATTACAATTGCAAGCATTTAACTCCTTCACAAATGCTACAGATGATGAAATGGTCAAATACCGTTATTTCTATCTAGATGGCCCTGGTGGATCAGGAAAAATGTCTCTGTATAATTGTTTGATGAGTTACATTCAAGCACAGGGTTAAATAGCACTGCCATTTGCAACAAGTGCACTTTTGTTAGAAGTTGGCAGAACTGTGCATAGTGGATTTAAACTGCCAGTAACCATTTTAGAAACATCAGTGTCGGATATCATAACATATCTTTACAAGCAAAAAAATAAAGATAGTAAATTAATTATCATAGATGAAGCAACAATGAAGTTGTGTCATGCCTTGCAATGTATTGATAGATTATTAAAAGAAGTAATGAATAATGATTTGCCATTTGGTGGAACGGTGATGTTGTTAGGAGGAGATTTTAGTCAAACATTACTTGTTGTGCCACATGGAAATAGGAATGACATTGTCGAAACATGTATAAAGACAAGTAAACTGTGGAAAATATTTACACACCTGAAATTAGAACTAAATATGAGATCTGAAGGCCAAAATGAATCCAATGATTGGCTAATTCAAACATCCCCAAAAAATAATTTACCTGATGATACTGTAGAAAATCCATCACAAATGATTTGCAACAAACCACTCATATCGGCAATCTTTCTAAATACTATCAATAATGAGGATTACTACAATAATCAGGATTACTATTATTACAGTGCAGATTCAGTTCTGGTTGAGAACAAAGACAGTGACTCTAACTTTAGTGTAGAATTTATCATTACTTTAACACCATCTGGAATGCCACCACATGTTTTGCAATTGAAAAAAAGGGGCAATTGTCATGCTACTGATAAATATGAATCCCAAAATGGACTTTGCAATGGAACCAGATTAATTATGCAGGATTTAAGAGATTATTTAATCCATGCAGAAATTATGAATGGTACCCATAAAGGTGAACAAGTTTTTATACCAAGAATTGATTTGGCTCCAAGTGGGAGTGGTTTGCCTTTTGTCCTTCAAAGGAGAAAATTTCCTATTATCATGGCATTTGCTATGACCATAAATAAATCCCAAGGACAAACTTTTAAGTCTGTGGGTATTTTTTTACAGGAACCTGTATTTGCACATGGACAACTCTATGTTGCTTTTTCAAGATGCTAAAATCCAAATGACATTAAAGTGTATATTTGAAAAAAATAAATAAAGTCAGGGTGATTTATTACAGGATGGATGCATTTTTACAAAAAACATTGTGTACTATGAGGTCTTCTAACTTACATTACAAAAAAAGAAAAGTGCTTTTATCTCAATGACAAATTAACAATAAAAAGAATAACCAAAAAATTGAAAAAAAAAAACTAGCAAAGACAAAGTAACATAGTGTAATGTCTTGGAAGTGATCTTTTGGCATGATTGGCCCCACAAAACAGTTAAATTGCATTTTCTGACAATTCCAGGTTAAATGTTAGTAAGTTACTGTTTTTAATGTTAATAATTGTATTTTAAATGGTGTGGAAAGTTGTTTCATTGTATATAATTAAGGGTTCATGTTAGTAGGTTTATGACCATTTGTTCATAAATTGAAATGTATAATTAAATACAGAGTATTGATCCAGGGAGTAATCCAATCACCAGTTACTGGGGTCAGGAAGGAAATAATTGTTTTCCCCCTTTGATAAAATTGGCTGAGTTTCAATGGGATTTTTTTTACTGTTTGCCTTTCTCTGGATTCAATACCTATGTGGTTTACCAGTACTTGAACTACAAGTTGCATGTTACAAAGCATTATGTAATGGTTTACAATACTCATTCATACACAGTTGACCTTTTTTTATATTACTCCTGCATAGCTCAGAATTGAAAATATTAGTATTGTTAAAAAAATTGGTTCACCAGTATTTGGAATATAAGTGGCATGTTACAAAGCATTATGTCATGGTTTACACATAAATTATAATTGTTGTTTTTCTTTGTAGATAACAAAAGGTTAAGTGTGTCAGAGGCTCACATTGTGTGGCAAACAGCATGCCCAGCCTTACAATTTTCTTGTCGTCATTTTTTGACGGGCAAGTCGCTAGTAATATATAATCATGAGCAAAGCCCCATGTCCTTTAGTATCTATGTGTTTTTAATCCTTGATGTTGGGAGATCTTTATTCTTGTACAGCAATTTTATTAAAATCCAAAGAAATTTACAATTCTTCTGTACAGTTCACATTATTAATAAATACAACTATAAAAATATATTTCAGTAATGATATACAAACAATATATTAATAGGACATTTGCTCAGAAAATCTATTTACAGTATGCTGCTCTGAAGAACTATACTTGATTATGAGCACCATGTCCTCAGCAAGAAAAATATTAAAAATAACACTCTCGTTAATTTATTATATATTACATGCAAATAAGCCACAATCAAGATTTATTATCTTGTTCTGCTGATTTCTTTGGATGGGTGGAGACTTTCACTTGCTATAATGAAAATGTAGTAATCCAAAGGACTGCTACAGGACTAAATAATCTAATTTGTTTACAATGTCACACTCTGTTAAGAATGAAAACAATGCATTAATACAAAAAAATAAATGTGTGTTAATCTAAAGGGTGTGTTTAATTTATATTTTTATTTATAAAAACATTTGCATATTTTGTTCTTCAAAAGAGCATGCTGTAAATAAAGCAGCAATTTAACACAGTAGATTTATCACCTATTAGTGTAACTGCTCCAATCTGTTACAGTTTACTGCCTGCCAAAATACATTTTGACATTTTTGACAAAAAAAAATGTAACTGTTCAAAACACAAAATAAGAGTGTACAAACTAGTTTTAACATAATAAAATGTTAATTCCTTTAGATTGTAAGTCTGCGAGTTTCAATCCTGCAAGGTGCTTTAGGGAAAGTGCTATGGACACCGGATTCCAAGCTCAAAGACAGGGCCCTCCATTCATCGCAATGTGTGAATCTTGAACTTGTTATTGCCTGTAACTTAACTTATGTATAGCGCTACGGAATATGTTGGCGCGTTACAAATAAACGATAATAATGGTTGTCTGACTTGTCATCCTATTGCAAATTCTTCTTAGAATCAATTGAATTAAACAGTACCCTGTGTTATCAGCAGATATCATTGTTTTCTTTTTCTCGTTATATTATGCATTGTCCATGTTAATGTACATCACTGTAGGACAGTGGTAGGGATTGCGTGATTGCATAGTTTAGGATACTATAATATTATCCTCATTACTACATTAAAATGGGTTGTATTACTTTTTTTATGAAAATGACACACTAGTCTCTACGGCCTCAATCACATTATACTTGTAAAAATGCCCATTAATCCCTAAATACCCCCTGTTAGGAGGGCACTCTGAATTGTAGATTTTATTTATTGAAGCCATTGTTCTTCATCTTCAGGCAACAGTATATTCAGTCTAGCTTTACATATAAATATTGTTTTGCTTGGCAGCCTTTCTCCAATACCTAATGATGGTATAGGGGTAGAAGTGAATCTGCCCAGAAAGCTTCCTAATAGGGATCTTTCATTACCTTTTTCCTGCAGTAGCATCTACAGAAAAAAATATTGATATGTAGGACTCAACTCCTGGGTTGAGAGAAAATGATCTACTTATATATGTACATTTAAAAAAATGATGTACTGTAAGTTGTGTGTTAGTGTAAGGGCAAGTATCTATTTCTGTGCACCCTTTTTGTTTAATCTGTTTTAGTGTTATTGATGCTGTCATATTGTATTTCTCCAAATCTCAATTATTAAATAATTATGCATGGTGTTTTGGTAATTATTTTTCTATCTATGCCTATTAGTTAGTTAAGTTTGATTATTTTTATATTTTATGTAACTTTAATATAAAATATAAATTTTGCTTTGCACTGAAGATTGGAAGAGGACTAAAGTTCACACTATGCTATGTTATCAGTTTTTTACTAAGAACAACAGGATACATACCCTCAATAAAAATAATTCAGTGTCTCACTGTACCTCTTCCATTAGCTAGCCAATTTTCATTTTTGATCTGATGCACAACAGGAGTAAGACAACAAGAAAAGTTGCTGGAGGTGAACATAGCCAGCTATATAAGTTTCTGCTATTCTGGAATTTAGGATTATAGCCTCACTCAGAGAGGCAAAATCAGACAGGGGTGTACAAAGCTCCCATTGACAGTAAAATAAAATGTAATACATTAAACTGATAAATGAATTGCTTAATATAGCTAAATTAGAGTCATACATAATGAAAAGCATGATTCTCACCAGATTATATAAGGGGAATTTATGTTTATTTGTTTTTCTAATTGGAAGGGTATTTTTTTTTCCACTAAAATATGTACACTTTACAGCCCAATCTACCTTTCTCCTATTCTTATCCTGATGACAATAATTACTTTTTACATTATTTAATTATTTAAAAAAAAAAAACAATTCTTGCACTATATCCATGATGATACATTGATCTATTTACAGTTCCAGAGCACTGTCAATATAAGCATCAGGATTTTTTTTTTTTTTTCATCCTTTAACTTTTTATTAGACAGTAATTCAATTACATCCATATTGAGACAACTCTCATTATCTCACTGATATAGTGTTAACAAACTGATCTGTCTTACAACATAAATTTTCCATTTTCTGGATAACATTGAAAAGGTTCAGAATTTTTAAGTCACAACAGTGCTCTCAGTATCAACAATAAAGATTTTACATACCGTATATACTCTAGTTTAAGCCGAGTTTTTCAGCCCTTTTTTTAAGGCTAAAAAGGGCCCCCTTGGCTTATACTCGAGTCACTCTCCCCCCGTGTCTGTCTAAACCCCCGTGTCTCTCTAACCCCGGGTCAAGGAGCGGAGGCCGGAGCAAAAGCAGATAAGTGAGGGGAGAGGGGGAGGTATTTAGGGGGGTTTAGGTTGAGGAGGGGGATTGAGGGGGGTTTAGGTTGAGGAGGGGGGTTGAGGAGGGAGGTTGAGGAGGGTGGTTGAGGAGGGGGGTTGAGGTTGAGGATGGGGGGTTGAGGATGAGGATGGGGTGGTTGAGGAGGGACGATGAGGATGGGGGGTTGAGGAGGGAGGATGAGGATGGGGGGGTTGAGGAGGGAGGATGAGGGGAGGGTTGAGGAGGGAGGTGGAGGAGGGGGGTTGAGGATGAGGAGGGAGGTTTATGAGGGGGGTTGAGGTTGAGGAGGGGTTTGAGGAGGTGGGGTTGAGGGGGGGTTGAGGAGGGAGGATGAGGATGGGGGGTTGAGGAGGGGGGATGAGGGGAGGGTTGAGGGTGGAGGTTGAGGAGGGGGGTTAAGGATGGGGTGTTGAGAATGGGGGGGTTGAGGAGGGAGGATGAGGAGGGAGGTTTAGGAGGGGGTTGAGGTTGAGGAGGGAGGTTTAGGAGGGGGGTTGAGGTTGAGGAGGGGTTTAAGGAGGTGGGGATGAGGAGGGGGGTTGAGGAGGAAGGATGAGGAGGGAGGTTTAGGAGGAGGGTTGAGGTTGAGGAGGGTTTGAGGAGGTGGGGTTGAGGGGGGGTTGAGGAGGGAGGTGGAGGATGGGGGGTTGAGGAGGGGAGTTGAGGTTGAGGAGGGGGGTTGCGGATGGGGGTTGAAGAGGGAGGATGAGGATGGGGGAGTTGAGGAGGGGGTTGATGATGGGGGGGTTGAGGAGGGAGGTTGAGGAGGGGGGTTGAGGAGGGGGTTGAGGATGGGGGGGTTGAGGAGGGAGGATGAGGAGGGTTTGGGGATGAGGAGGGAGGTATAGGATGATGAGGGTGTTGAGGATGAGGAGGGAGGTTGAGGATGAGGAGGGGGTTGAGGATGGGGGGATTGAGGATGGGGGCATTGAGGATGAGGGGATTGAGGAGGGAGGTTGAGGATGAGGAGGGAGGATGAGGATGAGGAGTGGGGTTGAGGAGGGAGGTTGAGAATGAGGAGGGAGGTTGAGGAGCATGATAAGGGAGGGAGGAAGAGACACAGGGAAGGGAGAGGTTGGAAGAGACATAGAGAAGGGAAAGGGGAGAAGAGACACAGGGAAGGGAGAGGGGAGAAGAGACACAGAGAGAGAGGGGGACACAGAGGGCACAAGAGGGACACAGGGGGCAGCACATTTCCCACCCTCGAGTCACTCATTTTACCCAGTATTTTGTGGTAAAATAAGTGCTTCGGCTTATACTCGGGTCGGCTTATACTCGAGTATATATGGTATATGGTATTGTCGTTGTCTTGATTTGAGAACCTATTTCATCAACAATTAAAACTAAAACAGAAACTAAAAAAAATAAACTCACACCAATGCTATGCTGGTTACTTCCTGTATTTATAAAGCAATTTTTATTTAAATTGCCTGTCCGCAGTCCACTCCCCCGAGTAACTCGCTGCCATGGCCAGTCCCCATCTCAACCTCCCCCTTTCTCTTCACCTCCTGATCTGAGTTCTTCGGGTATATGTAAGCCCTCCCTATATTCTATCCAGGGCCCCCAGACCTCCAGATACCGTGGTATTGAGTCTTCCAGGAAATGTGTCATTTTTCATTAATAGCTATGTATTAAATCTTACTTATGACCGTTTGAAAGTCTAGTTTAATTTGATTTTTTGCCGCTAGACACATAAATTGCCACAGTTTGTTTAGAGAGTATGGGATTGCATCTATCGGGATCCCTAATAAGGAGGACTGAAGTTCTGCTTTGATTTGGGTATCAAACAAAGTTGTCGCTAATTGAGATAGTGTTCTCCCGATTACCTTAACTTTTGGGCACTCCAACCAAATGTGAAAGAAGGAGCCTCTCAAGTTTCACCCTATAAAACCATTTGGACTGGCTGTATGTTTCCATTCAGCAATTCTCTCTGGGGTTAAGCAAGTTCGATGTAGCACTTTAATCGCTGTTTCCAATAAACTCTGATTTAAGGAGCCTCTATAGATATTTCTCCAGGCTATATCCCATTTTTCCCGTTCCCAGTTCTGTTTCATATCTGCTTCCCAATACTTAATATATTTATATAGCTTTCATGGAAGCTGTAAATGTCATAGATGCCACTAATTATACCTTTCGCCTTCTGAAATTTGAGACAAATTTGCGATAGCCAAGTCCTTCTAGGAAGACCTTGGTCTCTGATTATGGAGTCTACAAAGCGCTTAAATCTACAAAGGTTAACGTGTTGGAAGGTTGAAGTTATCACTGATGGTTTAAATGCTCATAGGTTTGTCGTCCTCCATCCAGGCTCCTAGTCTAGCTAAACCCATGGTCCCCCACCAATGTAATGATTCCCTTCTAATGCCTTTGGGAGCTAGGGTCAGGTATGAAGGGTTTAAGAAAAGATTTGTATTTTTCCCCGCCCACCTCCAGCATTATATAATATGTTTAATGATAGGGTGTCTATTTTTCAGGATCAGGAATTGGGCTATAAAATATGATCTTCTATAAACACCCAGGCCGGTTGACGTACGGGTGAGTGGATGATGGGCATAAACGATAAATGGGCCACTCTATAGTATTTCCTTAGATCAGGACACTAGAGCCCCCCTTTTGACTTAATATATTTATATGCATAACTATTTTGTTAATTCTAGCCTGTTTATTTAGGGATGTTTACAGTTTTTGATAGAAATGTATGTATCTCTCCTGATGTTTGGTGGGATTTGTCTTTGTGGCCCCTGACTATCCTTATACTTCCAATCCTAACATGTATAATTCTAGATCTCAACTTTCTTGCCAGCCACGCATCAGGCTTGTTTGCTTTTGTAAAGAACTTGTGATCTGTGCATTTACAGGCCTTTTTGTTACGTTCTACCATTATTCCGTTTAACTCTATTCTAATTTTATCTATTTGCTATTTGTGATTGGTTCTTTTCGCCAGTCTGTCTAGTTCCTTTGTTAACTCTAATTCTTTAGCTCTTTGCCCCATTTTATGTCTTGAGACTATCTTAATGCATATGCCCCTTATGCAGGCTTTATATGCAGCCCAGACCCAGCCAATTCCTGTCTCTGATCCAGAGTTTGTTTAAAAAAAATAGTCAATAACCTTGACGATTTGGTTACTATGAACTGGGGAGGCCAAAAGCATTTCATTCACAAAAAGGGCTAATTATCAACACACATTATCACCTCACAACAGAACTAGATATGAATAGTTAAAATTATGTATTACTATCCCATAATGTTAAAGGGTTGAACATGCCATTTAAACACCGTAACACGTTCCTATCTCCTCTCCAGGCAGTGTCAAAATAAGCAGCAGTGCGAGTGTCTGTGTGACAGTGTCTGCCTGTCTGCATGCATATGTATCTGCCTGCGTGTCTGAGTGTGTGCCTGAGTGTGTGCCTGCCTGAGTGAGTGTATGTCTGCCTGCCTGAGTAAGTGTGTGCCTGCCTGAGTGAGTATGTGCCTGCCTGAGTGTATGCCTGCCTGAGGGAGTGTGTGCCTGACTGCCTGTTTGAGTGAGTATGTGCCTGCCTGAGTGAGTGTGTGTCTGCCTGAGTGAGTGTGTGCCTGCCTGAGTGAGCGTGTGTCTGCCTGTGTGAGTGTGTGCCTGCCTGCCTGAGTGTGTGCCTGAGCGTGTGCCTGCCTGAGTGAGTGTGCCTGAGTGAGTGAGTGAGTGCCTGCCTGAGTGATTGAGTGTTCCTGCCTGAGTGTGCCTGACTGAATACCATGTATGGTGGGAATGTAACAGAATTCATAGGTGGTGGTTAGATATCGGCCAGTTAGTCTCCAAGGTGTTGAATAAACAAATGATATGGTCTCCACAATTAGCCATCCTCCATATGAATCTGGAGAAATTGTCTCCAGCAGAAAGATACTTGACATGTCATATTTTACTGGTGGCAAAATACCTCATTGTAAAATACTGGAAGCATTCTGTGGTTCCAACAATCAGTGAATTGTGTAATGTCAATTTAAACAGGGAGTTGATGCATAATAGAAACTGTCTCACATCTCAGAGTTATGTTTGTTGTATTAACTGGTTGAAATGGGACATTTATAGGGAGTCTTTAAAATCATCTTAAAGTGATTCTTCCTATAGTAGAATATTAATGAAAGACGATCCCATTCCATACCCATTAGCATTATTCCATATGGCTATTAATAAAATAGTCCTATGGAGTAAATACCAAATCCTTTACGGTCTGTCTATATCTGAATCCCTACTATCTAACTTCGGAATTAATCTCTAATCCCTTTCTTGTAAGAAGTTATCAATTTTAGCAACCATAATCAGCTAATGACAGATACATAGTAGTAGTATAACAAAAGGAGTAGCACCTAATTGGTCTTTATGGAATTGATTTATTCTGATTTAAGAGTCAGAAGAGCGAAATAGTGAACAAGATGATGGAAATAAGTATCCTCCACTTAAATATATGGTGGACTGATAACGTTACTGTACCGTATGTTAAAGATGACTGTATATATGTGTATGTGTTTATGTATTGACCATCTATTTATGTATATATTTTTGTATGAATTTTTTGTCAATAAAAAAAAAACTGGGATTGGGGGAGGTTACAGGGCAATTATCTGGGGTTGGGGGCAATTCTCTGGGACTGGGGGGCAATTCTCTATGGTTGGTCGTGTAATTCTCTGGGGTTGAGTGGCAATTCTCTGGGGTTGGTGGAGGTCACGGATTAATTCTCTGGGGCTGTGGAACAATTCTCAGGGGCTGGGGAAGGTCATGGGGCAATTCTATGGGATTGGGGGTAATTCTCTGGGGCTGGGGTGCAATTCTATGGCATCGGGGGAGGTCAAGGGGCAATTCTCTAGGGCTTGGGGGCAATTATCTGGGGTTCGGGGCAATAATCTAGGGTTGGGGACAATTCTCTGGGGTTGGGGGGCAAACAAATGTGATCGGGGGAGGTCACAGGGCAATTATCTGGGGTTGGGGGCAATTCTCTGGGGCTGTGGGAGGTCATGGGGCAATTCTCTGGGGCTGCGGGGCAATTCTCTGGGGCTGGGGGAGGTGATGGGGCAATTCTCTTGGGCTGGGGGATGTATCACCTGGGATGTAGATAAAACAATCAGTGAATGAAGGGACAGAAACTTAAAGGAAAGGAAAGTGTCTGAAATCATGTGACTTTCCACAGTAGGGCAGACTTCAGGTGCTAACTGAGCATGTCTGTAAAATCCCCAGGCAAAATAGAAACATTGCATAAGATATGCTAATTTTCCCAGGGAATTTCTAGGGGTGTCAACATTGAGAGAAAACTCTTTGCAAAAGCAAGAAATTCAGCAAACTTCAGGCTAACAGTTTAATTGCCTACTTTCATGCAAAACATTTTTTCAGACACTATACATTCTCCTCAATCAGATGCATCCATAACCCAGCTCAATTTCATATACCTTTAACAGAACTGGAGCTGGTAGATATTTGGAGGGAAACACACCCTTTAGACCGGGAGTATGCTTTCTATTCCCATACGCACAATTCCTACTCCAGGATTGATTATTTGTTAATAAACTTAGCGTTGATAGAAAGCTCTAGAGAGGTTGGTATTAACCTGTGTGTATGGTCAGACCATTCGATAGTAAACTTGACTTGTAATCTTCACCTAAATACTAAACTCGATTACAGATGGAGGGTGAACAGAATTTTCATTTTTTACATGCACCATTGTAGAAAATTTACCCAATTATACAAATGTTTAATTGTGATTGTAACGGATCTCCTGGCACCCCGATCGGGTACCTCCGTTGATAGACGCGTCCTAGTTTGCGCCGAGGCCTACAAGCACCGCACCGGACACCTCAACCACCACAGACTCCACAACCGCCATAGTTTAGCAGGAGCCGCGCCGTCTTCCTTCCACCCTGTATGAATCTCCAGCATCCAGGACCGTGTGGGGAAGACCTCTCCTCCAAGGAGGACACATCAGGAACAAGCGTTTAGTAGTTACAGCTCAAGGGAGTATGCAAAAGCATAGCAATCCCCAGTATGATAGTGATCCCCTCTAAGAACGAGATGAGGCTACGTTTTGAAGGGTCAAGTAGAACTATTCTTTAATGACAGGGGATCTCCTTTTATGCAATGGTGCCCTCTGAAGGGCTACACCCACATAATTATCACAGCCAATTATATACATGGTTCAACCCCCAGGTCTCCTCCCCTCAGATAACAGGTAACACAATTAAAACAGACAAAATTTTAACCACATTCTGGATGTACCCCAAAAACAGGTGGTACACCTTTAAGTCCAGCACCGTTCAATATCTCTCACCCAGGGGAACAACATATTAAAAAAATGGCATGAATCAGACCAGGGGTTCAAAAGTTAGTAAAAGTATGTTTTTCACATAACACACAGACATGTCACATATCCCCCACACAATACACATATAGGACAATAGGTGTGGTCACCCCTCCCTGAGGCAACTTGATATAATCAGACAATGATTAAATCAGCCGTCTTTGTTCTTATCTGAGAATGAAAACAGTTTATACAATCGACTTTTCTTATCTGTAACAGGATTATCTATTAGCCTAGTAGCTTTGATATTCTGAGCCAATATATTCTGTAGAACATAAAACAACATATCTACAGTACAGCAATGTGATCATATTTTAACCAAGAATTAAATAATCATAAAACAGGGGTAAACAGTGATGGGTTCCATTACAGCTGGGGTCTGAGCGCACAAAACTACAGAATAGCGCTCAGATCCTCTTCACACAGTTCAATTGCCATGTAGCTAAAGTCTTTCCCATAGTCTTTCATTATATGAATGGGCTCCATGGCATAGCTTTCTGTGGTATCATGGTTCACACAGGGCAAGTACCGAATGACCCCCCTGTATGTAAAGGGCCAGAATGAGTGACATACACTCTGTTATGGCCGAATACTGTGTTTGAAGGGCAATATGTACCAGGGCCGTAGTCGCAGGGCAAAAGGGTGGCAAACAGTCCTCTCCAAGACAAAGTGGCGAAGGGCACTTCGTCACAGTGATATATTTTTCATTTCAATAATATAAGATGTTTTTTGTTTTTTTGAAGATAATCAAGAGATGTTATCTCTAACTAATTCAAGCTCCTGTGTTAAACATAAGAAGAAAAAGGTATGATTTTCTGTCGCGGTAGGTAGTAGGGAAATGTTACTAATGTTGCTAATTCACTAATGTGATATGATGTTCAATACATAGTGGCATCTACTTATAAATGTATTGGTGGTCACCAGAATCACACATATAGTTCTCAGCAGCGCGACCTTGCCAAAATCTGTTTGCAATGCAAAGTTAAAACTGCGGGCTCGCAAAGCTCTCCTTACGCTTGTGGAGATGAGCGCCTACCACCCTGTATGACTTAGGCAGGGAGCGCCAAAGGCGCTCACTGTGCTGGTGGAAATGAGCAACATAGGCTCTCATCCCTACGACCTCGTACAACTTAGGCAGGGAGCGCCGAAGGCACTCACTGAGCTGGTGGAGATGAGAACCGTAGGCACTCATCCCTACGACCCCGCACGACTTGCACATCATACCTACAACCCGCGGAACTACACATCAACACAAAACTCAAATACACAATTCAAAGTACGAGACCCGTAGCACTTTGAAAAAAATCACCTATAAAAAATTACGTCCCGTAATACTTACAAAAGGAAACCACCACTTAGAAAACTAAAATATGAGCCCAAAAAAATACGAACTTAACGGCCCACCACGCACATCGAAAAACACCAAAAACACACAAAATACTAACTAAAATACAAAAAAAATACACACACAGCAAGTGGGGTGGCAGCCAGGACATCTGGGAATATGGTTACATGCCTATTAAGACAATTTAAAGACTTTTGCCACTAGAAAATCCCCTAAGAAAGATAAAAAATGGCAGTCGAAAAAAATGAAAACGAGACTACATGACGCCTAAGTAGGCAAAACACTGGAAAGTGCATACGCCTTTTACACAGAACCGTACAAGCTACTAAATACACTATTAGAAAGGACGCTAAATGCTCCACACCCCCGTAACACATACACAATCGCAGCCATTTTACAACACTAACTGCAAACTAATGACATTACCTTTAGAAAATGCGGAAGTACACAGCTAAACAAATGGTTTCTCCTGGCGCACACAGTCTATTTACACTACACACTGCACACATTGCGGACACTTACACCTCAGCTCACCAAGAGTGCAAATCTACCTTGTATGCTGCAGGAACATCAAAACAGATTGTTAGCCCTTTTGCATATTGCTTCCTGCATATATTAATTACAAATAGGTAAAGTATATTAATTTATAACTTTACAAACTAATTAATTAACGTTACAAAATACATAGACAGAAAAAAAAAGAATCACAATAAACGCTAATGTCTCTCAGCGCCTGCCTCACAAGCAGTGCCAACGGTGTTTAGAGGAACACAACTACACCAGGGGAGAGGCTCGCTGACAAAAGGCCATCAGTGCAAAACTTGCAATTAGCACCAAAGGTCCTATGATAAACAAAAATACACCAACAAAGAGGCTTGCAATCAGTGCCGAAGGTACTCAGGAAACCATAAAACTTAATTTGTGTACCAAACAGCATTACCTGCCTTACAATTCTATTGCCGTCATTTTTTGATGGGCAAGTCGCTAGTATAAAATAAAGATCATTCCACCAAGGCAATCAGTAATATATGCTGCTAATCCATGGCTACTGTTAGAAATCTTGTAAGGCTGACTCGTAGCTGCACACATTTTAATAAGCAAATTTGCAGAGCTATGCCATGGCCCCCACTAAAAAATGCTGTAACACTTAATGACTAGGGTTTTTTAGCAGGTGCTATCTACCTCTAACATGTATACACAACCTGCCTAAAGTATTCCCATAGGAGACTCTGAAGATGTGAGTGAATGGAAAGCTTGAAGATGTAGAGTGAATGAAAAGCCCTGGTGCAAAACATTTTTGTTGCGGCCCCCCTAGCACGCGGGATGGTGGTTGGGGAATACTCACATGCATATATATATATATATATATCACATATTATAATTGTCTAACTGCGATTCGTCGTCACGCTTCAGACGAATCGCAGTTTGACAATTATAAAGTGCTGCGCATTGCGCAGAGCGCGGCGTGAGCCGCGCTCTGCGCAGAGCGCGGCACGAGCCGCGCATGCGCAGAGCGCGGCGCCAGCCGCGCTTGCGCGCAGCGCAGCCCGACACAAGAGTGAAGAAGAGGGGGGGTAGAGGCACAGAGGGAGAGTGGGGAAGAGGGGAGGGAGAGTGGGGAAGAGAGGCACAGAGGGAGAGTGGGAAAGAGGGGGGGGAGAGGCACAGAGGTAGAGTGGGGAAGACGGAGAGTGGGGAAGAGGGGGGGAGAGGCACGGCACAGAGGGAGAGTGGGGAAGAGGGGAGGGAGAGTGGGGAAGAGAGGCACAGAGGGAGAGTGGGGAAGAGGGGGGGGAGAGGCACAGAGGGAAAGTGGGGAAGAGGGAGAGTGGGGAAGAGGGGGGGGAGAGGCACGGCACAGAGGGAGAGTGGGGAAGAGGCACAGAGGGAGAGTGGGGAAGAGACACAGAGGGAGGGGGAAGAGACACAGAGGGAGGGGGGAGAGACACAGAGGGATAGGTGGGAAAGAGACACAGGGGAGGTAGAGGAGGGGGGAAAAGACACACGGGAGGGAAATGGGGGGGGGGAGAGGGGAACAGACACAGGGGGAAGGGGGAAAGAGACACCGGCCAGGGGGGAACAGGCACAGAGGGAGAGGGGGGAAGAGACACAGGGGGGAGAGATACAGAGGGTGAGGGAGGAAGAGACACAGAGGGAAAGGGGGGAAGAGGTACAGAGAAAGGGGGAAAGAGGCACAGAGGGGGGGGACAGAGGAAGGGGTGAAGAGACACAGTGGCGAGTCACACAGAGAGAGGCGGGGGAAGAGGCACAGAGGGAGAGGGTGGAAGACACAGAGGGTGAGGGGGAAGAGACAGGGAGGAAGAGGCACAGAAAGAGGAGGGGGAAGAGACACAGGGGAGTGAGAGGAGGGGGAAGAGACACAGGGGAGAGAGTGCAGGGGGGAAGATACACAAGGGAGGGAAATGGAGACACAAGGAAGGCCGGAACAGACACAGGGGGAGGGGGAAAGAGACACAGGCCAGGGGGGAACAGACACAGGGGAGGGTTGGGGGAGACAGAGGGGGGGGAAGAGATGCATGGGAGGGAGAAGGGGGAAAGAGACACAGGGGAGGAGTTTAGAGACACGGGAGGGAGAGGGAGGTAAAAACACAGGGGGGCAGGAGATACAAAGGAGGTAGACGAGGTGGAAGGAGACACAAGGGAGGGAGAGGAGGGGGGAAATAAGACACAAGGGAGGAAGTAGACAGAGGGAGAGACTCGCAATGAGCTCCAAAGGGGCTCATTGCAAGGCCTGTGATGAGCGCCAAAGGCGCTCATCACAAGGCCAGTAAAGTAGAGGGGGAGAGGCTTACATTGTGTGGCAAACAGCATTGCCAGGCTTCAGTTTTTATTGCCGTCATTTTTGACGGGCAAGTCGCTAGTATATATATATTGTAACAAAATCATTGATGGAGTATACGTGGGAGAGAGACTGAGCAGAGCCCTGTGTCCACTAAGGGAAGAAAGGGTTAACACATCAGGCTAATCAAGCAGGCCAGCTGGGTTC
This sequence comes from Discoglossus pictus, assembly GCA_027410445.1. Taxonomy (NCBI): domain Eukaryota; kingdom Metazoa; phylum Chordata; class Amphibia; order Anura; family Alytidae; genus Discoglossus; species Discoglossus pictus. Next base: position 270,695,187 of record CM050164.1, read on the forward strand.
CACCTTTAAAGGTATGATTAGCACCCAGCTGAGGAGGAGAGCTCAGTCTGAGCTAGACAGAGGATGCCAGAGCCTGCTGTGGAAATCCCCTGCTACAAGGGAGACTTGATATCCCGAAAGCTTTTGTTTTGACTTTTGTTTTGTGTGAACTTTATCTTGCATAGTGAGGGAACTACAGCCAATAGTAAAGTCAGTGCTTCTATTAGAAGCTAGTATTTTGTTTTATACCATTTATGTTGTTTTGCTACACTCAAATAAATACTGCTGATATTTTAAAAAGGGCTCCTGAGTACTCCATTGTGGTGCCGGATACAAGGGCACGAACCCTGAGTGTGACAGCAGCGTTATCACAATATATATATATATATATATATATATATATATATTTAGATTTAGATTTATACACATATATACACAAACACACATGCATATAAATATATATTAATAAATAAATATAAATATATATATATATATATATATATATATATATATATATATACTAGAAATTTGCCAGAATAACTGATTTGCGTTTCCTGGTTTACCTAAGAGAATGTCTTGTAATTCTACACCTCGCATTTTACTGACAAGACATGGATTTACGTATTTCAAGTGAGAAAAGTAATTTAATGAGTGAACTCAATCGAATACAAGTGAAACTTTACTGAAAAAAACTCCTGCAGTTGAAATGACATAGTTTCTTAAATTACATAGCTGGATTTAAATGAGGCCCTATGCTTTCAGCTCCATTTTTCAGACATCTACCAATTTTTTTAATCTATCATGTATCTCAACTATCCTTCCTCTTTACTTCTGAATAAAAAATAGTATTCCCATCAAATAATTTTTTACCATATATTACCATATACATACAGTATATATACATAACTTATTTTTATTTATATAGCACATTCTTCCATAGTACAAAATTGCAAAAACATAAAAAACAGTATAGTTTAGCAAAATACAGAATACCAGAACAGTATAAAAAAACAATAAGAATAGTTGTAGTACAAGGAGGTTAAGATAGGAACATTAGAAGAAGTGTGTTGCTGAATAGGGCCTCCATTCAATTGCAAGCTTTCATACCGGACGTAAGTCTGCTGGTTTGAAACTTGCAACAGTTACAGAGCGATTCAATTGAACAAGCCTGCAGTTACCTGGCTGAAAGTCTAAACCGTAACCATGCACCTGTAAGTAGCATTTCAGAGCATGATCATGATCAATTAAGCAAGGCTGTAACTACCGATTTAGAAACAGCCAATAGTAAATGAGACCGTCATCATGACATCAGTAAAACATGTAAATGTCAATCAATTAGCTTTTAGAAGTCCGATATGCTATAGGACTCGCAATCCGGTAATGTATAAAATAATAAAAATGAATGACGATACTGTTCTAGTCCATGTGCTTGGCCTGATATGTATTAGCTACTTGATTACTAAGATTGATATAACACAGAAATGAAACGTAAAAAAATAAAACAAATTTAATAGCAGATTTGTGAGCTTGAGACTGTTGTGCAATTATATATAACTAGCGACTTGCCTATCAAAAATGACGGCAATGAAATGTTGAGGCTGGGAAAGCTGTTTGTCACACAATGTGAATCTCTGCAACTCTTAACCTTTTAGTTATTTATAAAGAAGTACCAAAATTAGAATAAATGTATTTATTTTTTTAACATGCAACTTGTATTTCAACAACTGTTAAAACATTATTTTAAAAATGTTTTAACCTTTGTAATTGTGAGTTATGCAGTAATAATATGACAATGGATCAGTTTTGTATAAATCAGTATTATAAGCTATTGCATATTGCTTTTTAACATATACCTTGTTTTGTTTTTTTCTTGTTTTTTTGTTTTAGAAAATGTATTCATATAAATACGTCTTATACAGAAAAAATAGAAATAAGACGAATATAACAATATGTTTTCAATATACAGAGACAAGTAACAGAAAAACATAAACAATACAAATGCAGAATCTTATTATCCCAACCTACTTCTAATTATATTACTAAGATCTGAACAGACAAAAAAAAAGAAAAAAAAGAAGCTGTCATGGAGACATTACCAGGAGAACACCAACATCCACATATTCTCTAGCTTATAGCAGATATTGGTCCCAAAGCTGCCATTTTATCAAATGAGTGGCTTTAAGATTTTTATCCCATGCATTATCGGACGATTCTATTTTTATCATCTCCCTATTATTTGAGACGACATTCTCTAATTCTTTCCAGGAAGGTACCTGTGGTTGTTTCCAATATTTCAAAAGTAACCATTTAGCAATAAGGCATATGTGTGATATTAAATATCTTTCCCCTAAAGGAAATCTTTCCATTTGCGTATGTAAAATAAATACTAGAGGATTGCAGATAATTGTTTTGCCCACAAGAGTCGATAATTCTTGACTTAATCTCATCCAGAATTTTTTTATTTTTTTGCAGTCCCACCACATGTGGAGGGTTGTGCCTGGTAGTCCACATTGTTTCCAGCATAGGCCATCTACATTATTATATATTTTTTTAAATTTATTAGGAACATAGTACCATCTATGTATTAGTTTTACCATCATTACATTATATGAGGAATTGATTGATGAGTTCTTAACCGTATTAAATATTTTAGACCAGTCTTCTTCTGAGATTGTAGTTTTCATATCATCTTCCCAGGCTAGTATTCCCAGGCTTTTGTCCAAGGGAATATTTTCATCAATTATATTACTAAATTTAGAGAATATATGAGACGATTCACCCTTAAATAAATATTCCTCCATTATCCACATTTTGTTCATGTTAGTAGTCTTATATCCTAACAATCTAAGATACCTCTTTAAGCATTCATAATCTAACCACGTTAACTTATCTATATTGAATTTCTCTTTAATTATTTTCAGCTCCAATAGACTACCTTTATCATATATGTCCCCCACTTTTCTAATGTTATGTGTTTTTAGTAGTGACAAAATTTATCTGTTCGAGTTGTTATTAATAAAATCTATTGGTGCTGCCAGAGAAGGAGATTGTACTAATGATAGTTTGGTTTTATTTTTATGCCATACATTAATAATGTTTTGGATATTAGGGGGTAAATCTGAATTTCTTTTCTTTTTATACTTATCCGTCCATAATATATTTATTATAGATGAGTCTCCCCATAGGGCCTCCTCTATTTTTAACCATCTTGGGGTATTTTGTACGTAGTTATATCCCGCCACTTGTGTAAGTATAATTTTTACGTTTAAATCTTTAATAGAAGGGGAGCTTAATCCCCCTTTCTCGAATTTCTTACATATTATGGTTTTCTTCACTCTTGGTTTTTTCCCCTGATATATAAAGTCGTCTAATGCTTCTTGAATAATTTTAATATAATAAGCATTAGTATTTTGCCCGGAGGCACCGCATAATATAGGTAATTTTAGGGATTAGACTCATATTTACTGCATTTATTCTAGTTATCCATGATAAATGTAGGGGTCTCCAATCATTCAATATTTTCCTAATTTGTTTCAGTGTTTTGCTATAGTTGTCTTTAAAAATATTGTTTAGGTGACCAGAGAATCTTATACCCAGGTGTACTATATGGGAGGAATTCCATCGATATAAGTATAGGTTCGCTAACCTATTTTTTTCTTCTAATGATATGTTACAGGTAATTACTTCAGATTTCTGTTGATTTATCTTAAAGTAAGAGAATTTACTGAATTCTTCAAGAGCAGTCTGCAGGGCTCTACAGGAAAGTTCTGGATTTGTTATTGTTATTATAATGTCATCAGCATATGCCATTATCTTGTATTCCTCCTTCCCTATCTCAATTACTTTAATTTCTGATGATTCTCTGATAGTTATCAGTAGAGGTTCAAGGAATAAGATAAAAAGAAGGGGAGATAGCGGGCAACCTTGACGAGTGCCATTAGTTATTAAAAATTTGCCCGAACTAAATTGTGGAGATGATATATGTGCTGTAGTGTTTAAATACAAGGCTTTTACTGCCGATGAGGCGAAGCTTCCCAAGCCAAATCTCTCAAAAACACTATCCAAGAAATCCCACCTGACCCTGTCAAAGGCCTTCTATGCGTCCAATGACAGGGTCAGGGAAGGGATCCTCTTTTTCTTTACAAAGGCCAAGATGTCAAGGAGACGTCTGGTATTATCCGACGATTGTCTATTAGGGATAAATCCTGTTTGGTCCGGTTCTATTAGTGTAGGGATGATCTTACTTAATCTATTCGCCAGAATTTTAGAATACATTTTTATGTCAACGTTAATTAAGGAAATTGGGCGATAGTTTTTATATTCTTCAGGGTTTTTTCCCTGTTTCAATATATTAACTATTTTTATTTCCGTTAATTCTGATGGTATTACCCCTTCCCGTTTGATTTCATTATAGAGATCGCATAAAATTCCATTCAATTCCTTAGTAAGATATCCATAGAATAAATGATCAAACCCATCTACCCCAGGTGTTTTATTTTTTTAAATTTTAGACACAATTTCCATTATCTCTACCCTTTCTATTTGTTTATTCAGGTAGCTAAGTTGTTCTTCCGATACTTTGGGAAGCTTTATCTTATTCAAGTATTGTTTGATCTCTTTTATTCCTGGTTTATCTACTTGATGATCTTTCTCTAAGTTGTATAAATTGCTATAATATTCCTGGAATACCGCTCCTATCTTATCTGGATGAGATTGCGGAACGTTGTTTAGATCTAGAATTTTTACAATATTATTTTTAATATACTGTTTCTTCAATTTATTGGCCAGGAATTTACCTGCTTTACCCCCTTCAAGAAATTGTGTCCGCTGAAATTTCCATATTATTTTGTCAGATTGTAGTTGAAGAATTTTTTGTATTTTGGTATTTATGTCTTTTATTGCCTTGCTATTCTCTTTATTTGGTGTCACTCTGAAAATATCTTTCATTTTATTTAATTCTATATAAAGTGATAAAGAAAAAATGATGATCTATATTAGTAGTATCCTGGGTGCTTTACACCCCTTAATATATCAAAAAAGATTATGTAAAAAAAGAAAAACACTTTATTGGATACTATTGATCCGAAAACTACGCCGATTAAAATGTATGGACATAACGTATAGATGCTCCAATCATATAGAGTATGAATTGTGAAATATTGTTGGATTCTGTATTCATACCATAAATTGTGCTGCAAAATCCTCATAAATCAGAATATACTGATACTCCTGTTAATACAGGATATACTGATAATCATAGGATAGTGCAGCAATGTGTAAAAAATGTGAGTATCTATATATAAAAACTGGTATACATAAAAATGAAATCTGATACCTTAGAAAGTACTTGAATAGACTGAAAGTAAATACAATCATAAATGGATGGCTCTAAAGATTCACTATAGCATGGAATATTTCAAAAAGAGAATAGCACTATTGGATATGAGCTACACAACACACATATAGCAATATACTTGCTGTTCAGTAGTAAAAGCTCTCCAATATAATTCTCCATAGACTCTCTATTGTCAATGAATCATAAGGATATTGAATATATCAATATATGAATGAAGTGATGATTGAGCCAATATAATTATAAAAAGGAAAAAATACACTCCTAAGAGTGTTTGTACTTAACTTCCAGTGTTCTAAGGTTCAGAAGGTTGCGAAAAGTGATGCCAACAGGCCGTTTCGTCTCTCCACGGGGACTTTTTCAAAGGCTTTTCTATATAAAGTGTCCTTAACGATTTGCCTCTTAGCCTTTGCATTTCAGCTGATTTTGAGATGAATATACCCCTAATATATGCTTTATACGCACACCATAGGGTTATATCCGAATTAACGGACATCTTATTGATTTTAAAAAATTCTATTGTTTCCTTTTTTAAACATGTAACAAATTCTTCATTTTTTAGGAGCCAAGGATCCATCCTCCAACTAACTTTTCCCTCCCTATTATTTAGATTCTTATCTTGTATAACTAATTCGTTTAAGGAATGATCTGACCACGGGGTAGGTCGAATGTTTATCTTTTTAATTACTTTTAAAGTTGGAAGATCCGTTAGTATATAATCGATTCTAGAAAATGAATTGTATCGATGTGAAAAATGAGTATATTCACGTACACCTGGGTGTAAGATCCTCCATGGGTCCATCAAGTTATTGTTCTCTTTTACTTTAGAGAATGCTTTAGAAAGATGGTTTATATGCGATACAAATTTATTTGGCCCAGCTATTTGTTTATCTAACTTATCATCCAATATAGTATTAAAGTCGCCATAAACTATTAACAGGCCTCCTTTGATTTTATTCATCTCTTTAAGAAGGTTTTTAAGAAACCTTATTTGTCCTTTATTTGGTAAATAAACATTAACCAGTGTTGTTAAAAACCCATCAATCTTTCCGGTCCATATTATATATCTACCCTCTGGGTCAATCTTACTCCTTTCTTCTGAAATTTTTAAATTATTTAAAAAAAAAATAGAGACCCCTTTTGATTTATTCTTAAAGATAGAATCTACTCTAGTTAAGAATTTTTTATTATTCATATATTTTAAATTTTCCTGTTTTAGGTGTGTTTCTTGCAAGCATAGGATTTCAGCATTTAATTTATTATACTCTAGAAATGCTGTTTTTCTTTTTGTTGGAGAATTGAGACCATTCACATTATGTGAAATTATTTTTATTTGCATTTTACTTTATTAAAAAAGGTACCAAAGTATATGTATGTGGTGTTCCCTGGGTGTCTCCATGGCTCGAAAAAACAAACAAAACAAAACATAAAAATCCTAAACACCAGCTGCAAACTAAACGGATGTCAGCTGATATATAGCAAGGCGAATTAGATTTTGGGAAGTCAAAATGTATCGCCCTATTTCTGAGCGAGGGGATGGGGTCTATGGTACAGATCTAATACATATAACTTCAGGAGGAAAGGTATATATAATACTTCATTTCACACTTCCCTAAGAGGAGACTTTTACTCCCCGGACAGCTAAGAAGAAAAGTCTTCTTAACTATGAAGTATAACTTTGTCTATTTTGTTTAATACTTGTTAATACCTGTCATACTTGATTTATTCGAAATGTTGACTTTCCAGTTAAATATAGATCTATGTTTACTACCTTCTAGTTGTCCGGAGAGAAAAAGGATCCAATAGAGGAGTTACATTTACTAGTATATATTTTATAAATATTACTAATAATTATCCGTATATATAACCATTTTTTATATTATTTAGATTTTCTGATATTATTGTATAGTATTGATTATATTTTTCATTCGAGAGGGATTTACTTAGGGGGGTTCACGCATAGTGAATGTATCTAATCCTAATTTTTATCTAATCCAAGATTTATGTGTTTTCCCTTAAAATTTTGTGCTATATATATTATACTTTTACGCATTATTACTAAATTCTACTTTTATTTCTTTTCTTTTTTTCCTTTCCCTTTTCCCTTTTCTACAATTTTTTTTTTTATTCGATAAGGAAAGAATGGGATTATTTACCCCCTCAATCTATGAAATTATATTTTACGTGTATGTGTTTCTTATTTTATCTTAAACCCAAATAACTATAATTCTTTACAAATAATATGTCTCTTGTGTTATGAGTGTTTCTTGTTTTGTCTTAAACCCATTTAATCATAACTCTTCACCACGACTAAATCCCTTGTGTTAAGGAAATATATCCTCTTTCTCATACCTCTCTAATTGATAGATTTCTTTAAAATTTCAAAAAAAAACCTTAGTGTTGATATATGATCCCCATATTGCCCTTTACTTTACTTTTAGATTACTATTCTATACTTTCTCTAACCATTTAAATATACTTCACTACTCCTGAGCTTGGGTACCACTGACCCTATTTTACAGTTTCCAGAGATTATTTCTTATATTTTTTCCAGTCCAAGTTTCCTGCTCTCAGTTCCAATTTTTTAGTAACCTCCATATTACCCTCTATATGTATATCCCAAACTTTTAATAATTCTATAGTTTCTTGAACTGAATTTATTTTAATCCACTTTAAGTCTTTATAAATTAATAAGCCTACTGGCTGTGCCCATTTATATCTGATTTCTTTTAGCCTGAGAGCTCTAGTTATTTGGAGAAATTCCTTTCTTTTCCCCAGCGTATGAGCGGATAGATCTTGAAAATTTTTTATATTCTCATATGGATGATCTAGCTGTTTCTTTAAAAAGGCATTTTTCAGAGCAATTTCTTTTGAAGGTAAATAGTGTAATTTCAATATAATGTCTCTGGGGGTAGATTTGTCCATCAATTTGGCCAATGGGAGTCTATGTAGTGCATCCATTTTCCATTGATCTTTCTGCACCTCCGGGGCCAAATAGTTGAACAGTCCTTTAACATGTGACTCCAAGTCATCTCCTTGGACCACTTCTGATATCCCCCTTATGCGCACATTTTTTTTTCTAGATCGATTCTCCAGGTTATCAACTTTGGAAGAAAGTTCCTCGATTTTATTTTCTAAAGAGGTTACGTATTTAGAAATTGCATTATTGTCCGTTATAATTTTGTCGAAGATATTTTCATTAGCTTCAATTCTTTGTGTCATACTATTGATAGATTTAATGATGTTAGACATTTGTTTTGAGAAATCACTGGTCAAATTGACTTGAAATTCTTTTAGAATAGACTTTAACTTAGAGCACGTAAGTATCTCCTCTCCTTGAGTGGAATTATCTTCCAAATTTCCATGACAGAATTTTTCCGGGGTTTGATTTTCTATCAGGTCTGAGCTAATGTCTCCATGAGATGAGTCTGAAATTGTCGCTTTATTTCTAGGGGAAAAGAAGCTTGTTGATTTTGCTGGATCTTTTACTTTCTCCTTCAATTTTGTTTTATTAGCTGTATTACTTTTTTTATTTGACATAATTAGATCTCTTATAAACTTTCCAGTAGATATAGACTTTCAAGCAGAGAATAGGAGAGTTCTTTATTTTGAGAGTTAAATTTTCCTGAGGATCAGAGGAGACAATGCAACCAATGGATACCCTTTTATAGTGTAACTTATTTTAATGCCCAGAGCTTATCTTACACTTATCTTGAGCTATCAAGCTTTTAGACATTTATAGCTCTTAACAAGGGGCTTCTCTTTTCCTTCCCTTTTTCCCTCCTTTTTTCTTCTTTTTTTTTCTCCTTTTTTCCTTTTCTTTCTTTCTTTTCTTTTTTCCTTCCCCCTTTCTCCCCTTTCTCCTTTCTTTTTCCTTTCCTCTTCCTTCTTTTTCGCCTTCTTCTCCCTTTTGCCTTTTTCTTCCCTTTATCCTTTTCTCTCTCTTTTCTTTCTCCTTTTGTTCTTTTTCCTTTACTTTCTGCTTAATTATATATAGAGAATATATCTTTAAAGGAGGATTAAATTTCTTTCTCTATCAGAGAAATATGGGGAGTACATCTTAATCGATGTTCATATCTGCAGCCTTTCATATAAAGATTGACAGATTTCACAGTGATTGTTTTCACTGTGAGCGCTTATATATACACTTTGTTCTTCAAATATTTGTTTCCCTTAATCCCAGAGATATCAGGCACAAGTTGTCTTTCAGTTTTTTGAGTTTGGAGAACTAATTATAATTCCCCAAAATCTTAGCATATGAGCTATATGGTAGCTGTCTTTTGGGAAGTGTTCTTAAGCCAATATTATTCCCATTCCTTTATGTCCTCAGCCTGAGGTGTGAATAATATCTTAGGTTCCAATTACATTGTATCCCAAAATAAAGTTTATGCGTCTCTGCAGAATAGTAAGCTGTATAAGCCACAGCCAAGCCACTTACCCTTCCTCCAGGACAGGCCCTGCATAAGAGTCCGGCTCAGAGCCCCATCACTCCTCCCTCTGTTCCACAATGGAACTCTTTCGGCTCTGAGTCAGTTGGGAGCTCTTGCGAAATAAGTCAATAGGTAGGTAATAAATAGATAATACATTTTATGCCGGCTCTGCTGGCTATATCACACTGTTTCAGTGTTAGCTCACCGGGAAACTGTTACTGCAGCGTCAGGCCTACAGGCCACAAGAGTCTTCTCTGCGTCTCCGCTCCCGTTACCGCTGTCTGTTTCGTGGGGTTTTCCTTTTTATTTTTATTTTTCTCGGGACTCTATATCGCGTCACTCCCCGGTAATAATTACCTCTTGGCTCTGTTTTAGTCTAAGGGAGCCCGTCCTGAGAGAGGGGGGGGGGGTTATGTGGCTGTTCCCAGGGAGGGTGCGTACAAATGCAAAAGCCTGAATAGCTAGTAGGTTGTATGCAGTTGCTATTCTGATATCTCCATGTGGAAAGGAGCGCATTTCTCTGGAGTCTGCTCCCATGAAATCTGCCACTGCAGTCTCACTCTGACGTGTGCATCACTTCCGGTACACCCGCGTAACACATTCACAGCCATTTTACAACACTAACTGCAAACTAATAACATTACCTTTAGAAAATGCGTAAGTACACAGCTAAACAAATGGTTTCTCCTCGCGCACACAGTCTATTTACACTACACACTGCACACATTGTGGACACTTACACCTCAGCTCACCAAGAGTGCAAATCTACATTGTATGCTGCAGGAACATCAAAACAGATTGTTAGCTCTTAAGCATATTGATTCCTGCATATATTAATTACAAATAGGTAAAGTATATTAAATTATAACTTTACAAACTAATTAATTAACGTTACAAAATACATAGACAGAAAAAAAAAAGAATCACAATAAACGCTAATGTCTCTCAGCGCCTGCCTCACAAGCAGTGCCAACGGTGTTTAGAGGAACACAACTACACCCGGGGAGAGGTTCGCTGACAAAAGGCCATCAGCGCAAAACTTGCAATTAGCACCAAAGGTCCTATGATAAAAAAAATACACCAACAAAGAGGCTTGCAATCAGCGCCGAAGGTACTCAGGCAACCATAAAACTTAATTTGTGTACCAAACAGCATTACCTGCCTTACAATTCTATTGCCGTCATTTTTTGATGGGCAAGTCGCTAGTATAAAATAAAGATCATTCCACCAAGGCAATCAGTAATATATGCTGCTAATCCATGGCTACTGTTAGAAATCTTGTAAGGCTGACTCGTAGCTGCACACATTTTAATAAGCAAATTTGCAGAGCTATGCCATGGCCCCCACTAAAAAATGCTGTAACACTTAATGACTAGGGTTTTTTAGCAGGTGCTATCTACCTCTAACATGTATACACAACCTGCCTAAAGTATTCCCATAGGAGACTCTGAAGATGTGAGTGAATGGAAAGCTTGAAGATGTAGAGTGAATGAAAAGCCCTGGTGCAATACATTTTTGTTGGGGCCCCCCTAGCACGCGGGATGGTGGTTGGGGAATACTCGCATGCATATATATATATAAATACACATATATAAATATATATATATATATATATATATATATATATTGTAACAGAATCATTGATGGAGTATACGTGGGAGAGAGACTGAGCAGAGCCCTGTGTCCACTAAGGGAAGAAAGGGTTAACACAGCAGGCTAATCAAGCAGGCCAGCTGGGTTCCACCTTTAAAGGTATGATTAGCACCCAGCTGAGGAGGAGAGCTCAGTCTGAGCTGGACAGAGGATGCCAGAGCCTTCTGTGGAAATCCCCTGCTACAAGGGAGACTTGATATCCTGAAAGCTTTTGTTTGGACTTTTGTTTTGTGTGAACTTTATCTTGCATAGTGAGGGAACTACAGTCAAGAGTAAAGTCAGTGCTTCTATTAGAAGCTAGGATTTTGTTTTGCACCATTTATGTTGTTTTGCTACACTCAAATAAATACTGCTGATATTTTAAAAAGGGCTCCTGAGTACTCCATTGTGGTGCCGGATACAAGGGCACGAACCCTGAGTGTGACAGCAGCGTTATCACAATATATATATATATATATATATATATATATATTTAGATTTAGATTTATACACATATATACACAAACACACATGCATATAAATATATATAAATAAATAAATATATATATATATATATATATATATATATATATATATATATATATATATGTGCTAGAAATTTGCCATCATAAATGATTTGCATTTCCTGGTTTAACTAAGAGAAAGTCTTGTAATTCTACACCTTGCATTTTACTGACAAGAAATGGATTTACGTATTTCAAGTGAGAAAAGTAATTTAAGTAGTGAACTCAATCGAATACAAGTGAAACTTTACTGAAAAAAACTCCTGCAGTTGAAATTACATAGTTTCTTAAATTACATAGCTGGATTTAAATGAGGCCCTATGCTTTCAGCTCCATTTTTCAGACATCTACCAATTTTTTTAATTTATCATGTATCTCAACTATCCTTCCTCTTTACTTCTGAATAAAAAATAGTATTCCCATCAAATAATTTTTTACCATATATTACCATATACATACAGTATATATACATAACTTATTTTTACTTATTTAGCACATTCTTCCATAGTACAAAATTGCAAAAACATAAAAAACAGTATAGTTTAGCAAAATACAGAATACCAGAACAGTATAAAAAAAACAATAAGAATAGTTGTAGTACAAAGAGGTTAAGATAGGAACATTAGAAGAAGTGTGTTGCTGAATAGGGCCTCCATTCAATTGCAAGCTTTCATACCGGACGTAAGTCTGCTGGTTTGAAACTTGCAACAGTTACAGAGCAATTCAATTGAACAAGCCTGCAGTTACTTGGCTGAAAGCCTAAACCGTAACCATGCACCTGTAAGTAGCATTTCAGAGCATGATCATGATCAATTAAGCAAGGCTGTAACTACCGATTTAGAAACAGCCAATAGTAAATGAGACCGTCATCATGACATCAGTAAAACATGTAAATGTCAATCAATTAGCTTTTAGAAGTCCGATATGCTATAGGACTCGCAATCCGGTAATGTATAAAATAATAAAAATGAATGACGATACTGTTCTAGTCCATGTGGTTGGCCTGATATGTATTAACTACTTGATTACCAAGATTGATATAACACAGAAATGAAACGTAAAAAAAATAAAACAAATTTAATAGCAGATTTGTGAGCTTGAGACTGTTGTGCAATTATATATAACTAGCAACTTGCCTATCAAAAATGACGGCAATGAAATGTTGAGGCTGGGAAAGCTGTTTGTCACACAATGTGAATCTCTGCAACTCTTAACCTTTTAGTTATTTATAAAGAAGTACCAAAATTAGAATAAATGTATTTATTTTTTTAACATGCAACTTGTATTTCAACAACTGTTAAAACATTATTTTTAAATATTGTTAACATTTGTAATTGTGAGTTATGCAGTTATAATATGACAATGGATCAGTTTTGTACAAATCAGTATTATAAGCTATTGCATATTGCTTTTTAACATATACCTTGTATTTGAATGACTCTTAAACTTTTGTAACAATATTAACATTTCCAATAGTTATGTATGAGTAATATAACAACTTTTCAACTAAGTATGAATGAGTAAAGTAAACCATTAAATAATACTTTGTAACCTGCAACTTGTATTTAAAGTATTTAAACCACCAAGGTATTGAATCCAGAGGTAGGCAAACAGACCCCCCCCCCCCAGTAAAACTTATCCAATTGTGTCAAAGAGGGAATTTTTTTTATTCCTTCCTGACCCCATTAACTGGCAATCAGATTAGTCCCTGGATGAATCCTCACAATTGTATTATACATTTCAATGTAGCAATAAATAATGATCCTCATACTGACATGAACACTTAATTATATAAAATAAAACCTTTTTTCCAACCTTGTAAAATACAATTCTAACAGTGCAAACATTAACGTAATGTAATAACATGTAGTATATTTTTATCATAATGCATTGATCCTAAATATTTAATCCAGAGGAGGGCAAACCCATTGCAACTTAGCCAATTATGTCAAAAGGGGGAGAAAAAAAAGATGCCTTCCTGACCAGAGTAACTGGCGATCAGATTACTCCCTGGATCAATACTCTGTATTTAATTATACATTTCAATTTTGCAATTACTGATCATCCTTCTAGTAACATGAAACATTAATAACATACAATGACTCAACTTTTCACTCCTTGTAAAATACAATTCTAACATTACAAATCCCAATCAAAACAATCCCGGCAGAAGAACACTTCCAAGACCCTGTTTATTTTATTTTATTTTTTAATTTATTTTTGTAGTTCTTGAAAATGGCACATAGAGTATCCTATGTGAAATAGTGGTCCTCTAAATAGAGACCACCAGACATAAAAGTTCTCTATGTGTTTTGCCATTTTAGAGAGTTTCTTATTGAAATAATGTTCCTCTAAAAAGAGTCCAAGTGACATTAAATTTCATCCTCAAAATAAAACCACTGTTATTTATGTTTACAAAACCTCATAGTACACAATGTTTTTGGTAAAAATTCATCCATCGTCTAATAAATTACCCCGACAACATAGAGTTGTCTATGTGCAAATACAGGTTCCTGTAAAAAATTACCCCCAGACTTAAAAGTTTGTCCTTGGGATTTATTTATGGTCATGGCAAATGCCATGATAATTTTAAATTGTCTCCTTTGAAGGACAAAAGGCAAACCACTCTCACATGGAGCCAAATCAATTCTTGGTATAAAAATGTGTTCACCTTTATGGGTACCATTCATAATTTCTGCATGTATGAAATTAACTTTTAAATCTTGCACAATTAATCTGGTCCCATTTCAAAGTCCTTTTTTGGGATTCATATTTCTCAGTAGCATGACAATTGCCCTTTTTTTCAATTGCAAAACATTTGGTGGCTTTCCAGATGGTGTTAAAGAATTAATAAATTCTATACTAAAGTTAGATTCACTGTCTTTATCATCAGCCAGAACTGAATCTGCACTGTAAAAAATGTTTTGGGGTCCGTTGATTAATTTTTGTTATTTAGATTCAAGGCATCAATATTTTTTTATGTTAATATCACTTTGTTTACAATGTCTGAGTAATTGTCATTATTGATAGTATTTAGAAAGATTGCCGATATAAGTGATTCTTTGAAAACTATTTGTGATGGAATTTCTACGGTGTATTGGAATTTCTATCTGGTAGAATATTTATTTGTGGACGTTTTCCTTCTCCAATTTGAATTAGCCAATCATTTAATTAATTTTGGCCTTCGGATCTCATATTTAATTCTAATTTGAGGTGTGTAAATATTTTCCACAGTTTACTTGTCTTTATACATGTTTCAATGATGTCAGTCCTATTTCCATGTGGCACAACAGGTAATGTTTGCCTAAAATCTCTTCCTAACAACATCACCTTTTCATCAAATGGCAAATCATTATCCGTTACTTCTTTTAATAATCTATCAATACTGTACATTGCAAGGCATGACACAACATCATTGTTACCTCATCTATGATAATTAATTTACTTTTTTTTTGCTTGTAAAGAATTCAGTCGAATATCTGGACTGATGTTTCTAAAATGGGCACTGGCAGCTTAAATCCACTATGCACAGTTCTGCCACCTTCTAACAAACGTGCGGCAATTCCAGTTGTAGCAAATGGGATTGCTATTTGACCCAGTGCTCAAATGTAACTCATCAAACAGTTGTACAGATACTTTTTTCCTGATTCACCTTGGCCATCTAGATAGAAATAACGGTCTTTGATGATTCCATCATCAATTGTAATGTATTTAAAGTTGCAAGTTTTTCCTGTGTTTTTTTTTTTGTTTTGAAGCTAAGTGTCATAGTCTTCTTTCATCTATAAGTCCTAGATCAGGCAAATTAAAACTTACACAAATTAATCCATGAGCAAGAAATATTTCTTGAATTTCCATTAATGCTTTTAAGAGCACAATGGCCTCATTGTAACATTTCAAGAAGTCTTCTCACATATTTAATTTAAAAGTTTCCCACAAAGCTAATGCATCAGGTACATTGCAAAAGATGCAAATGAATGCAAATTGTTCTCTCATTTGCTTTGACATTTGTCATAGTACTGCTTCTTCCAGACACCTCTCCCATTCTGTATCATCTGCTATGAAGTTTTGATGTCTTGCAGCTTATTGGAAAGTATCATAAACTATGTCATTCACTATGCGTAAATGTTCATAACACATATTGGGTCATTAGGTAATGTTTCAAAGACATTTTTTTGTTTAGTTTTTCTTTTCTTTGAAGCTCCTTCACATACAGTTAATGCCTTCTTACTCATTTTTCTTTTATTTAAAACTCTTCTCTTAAGCGTTGGGAAGTCTCGGTGGACTGTGCATCTCTCCATCTTTGCTTCCGTTCCCTTGCCATTCTTCTTTTACGTTCATTGAAGTCTTCTGCATTGTCCACCATTTTAATCTGTAATTGTAAATACAGGTATAAAATCTAATGTTTTTTTTTTTATTGTACATATTGTTTTTACCTGTCATTAATGGAAAACCTAAAGAGCAGTAATGAAACATTAAAATGAGCAGAAATACATTTGTAATTTTTCATTCAATTAATTAATGAATCAATCAATGTGTTATTTTTAATAGGCATATATGAAAACCTAAAGAGCTAAGGATATTTATATTGATAAATAAGTTAAGGGTATTTTTTTTTATTTATAATTCATTATTAAGTAATTAATAAATGAATATATGTGAATTTATTAATCCAAAAGTGTCATGAATACAAAACAAAAATACTTAATCCTGTTTTCCTTAAGAAGGGCATCATTAAATCATATACCTGTAAAATTGATGTTATTGCAGATGAAATCTGCAGAACTCATTCTTTTTCTTCAGGCAGTTTCACAGATGAGGAAACTGTAAAATGACATGAAAAGCATTTTTAATATTGTCAAAAAATATGTTTAATTGGCATAAATTCCAAACGTAAAGGCCTAAGGATAGATATATGAATAAATAAATGCATCATAACATATTAAATGTAGCAGGTGTCATAATGTAATAAAGTTATTTAAGTATTTAAGTGCTTTGAGTGTCCTATCCTTGTCAGGCAATGTGCAGCAACACAGATTATTTGTTTGTTTTAATAATTATGAATAATTATATATTTTTGTACTTCAGTGTAAAAAAATAATAGTTTTTTATAATGATTACTGATTAATGTTTATTTAATAAATTAATATACAGTAATTAATTAATCAATAACTGTCATAAATGCAAAACAGAAATACTTAATCCTTTTTTCCTAAAGAAGAGCATCATGAAATCATATACCTGTCAAATTGATGTTGCAGATCTCACTCTGTATTTAAGCAGCTGTACAGGTGAGGGAACTGTAAAATTACATGAAAAGCATTTTTTATGTTTGGATTCAATTAATTCACTAATCATTTAAAGTATCATGTTTAATTGGCATACATGCAAAATGGAAAGGCTTAAACATCAATATATTCATAAATAAATGCAGTATAAAAGATTCAAACTAGCAGGTGTCCTAATCTAATAAAGTTATTTAAATATTTAACTGATTTGACCGTCCTATGCCTGTCAAGAAATGAGCAGCAACACAAAAATGTAAAACATTTTTTGTTCTGCGGTGAAAAATATCCATGTTTTGAAGGTCCATAGCATAATAAATTGATTAAAGTAAGTGGACTGTGAAATATACAGTTTTTGAGGTGTTTAAGCATAATAAACTGATTTAAGTAAGTGCACTGGGTCTTTGAGCATAATAAACTGATTTAAGTAAGTGCACTGTGCATTAATCACTTTTGGAGGTATCAGAGCATAATGAACTGATTGAAGTAAGTGCAGTATAACTTGTTTTTGTTCTACAGTGTAAAATATATATATATATATATATATATATATATATATATATATATATATATATATACACATATATATTGAGGTCTCAGATCATAATAATATTAATTTCAGGAAGTGCACTGTAAAATATACATTTTTTGTACTGTAGTGTTAAATATTTTTTTCTGAGGTGTCAGAGCATAATAAACTGAAATAAGTATGTCCAGTGTGCAATATACAGGTTTTGTGGTTTTATAACATAATAAGCAGATTTAAATAAGTGCACTGTGCATGAAACAATTGTGGAGGTCTCGCAGCATATCGAACTGATTTAAGTAAGTGCACTGTGCATTAAACACTTTTGGAGGTATTAGACCATAATTAACTGATTAAATAAGTGCACTGGATGTTTGAGCATAATAAACTGTTTTAAGTAAGTGCACTGTGCATTAAACACTTTTGGAGGTGTCAGAGCATAATGAAGTGATTTAGGTAAGTGCAGAATATGTTTTTGTTTTTTTGTTCTACAGTGTCAAATTTATACATATATATTTTTTGAAGTCTCAGATCATAATTGATTTAAGTAAGTGCACCGTAAATTATACCTTTTTTTGTACTGTAGTGTAATATATCTTTTTTTGGAGGTGTCAGAGCATAATAAAGTGATTTAAGTAAGTGCACTATAGTATATATATATATATATATATATATATATATATATTTTTTTTTTTTTTTTTTTATTAATTGTTAATAGTTCCTAAATGAATGTACATTAATGAGAAGTAATCCAGATATATAAGTGCTTTATGAAATGTATATTCTTTTATAGTGCAGTGTAAAATATACAATATTTTTATTTTTATTTTGAAAATGATTACTAATTAATAAATAAAGGTATTTATGTAAAGTAAGGTCAATGTAAAATATAAGATTTAGCATTTTTTTATAATAATTAATTATTTATTAATAAATTAATATATTAATATCCAGCAATCAATATCCACAAGAGTTAACAATCTCTTTGGATTTTCCGGCATCAGAAAATGTCCACTCAGACTGTCATCACGTGAGGAGAAAGTGTATTTTTTTTGCAATTTGGCAAGTGTGCCCTATATATACGCTGCGTGTGCGAGACAAAACCGTTGGTTTAGGCGGGAAAGCCACCATTTCAGAATCGTAATGTGTAGATTTGTAAAATGGCGTAGATAGTCTATGTGTTACTCGCCTCGCAAGCATTTTCCATCCTTCCTTATAGTGTATTTTTGTACCTCGTACGTACATTTTTTCGCCCCACATTTTTTTCTTGCTTAGCCGTTTTTTGAATGCTAAAACTCTGCAAATTCAGCTTAAATTTGCATGCAACCTCACTCCCTGACGTCCTGGCTTTCATGTTTTGTGTACTGCGCAGTTCACCCGTTATCTTCGTACTTTTCCGACTTCATCATATTTTTTCTAAGTTCCGCGCCTCACAATTGGTTGCAGCCTAAGACAATCCTGCATCTCCTAACTGCTTGGAAGCTAAGTCTCAATGCCTCAACGGCTCGCCTCACTTTGCTAGGCTCGTAGGAGCTCTTTTGGTGCTCAATTATTTCTAAGTCCCGCGTGTTTCAATGCCTCAACTGCTCGCCTCTCTTCGTGAGGCCCGCAGGCAATGAGTGTCTTTGGCGCTCATCGCCTAAGTGCTCCGAGTTTTAATGCCTCAACTGCTCGCTACGCAAGGCTTGCAGCCGATGAGCACCTTTGGCGCTCATCGGCTACGTGCACCGAGCTTGGAAGACTGCTGTGCTTCAACGGCTCGCCACGCTATGCGAGGCTCGCAAACGTGACAATGAATCGCAGTTTGACAATTATAATATGTGATGTCTTTCATCGCTTTCTCCATCTTTTAAAGGGCAGTATTGATTTTTTATTTGCATTTACAGTGCTACGATCATGTGTTTAACCCACTTACGAGTCCTATATGGTACTTGTAGGATTTTCTTCTACATTTGCCATTTACAGGTGTGAAAACATTTGCGGGCTTGAGGAATTGTAGACATTGAATAGCAATTTGCAGTTGTTACATTTACAGGCTTGAAAGATCAAAGGCTTAGATGGGTTGGAGTTACGATTTTGACATCCGCAGGGATTTTAGCCTGTAACCCGCAAATTGTTTGCCCGTAGCTAAAAGAAGCCAATTGAATTGCAAATTAGTTTATGGGCTACATTATGGGCTCCAATAACTAAGGGCCTCATTCTAATCGGTGCCGTAAAATGGTCAGCAAGTCTGCTATTCCTGGTGGTCGGCTTATGGCCCCGCATAGCGCTACGTTTACGCTGGTATTCACATGTGTGGCGCCGCAAGGAGTTCCCTCTGATAGCCGATTGCATGGTTTGACACTTCGGTGCTTGAACAGGATCGTGGCCGCAAGGCTGTAACTCGAGTTACGAGCTTGGCGGTTATTCAAGCCCATCGGACTTTGGTCATGAATTAAACGTGAAATCAAGTATTGTATTGTGGCGATATGCCAGCTTGAGAATGTTGTCCCTTTCATTCTCATGTCACCCATTGTGTACCCCAACATTTACAGGGCTTTACAGTGCTGTGTTGAATTTATATTTGCAATTACAGTGCTCCGAGTTTGCTGCCTTGAACCACGAGTCATGATCTTGCGGACGTGAATAACGTGTTACAGGCTTGGAGGTCATTCAAGGCTGTAGGTCTTACTGTCAAAATGTAGCACTTCAAAAGCAAATATAAAAGCCATCCTATACTTTTATTAAAGGAGAAATTGATGTTAAGTCTTAGAATTAATAGTACAACATTCTCAAACTCGCAAATCGGCAAAAATAACTACTTTATTGCATCTTAAATTTCCGTCAGGCCTGGAGGTTGGATTCAAACGTCCTAGGGGCTTTGATGTAGAGGAATGTTGTGCTATTAATTCTAAGACCTAACATCACTTTCACTTCTCATAAAAGTACAGGATGGCTGTTATATTTTTCTTAATTGGTGCTACATTTTGTAAGTAAGAGCATTGTGGGACTTCTTTGTTGTAAGTAAGCTGCCGCTCGGTTTTAGCGATTTCCGGGCTTGACGGAAGGGTGAGTGTAGCATTTGAATAGCGTTTTGGGATTTCTTGCGCCCGCAAATCTTGTGGACACGTAAGATCAAAGGCTCGACGGCCGTAAGCCACCGGAGGCTGCAAATAGAATAGTATAGAAAGTAGCTTGTAGCCTCCCCTTGCGGGTACATAGGATTAGAATGAGGCCCTAACAATTGCTCAATTTAATAGGGCCCTTTGTTGCAGGGGTCAAAGAATGAACATAAGGGTTTTGTATGTGCAGTAACATATCAGGGTAATGATAATGAAAAGGGGTAGCAGGGTGAGTTGGTAACAATTTGTAAGGACTTGTTAGCAAGAGTTGCTAACTGACCAGGTGCAAATTATTTGTATGACTTAATAAAGCAAGACCAATCAGGTGCAAGTGGGGAGAGGGGTAGGGAGGGGGGAAGTGCTCTCAGTTTGTCAGTAGTGGAAAATCCAGGTATAATTAAAATGGCTTCTGTATAATAAACATGATTGGTGTGAGAGGGAGAGTCGGAAAGCAGAGAGAAAGGGAGAAAGTGAAGAAAGTATTTGGACAGAGAGAGGAGGGATGCTGTCAGAGCAGACATAGGAAGACTACAAACCAAGTGTGGGGCTAACTAGATGTGGTATTGGAAGTAATACAAGTTCAGTCTACTAAAATGTAATAACAGACATTCAGTCATAATAATAATAATAATAATAATAATAATAATAATAATAATAAGTGCTTTTTTTTAAATATAGAGAAATTGAAGAATCACTGTGGGAGAGAAGTAAATGTGGATTAAGGTACTAAAGGTACAGATAATGAGGATGTGTGTTTTTGAGTGCAAGAAAGACTGTTTGTGCTAGTTGGGGAGAGATAAAATGGACTGTATTGTTAATGAGGAAGATGTTCTTTCACTCTAGAGAACAACCTGGGAGCCACATGGGAAGAATCTGCATGCTGCATAAGGGCCTCATTTTGTCTACTATTGACTTAAACAAACTCCTCTCCTTAATCTCAACTTCTTTATGACAAGGACTAAAAAGTGCTCTTTACTCTGAAACAGAACTGTTCTATAGTTCCTCTTGCAACAACAGGCTCATCACACAGAGTATTGAGTCATACATAGCACTGGGTAAGCAATGGTACAACAGTTTTACCTCCATAAAAGCATTAATAGTAGAGATGTCGCGAATAGTTCGCCGGCGGACTTTTTTCGGCGAACATAGCATGTTCGCGTTCGCGGCCAACTGCGAACATATGCGAGATTCGACCCGCCCCCAATACTTTATCATTGAGCAAACTTTGACCCTGCATGTCACAGTCAGCAGACACATTCCAGCCAATCAGCAGCATACACTCCCTTCCACACCCTTCTACCTCATGGACAGCAGCCATTTTGGAATCATAAGTAACTTGCAGTCTTACTGAGAGGAGGGACAGTTTGGATGATACTGCATCAATAGGGAAAACCATAGCTAGGCAAGTTTATTCAGTGTCCAGTGCAGTGCTGAAGAACTCTTGTGCATTATTATTATTATTATTACTACTATTTAATGTGTAGATGTACCAGCTGGGCATGCATTATTATTATTATTATAATAATAATAATTATTATTATTATTATTATATAATGTGTAGATGTACCAGCTGGGCATGTTCTTGTGCATTATTATTATTATTATTAGTAAAATACTACTACTAATAATAATAATAATGCACAAGAGCATGCCCAGCCAGTACATCTACACATTATATAGTAATAATAATAATAATAATAATAATAATAATAATAATACACAAGAGCATGCCCAGCCGGTACATCTACACATTATATAGTAATAATAATATTAATGTAGAAGAGCATGCCCAGCCGGTACATCTACACATTATATAGTAGTAGTAATAATAATAATAATAATAATAATAATAATAATATAGAAGAGCATGCCCAGCCACTACATCTACACATTATATAGTAATAATAATAATAATAATAATAATAATGCACAAGAGCATGCCCAGCCGGTACATCTACACATTATATAGTAATAATAATAAGAATAATAATAAAGCAGAAGACCTTCCCTGTGTCTCCCCCCCCCACTCCCTCCCATGTGTCTCTCTCCCCCCCCTCTCCCCTGTGTCTCCCCCCCACTCCCTCCCATGTGTCTCTCCCCCCCCCTTCTCCCCTGTGTCTCTCCCACCCTTGCCTGTGTCTCTACCCCCTCTCCCTTCCCCAGTGTTTCTTTCCCCCTCTCCTGTGTCTTTTCCCCCTTCCCTCTTCCCTGTGTCACTCCCCCCTCCCCTGTGTCTCTACCCGCCTCTCCCTTCCCGTGTTTCTTTCCCCCCTCCCCTGTGTCTTTCCCCCTTCCCTCTCCCCTGTGTCTCTCCCCCCTCATCTGTGTCTCTTCCCCCTTCTCCCCTGTGTCTCTACCCCCTCTCCCCTGTGTCTCTACCCCCTCTCCCTTCCCCTGTGTTTCTTCCCCACTCCTTTGTGTCTTTACCCCCTTTTCTCTCCCCGGTGTCTCCTCACCACTCCCTCCCATTAGTCTCTCCCCCCCTCTCCCCTGTGTCTCTACCCACCACTCTCTCCTGTGTCTCTCCCCCTCCCATGTGTCTCTTCCCCTCACCTCTCCCTTACCCTGTTTCTCTTCCCCCCTCTGCCCTGTGTCTTCCTCCCCCTCTCCACTGTGTCTTCCTCCCCCTCTCTCCTCTCCTGTGTCTTCCTCTCCCTCTCCCCTGTGTTTCCTCCCCCTCTATCCTCCCCTGTTAGCTTCTATACGCATACATACATACGATAAGAAATCTGGGGGCGGGGGGGTTACCCCTTACCCCCCCCCCCAGTTTCAACACCCATGTGTACTGTATAATATTGTATTGCATTATGTTATATTATATCACTAGCGACTTGCCTGGCACAAATGATGGGGCAATAAAGTTTGAAGCCATGGCAATGCTGTTTGCCACACAATGTGATGCTTTTTGTACTCTGAGGACCTTCGGCGCTCATTGTGAGTCTCTTCCCTCGTGTCCTTCATGTTTCGTGCTTTGCAACGATCAATCTTCGGCGCTCATCGCAAAGACAGATATATAAGTACAGTGTTAAATATATAATTTTTTTTGTGCAGTGTAAATTAAAAAATGTATTCAGGTCTCAGAGCATAATAAAGTGATTTAGATTTGAAACTGCTTTGAGAGTGCTATCGCTGGCAGCCAATGAGCAGTAATCCAGATATATAACTGCAGAGTAAAAAGTAAAACATTTTAGTGTAGTGTAAAGTCTACATTTTTTTTTTCCATTACTAATTAATACTTATTAAATGAATGCACGATAATAACTATTGTGAATGAACAAATGTATTAGGAAGTGCGAAGCGTTAATGTATGTAAAGTAACCGCAGTGTAAAATATGCTATTAAGCGTATTTTTTTATATATATTTTTTTTTAATAATAATGAATTAATTAATTACTAAAATACTTTACCTATTTGTAATTAATATATCCAGTGATCAATAACCTGAAGAGCTAACAATCAGTTTTGATTTTCCTGCACATTTGGACTGTTGGTGACCCGAGGTGTAAGTGTCAGCAATGTGCGCAGTGCACGAGGGGAAACCGCTTGTATAGTCGTGTAACGCGCCATTTTAGATTTGTAATGTTATTAGTTGCAAGTTAGTGTTGTAAAATGGCGGCGATTGTGTATGTGTTACGCGGCTCGCCAGCAGTTTCCATTATTTATAATAGTGTATTTTGTACCTCGTCCGTTCCTAGGTAAAAGTCATACATGGCTGGCGATGTTTTGCGCGGTTTGGGGTCTTGTAGCCTCGTTTTCCTTTTTTACGGACGCCATTTTTTTGTCGCTTAGCCGAGTTACAAGGGCCAACTGGGGAAGACGTTACAGATATCACATATATAGTTGTGAGCAGGCGGGTTGTTGCTAACGCTGCGGGCTTGCGAAGCGAGGGCCAGAGTTGCTGGCAAGGAGCGCCGAAGGCTGCAATGAGCCGCAGGCGGGACTTACACCATCAAATTTACGGACTTACCATCCAAAAATACGGGACTTAGAAAAAAAAACATTACGAGCTCACAAAAATACGACCTTAACGCCCGAACCGCACGCACTTAAAAACATTAAAAACACAATAAATGCACACAACAAACACATAAAATGCTTACACACAGCAAGGCGGGCACCGAGGACCTCTGCAAGTGAAGTTACACCTCCATTTAAGTCCAAATTCATGAGTTTAGACACCCGAAAATCACCTAAGTGAGAGAAAAAATGGCCCTTGAAAAAAAGAAAATGAGGCTACAGGACCCTAAACAAGCAAAACACATACAGATTTTCCTAAAAAGCCGTACGAGGTAAAGATACACTATTAACAAGGACGCTAAATCATCCACACCCGCGTACCACATACACATTCCCCGCCATTTTACAACACTAACTTACACAATGCGGAAGTACCCAGCTACCCTAACGGCTTCCCCTCGCGCACGCAGCCTATTTACACTACACACTGCACACATTGCTGACACTTACACAGCAGCTCCACAGCACTGAAAACCTACATTGTATGCTGCAGGAACATGAAAACAGATTGTCAGCTCTTCAGCACAATGCTTCCTGCATATATTACTTACAAATAGGTAAAGTATATTCATTTAGTAATTATTTCATTAGCATACAAAAATACATATACACAAAAAAAACATTATCACATTAAACATAAAAGCCATTCACTGCGCGCCTCACAACGAGCGCCAACGCTGCTCATAGCATACAAAGCCTTGCAATAAGCGCAATAAACACATCACCGCCGACCAAAGAATAACAGCAAAAGCGCCTATCAGAAAAAAAATACAATAACAGCCTCGCAATGAGCGCCGAAGGATCTCCAACCGCCAACAAAATAAATGTCTCGTCCAAACCATTACCTGCCTTACAATCTTATTGCCGCCATTTTTTGATGGGCAAGTCGCTAGTAAATATATAAAGATCAAGATAATAAAAGTATCAGGAAATGTAACACAAAGATGCACGCGCGTCTGAATAATACGACAAATACAGATTTTTGTCATAAGTGATATGATCGCAGTATTGGGTCATAAACCCTAAACACTGGAATCTGTTACATACAATTTACTGATGATGTCATTAATGGGCTTTAAGGGGGGGGGATCTCTTTTCATACTTTTTGAGCGGTGCAAATCCAACATACGCAGAGCGGAAATGCCACATCTGTGGGACACACACAAAGGGGTTCACTTTGGGAGAAAAAACAAACAAATATGAAATATTTAATAATCATATTTTGATGTTACCAACAGATAAGGAAACGAAACTGAGGTTATTATATCTAATAGTAGCAAGCCTGGGAGTACTGGGAGTAATAATACTGCAGCAGGAGGTCAGGACTAATGTCCCTCTATAGACACCCAGTCAGATAAAGGTCAGTACTAATGTCCCTCTATAGACACCCAGTCAGATAAAGGTCATTACTAATGTCCCTCTATAGACACCCAGTCAGATAAAGGTCAGTACTAATGTCACCTATAGACCCCCAGTCATATAAAGGTCAGTACTAATGTCACTCTATAGACACCCAGTCAGATAAAGGTCAGTACTAATGTCACCTATAGACCCCCAGTCATGTAAGGTGTAACCCTTACACTACCTGATCGATACAACATCATACCTGATGTTTTAAAGCACGTTATTCCAAACAATTTAGGAATGTTAGGTAATTAATGCCCTTTATGGCTTAAAACCAGACTCTGCATCAACTATGTAATTTTCCATGGGAGTTTTGCCATGGATCCCCCTCCTGCATGCCACAGTCCAGGTGTTAGTCCCCTTGAAACAACTTTCCCATCACTATTGTGGCCAGAAAGAGTCCCTGTGGGTTTTAAAATTCGCCTTCCCATTGAAGTCTATGGTGGTTCGCCGATGTTCGCCGGTTCGCGAACATTTGCGGCTGTTTGCGTTCGCGGTTCGCGAACCGAAAATTTTCGGTTCGCGACATCACTAATTAATAGGACTATTTGTTAATTAGTAATAGTTATTGGAGCCCAATTTCATAAAGGAAGATGCCACGTGTTTCATCAGGCCCCCTAAACATGTACGCAGCAACCTTGTGTAATTTTGACTTTTTGTGCTTTGAGGA
Organism: Discoglossus pictus; assembly: GCA_027410445.1. Taxonomy (NCBI): domain Eukaryota; kingdom Metazoa; phylum Chordata; class Amphibia; order Anura; family Alytidae; genus Discoglossus; species Discoglossus pictus. Next base: position 270,722,105 of record CM050164.1, read on the forward strand.
AAAGTTTGGTGTTTGTTTTCAAATAAGTGCTCAAGCTCATCTACCACAGGGGCCACATTTTCTACGAATAACTGTGGCAAATGACTCCATACAGAATTGTTCTCTCTTTTCTTTATTTTATGGATTTAAGATAGTATCTACAGTCCTTGATCTAAAAGGCGCCAATCATGGAATCTTAAAAATGCTGTTTCCCTATGAAAAGAATCATGTGATAGTCCTTGCATTCTGTACACTGAGAAGCCCATTTTTTTCACTAGTGGTATCTGGTAAATACAATTAAATTGTTTAAAGAGAAAAAGAGAATTATACATGTATATATATACATATATATATATATATATATATATATATATATATATATATATTTTATTTTTTTATTAATTGGGAATACAAGTCATTAAAGAGTAAGATGTACAGTTCAAGAACAACATATATTGTATACAAATAACATTGAAAAAGGCTTTTCCCAATTTTTTGGAATTTTGTTGCAAAAATTACAATTTAATTTGTCATAATATGCCAGTACAAATTAAAAGAAAAGAAAAGGATAGAAAAGAGAAAGAAAGGAAACAAGGGTGGATATATATAATAATATCACAATATATGATAAATAAAGCTATGTTTTACTAGCGACTTGCCAAAAAATGACGGTCAATAGAATTTTAATGCTGTTTGTGACACAATGTGATTCTCTAACACTCTGAATCTTTTTCTTATCTACAAAGAAGTACAAATGTTTTTTTTTTTTTTTTTTAACACTGTACTGTTAAACCATATCAGACTTTGTAATTATCATGTATGGAATAATAATATAACAATCCATCAAATTTCTCAGAATACGTATTGTGAACCATTACATAAAGGTTTCTAATATTCAACTTATATTGTAAACAGTGGGTAACGTTTTTTCTTTTTTTTAACAATACTAACATGAAATCGTTGAACTTTTTGTAAATGAGTCTCTTCAACCATGATAGAATGCTTTTTAACATACAAACTTGTATTTAAACTCCTGTTAAAGCACATAGGTTGAATCCAGAGGAAGGCAAACAGTAAAACCCCCCATTGCAACTTAGCCAATTGCCTCAAAAGGGGGAAAACATTAATTCCTTCCTGACCCCATTAAATGGCGATTGGATTACTCCCTGGATGAATACTTTCTATTTAATTATACATTGAATTTTGTTAACAAAAGTTTCTGCTGCAAATGACATGGATCTTTTTTTAACATTCAATAAATAAATTTTGCAAACTTTTTAACATACAATGCAAACATTAACCTAACATTTAACCTTCATTTATTTTAAACTATATTGACATTGAATATTGAATCCAGAAGAAGGCAAATTTCAATAAATGTAATTTCAACTTTGCAAATTTGTTGAAATTGTTGTCCAAAAATAATTCCTTCCTGACTCCATTAACTGGCAATCGAATTCGTCTCTGGATCAATAATCTATATATCAGGCATCACTTTAATTTTTCAACAAATGATGATGCTGCTACTAACATTAAACTTTAATTACAAAGGGCCTCATTCTATTAACGGCCGTAGGAGATGCGTGGCCGCAAGGACCGGCCGCAGGCTATTTGCCTATTCTATTCCCTTGTGGCCGAGGGCTCCGGCAGGCTTGCGGCCGGCGCCCTGTTAGCCTTGCGGCCGCACGCACAGCAGGAAAGCCTTTGATCTTACACGCCCGCAAGTTTCGGCCGCAAGAAAGCCCCGGTTGCTATTCAATTGCTATGTAAACCCTCTCATCATGGCCGTAATTATCTAAAACCGAGCCGAAGCTTACTTGCACCAAAAAGGTCCCGCTAGCACCCAATTAAGCACATAATAAAGCCATCCTGCACTTTGATGAGATGATAAAGTGATTGGAGGTGTTAGCATTCATAGCACAACATTCCCCTACACTCAAATCTGAAAATCATTTTTAGTTTAATTAATGTCAAATGTCCATGGACAAAGTCCCAAGGGCTTGGAGCACCTCAGACCTGCAAAGGCTGCGGGATTAGCCTCCGTCAAGTCCGTAAATGGGTAAAATAGACCCACGGGTCGTAAAGGGCTTACTTACAAGTCGTAGCATAGAAAAGCCATCCTGTACTTTTATCAAAAGTGAAAGTGTTGTTTGGTTTTAGAATTAATAGCTCAACATTCCCCTACTCTCAAATCCGCAAATAAAGATATTTAACTTCATGTTCAATCTTCGTGTTTTATCTATCATGCAAGCCCGCACGGGTTTGAATAACGAGCTACGGGCTTGGAGGGCAATCATCCGCCAAACCTGTACGTGCTTCACCGAGAAGCTACGGTCGTGAGTTATGGCCAGAAGTCTCAAGCCCGTAATCCTGGTTTTCCTGGCGCCACCTGAAATCAATTAACCAATAGGAAGACGACAATCAAGGCCACAAATAATTTAAAAGTGCGGGAAATTCGTAAATCTGTGACTGTGTTGTATGCTGTGCAAGTGGACACACATGTCTTGGAGTTGGAGGGTTTTGAGAGAGAGCAAGAGCAAGAGAAAGAGTGAGGAGAGGAGGAGAGATGGAGGGAGAGAGAGAAGGCAGTGAAGGGAGAGGCCAGGGAGAGCAGGGCCCCCAGCCACAGGCTGTCCAGCAAGCTGATGCTGCTGCTGCTGCCAGAAAAAGGGCAGCAAACTTCAATCAAGAGGAGATCGAGACTATCGTAAGAGGAGTTCAAGCCCACCACTCCATCTTAACCGGTGGGAGCGAGGCCCAGGCAGAGGACAGACGCCTGGAGGGCAATCGCGGCTGAGGTCTCTTCACTGGGGTATGCAAACCGGACCTGGCAGTCTGTCCAGCACCGGTACCAGGACTGCCGCATTGATGTCAAAAAGAAAATGGCGAACGAGGCCAATGCGGCACATGGAACCGGTGGTGGGCCTCCAGAAACCTTTACATACCCCGGTTGGGAGGCCACAGTGCGAGATATAATCCAGCCAGCGGCAGTCGCGGGCATCCTTGGCCTGGTGGACTCGGGTGGGTCAGAAAGCCTGCAATGTGAGTACCATGTACACCTTAACACCCTCATATGTACGCACATGTACCCCACACAGATAGATAACTGACGTTGAATTGCACTGTAAGATATCTGGTTGTGACTACAGATATATGAGGCAGCAAAAATCCTGTAAATCCAGTGTAAAGAAATATACTTGTCAGAATTGTTAGCAATGAATATATGCAATACCTCCTCCCACAACTGATTATGATACCGTTTGGCAAATCTATTGATGTTACTGTTATGTTTGCTGTTGGTTCAGAGTGCATATAAAGCATACATGACAACTCCATTGCAATTGTTTGTTTATTGTCATGAGTTCCCCTGTCACACTCTACTCCATGTTAAACTGGCCCATTCATAGCTGTTTGGCTTAACACTCCTACTGCTTAGAACCCATGTATATCTTGAAACTAGGTATAGCGGATGTATCCTGTTTTATGTGGGCATTTCAGTATGTGCTGGAAGAGTGCCGCCACCGACTCTAGGGATGCGGCTGCGCTTGCGTCCCCATGTAGCCGTCAAAAATAGTTGGTACACCCAAAGCCCCTAACCCTCTAACCCTAACCCCCTAAACCCCACTTTCTAACTCTAACCCATACCCCCTAACTGTAGCCAGAACCCAAAACCCATAACCACTTACCCGGCCTGCTGGGCTGGCGTAGCTAGAGTCGGTGGCGGTGCACTTCCAGAGATGCGCACATACAACAGGATAGGTCCGCTATACCTAGTTTCAAGATGGATGTGCACACTGCAGCATATGCGGATACAGACTCTGATGGACTGCAAGTTTGTGTCGTGTACCAGCCTAATCTGGACCATGTTACATTAACATGCTAACATGTTAACACATTGCTGATCATTGGTCACAGATTGGTCTGTCTCACACACTGGCCAACAGATTCAGATGAGCACGTGTCCATATTAACTGCAGTTGGCACACCGCACCAGCATTACATATAGTCATAAGAGCCATGAGCCCTTTCCTGTTATCTGACCCTGACTGCTGGTAGCAGCAGTGAGCAGCCTCTACATGTCACAGCATTTTCCTGGAGATTATATAATCAGGCAGATTTAGTGGGTTAGGGTGGTGTTAAGGTAAGGGTTTCGGATTAGGGTGAGAGCTAGTGCTTTTCGGCTTGTGTGTAAGGAGAAAATGATGTATATAACAGCGGCAGCGCCATCTATCAAACCCTTGGTCCAACTGCTGCTGCCAGCAGTCGCTGTCACATAACAGGAAAGATCCCAGCCAGGATCCACAATACTAATGATGCAGATCAATTTTTATTTGAGTCAAACATTCACAGCCAATTACAAGTCACTATAATCTCATAGATATGGAAACACACATCAATCAATTTTCAAAACAACAATACTCAAATACAAATCTTGTCTCATTTCAGTACCAGCCAGGCGTACCCTGACTCCTCAGGGACCTGAAATATCGGGCCTGCACCATGCCAAGATGCAGGACCACCTGCAGCAGGACATATTACGGAAAGTCCACCTGGGCCCTCCACAAGATGCCAGACATTGGCTCCAGCAATGGCCCCTCCAGCCCGGATGATAATGGCGCCGCCTCGGTCCCACTCAATGTGGGCTGGCCAAATGTGGAGACAGCCAATGTGGTACCATCCCAGTTGGGCCCAGGGTATGGAGCCACAGCTAATGGTGGCCTGGAGCATGGGCTCCATCCGGCCCCGCAGGCCACTCCGGCCCCACAGGCCCCGCAGGCCACTCCGGCCCGCTGGCCACTCGGGCCCCACAGGCCCCGCTGGCCACTCCGGCCCCGCTGGCCACTCTGGCCCCACAGGCCCCGCTGGCCCCACAGGCCCCACTGGCCACTCTGGCCCCACAGGCCCCACTGGCCATTCCGGCCCACAGGCTCCGCTGGCCACTCCGGCCCCTCAGGCCCCACTGGCCACTCCGGCCCCACAGGCCCCGCTGGCCACTCCAGCCCCGCCGGCCACTCCGGCCACACAAGCCCCACTGGCCCCACAGGCCCGCTGGCCACTCCAGCCCCGCCGGCCACTCCGGCCACACAAGCCCCACTGGCCCCACAGGCCCCGCTGGCCACTCCGGCCCCACAGGCCCCGCAGGCCACTCCGGCCCCACAGGCCCTGCAGGCCACTCCGGCCCCACAGTCCCCGCAGGCCACTCCGGCCCCACAGGCCCCACAGGCCCCGCAGGCCACTACGGCCCCACAGGTCCCGCAGGCCACTCCGGCCCCACAGGCCCTGCAGGCCACTCCAGCCCTACAGGCCACTCCGGCCCCACAGGCCCCGCAGGCCACTCCGGCCCCACAGGCCACTCCAGACCGGCAGGCCCCACAGGCCCCGTTGGCCACTCTGGCCCCACAGGCCCCGCTTGTTACTCCGGCCCCACAGGCCCCGCAGGCCACTCCGGCCCCACAGGCTCCGCAGGCCACTCCGGCCCCACAGGCTCCGCAGGCCACTCCGGCCCCACAGGCCCCGCAGGCCACTCCGGCCCCCACAGGCCCGGCAGGCCACTCCGGCCCCACAGGCCACTCCAGACCGGCAGGCTCCGCAAGCCACTCCAGACCGGCAGGACACTCCGCTCAGCCATGCCTCCACCCAGAGGACTCAATGGTCTGGGTCTGCGCCAGGTAGTCTGGCGCTGTCAGCGGCCCAGTGCCATGATTTCCTCACTCATCTCCAGTATAAGCGGGAGCAAAATCAAGAATTCATGCTGGAGATGAGACGGCATAATGAGCGGGTGTTTCAGGAGTTGATGAGGCATCACCAGGTCTTGGAGATGGGACAGCATAATGAGCGGATTTTTCAGGAGTTGAGGAGGCATCACCAGGTCATGGAGGAATATGCTGGAAGGGCCGAAATGGCCCGTGAAGGCCATCCACTTGAACAGGCTACCTCCTCAACCTTCCAGACCTTGCCCCCAGCATCCAGGGCAGAAGAGCCGCCAACCCATTCAAGACGTTGTGGCCAGCCTAGGACAAAGGTTGGCAAAGGCCAGGAGGGTCAAGACCAACACAAGCGAAAGCGTAAATTGGTGAGAACATGTTCATGTTGCATATACAGTAGAAGCAATTGATGTCCAAGATCTATTGACGTTGAGGTGTTGCAGTCAATGCATATATTGTTCTAATTGATGTCTTGTTCTTATCTCTTTAGGTTCAAATCGACACACTAAGTGGTTGCCTCAAATTTTCATTTTTTTTGTTATATAATTTGCACACATAATAAATCTTATGTATTGCTCAAATTATCATTGTTTGTTTTCATTTGTACTGTACCATGACTGTTAAACACCAGATGAATGCTACAAAACAACGTTATTGTATTAGTACATACATCTTCCTTCAATATACCAGCCCTGTGTTAATGTAGGGTTGGGGTAACAGCCACTAGTGCAGCTGAGGGTGGATGTTTGATTCCAGTAAACGCGATGCATGCTATTCGTGTTTGACACATGGAGATATTCATTCAGGGTAAATATCAAAAGTGAGTACACCCCTAAGTGAAAGTGTGATAATTTTCAGTCACTGACTTAACCCTCATGGGGATGGAGTTCACCAAAGCTTCACAGGTTGCCACTGAAGTCCTCTTCCACTCCTTCATGATGATATCATGGAGCTGGTGGATGTTAGAGACCTTGCACTCCCCACCTTCCATTTGAGGATGCCCCCACAGATGCTCGATAGGGTTTAGGTCTGGTGACCTACTTGGCCAGTCCATCAACTTTTTACCTTCAACTTCTTTAGCCAGGCAGTGGTCGGCTTGGAGGTGTGTTTGGAATACTGGCATGCGGCCCAATCTCCAAGGATCATGCTCTGCTTCAGTATGTCACAGTACATGTTGCCCCGACCAAACATATATGCATGTCTATATATGTTTTATATAATATGTTGTGTGGATTCCCCCATATGCATTTACCTAATGACGTCAGATGCTGCCTCCCCTCTCTCTGCATCACTGTTTATGTTCAAAATGAGGGTTTCATCTCATATGTTCGTTGTGATGTATTCATTTATCTGTAATTCAGGGATTATTTCAACTACTTTTGCTCAGTATAGATGTATACTTTTGGTGGTGGGAGTGTCATGTCGGGGCCTGCATGACTGCTGCCGGCACTGGGGAGCTACAGTTCATTGAGGGAACCATGAATGCCAACATGTACTGTGACATACTGAAGCAGAACATGATCCATTCCCTTGGGAGACTGGGCTGCAGGGCAACATAACATAACGACCCTAAAAACACCGCAAAGACGACACTGCCTTGCTAAAGAAGGTAAGGGTGATGGATTGGCCAAGCTTGTCGCCAGACCTAAACCATGTTTAGCATCTGTGGGGCATCCTCAAACTGAAGGTGGAGGAGTGCAAGGTCTCTAGCATCAACCAGCTCTGATGTATCATTAAGGAGTGGAAGAGGACTCCAGTAGCAACCTGGGAAGCTCTGGTGAACTCCATCCCCATGAGCGTTAAGGCAGTTCTGGCAGATAATGATGGCCACACATAATTGACATTTAGTGCCAATTTGGACATTTCAAATTAGGGGTGTACTCACTTTTGTTGCCAATGGTTTAGACATTAATGGATGTGTATTGAGTTATTGATGGGTCAGCAAACTTACTTTACATTGTAGCAGAGTGTCATTTCTTCAGTGTTGTCACATGAAAAGATATACTAAATTATTACCAACAATGTGATGGGTGTACTCACTTCTGTTAGATACTGTATGTTCACTATTAGGATGTGAGCCACTTACAGACACCTGTCTCATTTGTCTGGCTTTGTGTCATATAGATTGTTAATACTAACCTTCCCTCATGGTTATAATCAGTAATGCAAACACACTGTGAGAATTCTATTGACACCCCTAACTGATGGTGCAGAGCACAGATGTAGAGTATGAAGGTCCTTTCATTGATGTTACAGAAATGCTATGGTATCAACATTGACGAGGCAGACACAAACAACATCTCGGATAAATCATATTTACTATTTACAGAAATTAACAAAGCAAGCTTGCCACAAAGCCACAGGTTTACTAATCATCACAGGTATGCAAAGGATCATGGTGGAGGGGGGTAGGATAGAAAATCTAAGGAACACAGGGAAATATGGATATGAGAGCAGAATGCAGGCAAGGGAAATTACGTTGATATAGATGATCATGGGATTTACAGTGTATCACGCAACATTAGGCAATATAATTGATCTCATTATTGTTACTAAATATATATATTTATATATATAACAGTCAATAAGGAAACACCACAATAATCCAGAATAAGGTGATATACATATGGGGAGAGTAAAATGTATGCTTGTGTGTTAAACGGACACTCTGATGCAACATCATAAGTATAAGTGCTCAATCAGTGAATGCTATGAGCCCATGAGGTCAGTTCTCATGCAACAATAAGCAGCCCCTACATAGATAACCTTGGTCAAAAAGATGGGGACCTGACCAGGACCATATCAGTCAGATGTTACTTATTCCAGAGAAATCACAACAAACCAGGCAATATCAAGGGTAGTTTGTTCTCTGAGCATCTATACTCACTGCTGCATATGCATAACTGAAGATTAACGTAACCTCATTAACTGTTAAGTCCCAAGCCTGGATTTACTCTTCCCCATATGCACAGGTAGGGTCACATCAGCACTGAAGAAAAGATCTGGAAGGGTTTGTGCTGCAGGCTTCACAACAGTCCATGTAGAGGAGAGGATAGAATGTCTAAACCAATAGGTACATATGAATTGAGGTAGACTATATGAGCATACACATGCTGTGGATATACCAGGAACATCAGCTGACAAATGTCACATCACATCTGCATTGTATAGGGAAATTGTCTTGTGACACATATCGGCTATTCAGTCAAGATAATCACACTGGATCCAACAAAGCAATGAAACGGACACAGGCACATACATGAGGACAGTGACATGGCCATGGAATGTCATGATGTTTATCGTCATGTCTTGTTCTGACCGTGATCTGGAATGCAAACACACAAATATTATATTAGTGGAAACCTTACATATGCCATATGAGGAGCCACCAGCAGATGCAGGTATGTCGGCACACATGTTAACATGTTATGCCTTGGGATCTCGTACAAGCTAACCATCTGTCAGGTGATAATGATGGCCCAGACTAATTTGTCCTGATGTGGGAATATTATGATTAGTTTAATTATATTTATTTGTATTGTGCAAACATATTCCGTGGCGCTGTACAGGGGAGAAGAACACGAAAATATACAGTATGTAATATTGCCAATGCCAGAAAATGGAGGGCCCTGTTTTGAGCGTAAAGTCTGGTGATAACTGATTTCTTCCCAAAGGCCCCCACAAGATTAGAAAATCACCACTTCCAAGCTAAAGGTAATGGACATGGGGAAGAGTAGATAAGGAATTGCAAGGTTAATAAGTAAGTGAGAGATACATAGGAAGGAAGTTGTGTCAAGTAGAAAGTTATGCATTAGTCGGAGAGGAAAGGGATTAGATGTAAAGTGCGATGCACTATTATGTAATAAGGTATCTGCCCCATGTGGACAGATAATGTAATTTGCAGATGGGACAGTCAGGAGACACATAGTTTAACCACAGCTTGAGTAAGATTAGCTGATGGGCGAATCAAAGGGGCATGAGAGGTGAAATGAAAATGTTGGAGACAAAAAGGGGAGAAATAAAGAAGAGTCTGAGGAAATGGCAGGGGATGTGAGGAAGAAGGCAAGAGAAAACATAGTGTAAAGGGTTAATAGGGGTAGTTAGCAGAAGTTGCTAATCATTCAGGTGTCGAAGACTTGTGTGACTCAATAAATTTAGGGTAAACAGGGGTGGGTGGGTAGAGGAGAGAGACAGACAGATAGACAGAGACAGAGAGACCAGTGCAGCCTGTAATAGAAATGGAAGATCCTTTAAAAAAAGGAACTCTTTTTAGAAGGTTCTGATATAGTTCGTGAAATACTTGAATTTTGGGATAAACATAAATTGAGATCTCAATTAATGCCTTTTCCTAGCCCTATCCTTCCGATTTTATTATTAGAGAGAGAATTGAACTTATCATTTTTGGGTGGATGGAGAGCATTTGGCATTTGTTGTTTGAGAGACTTATATATTGGCAACTCATGGGCTTCTTTTGAAGACTTGAAGGAAAAATTTGGGCTTCCTCATAAAAGTTGGCTTGAATATAATAGACTTCTGGCTGCGTTCAGAGATTCAATCTATTCTAGTTTTAAAGTTAGATCTTTACTTCTTTTGAAAAACGAATGATTCTAGAAGATAGAAAGCATTTAATATCTAATTGTTATAACATCTTGCGGGAGGAAATGGATAAATGCCCTTTTAACAAATCTAAAATTTGGCAACATTCTTTTAATCTCTCTTGGTCAGAAGAAGAATGGTCCGATTCATTTATTCTCACAGATCTAATAATTAAAAATACATCATACAGAGAGCTACACTTTAAATTAAGTACTCAATGGTATTATGTTCCAACAAAAATGGCTCAGATTACTAAAAAAGATAATCTGAAGTTTTGTTGGAGGAACTGTGGTTTGGTGGGTTCACATGCCCATATATGGTGGAGTTGCCCAATAATTCAACAATTTTGGGAAACTTGTTTTGGGCATATTAGGAATATTTTGGGCATTACCATTTCCTTTTCTGTAGAAAATGTTTTATTTCACATCTTTTTGAATCAGCTCGCTCTGGACGTAATTGCGTTTTTACTTCAGATATTCATGGCATCTAAACTGTTGATAGCAAGGAGATGTGGTCAGTCTTCCGTTCCCTCTTGGGGTGAAATCCCACATATGGTAGATAGAAACAGAAATCTTGAAAAATCTCTTCAAGAGAAAGGTCTTATAAAAATAAAACTTTATAAATGGAAAATTTGGGATCAAAATAAAGATCTTTCTCAGTTATGATTTAAGTTTTAATATCTCTGGGACTTAGCTCCCAGAAATTATAATTTCTGGTACAAGTTCACAATATGTATTGTAAATGTATGTCTTGTCTTTTTATTTTGTCGTTTTTTTGCTGTGTATTCTGTTTTATATATTTATATTGTAATTGTCTACTTTTGATACCAATAAATAAAAAAATTAAAAAAAAGAAAAAAGAAATGGAAGATCCCAACTATCACACAATGATGTATGTTCAGACATCCACATGTGGTTCTCTACCTTGGATAGATCAAGTGGGGTATTCAACGAAGAGATCTGTTCCCCCAGGACACCTCTGTATGGTCCGATAAACCTTTCGGACCGCTTCAGCAATACATAGGGGGATGTCCTGGGGAAAAGAAAGTTAGGCCTACATTAATTGAGTTATTAGTCATTTCCTCTCATGCATACATGCACATGTTTCCCGCAAATACTCACTTACAATGTAGACGACATTGATGTAGCTGATGTTCTGTTGCTGTACAGGTCGTTTCCCATGTCTGTGTGGGTAAACAATGTGTTGACACACGGCAACAGTTCTGTAATGGCAATATGATGAGATGAGTCACACAATCCATATGATATATTGCACAATGATTCCTAGTTAACACATCCTTGAGACTATTCCTGTTATCTGACTGAGAATGCTTTTACCAGCATTCGCTAACAAAGAACAGTAGAGATCCCCTCTTTGCATCCCATGAGGTACATTTATTATGGTTTACAATATGCTGGTATGTTCATATATCCAGATTGCTATGAATTGCATTGACCTCCATGGGATGTGGAATAGCATGATCAGACAACGGGAACATTACTGTTCTGTGAAGATGTTTTCAAATATGATTGTGAGGCCTATATCCATTGACATTATGGAATACATCAGACCATCCATTTAGCTTAGCTTCTGGAGGTTTGCAGATATCAATATATATGATGTGTATGGGAATGTGCGCATACTTACCATTAACGGATATCAGAGCAGGCTGTATTTGATCCAGGGTTAAGAATGCGTCACGAGACATACAGTATGTTACATCACAAAGCTATCCTCTACTGTGGACTGTTGGATATTCTGTATGACAATGGGGAAGGAGAAAAGAGATGTATTAGTAACCATAATCAAGCTACATTATAGTTGGTTGTTATTAGTTTCAGACTTACATGGGAAGTACTCCCGAATGACGTGGGCACGTAGGGGCTGGTACTGGACGCTCCGCCGGTTCAAGCGGAGCATCATCAATGTTCCCCAGACAGTTGGCCTGTACTGCTATATTGTGCAGACAACAGCAGGCCATGATGATGTGACAAACCTTCACTGGTGTATACTGTAGAGCCCCACCAGTGGAATGTAAACATCTGAAGCGCATCTTCAGGAGGCCAAAGGTGCGCTCTATTACATTCCGTTTTCTGGCATGGGCCACATTGTACCTCTCCTCCCCCTCTGTATGTGGATTGTTCACAGGGGTCAACAACCACGGCAAACACCTATATCCTGCATCACCTGAAGGAAACAAAAATGGGAGATGTAGATATGAATGTGATGTTGTGCTGCTCGTTAAAGCATCTGTAAATATACACAATGATTAATGTGACGTTAGTTTAGGGATCTCTGGGTTGGAACTTCCTACTCCTATGACCATGTCACATCGGGTTAGGCACAGCAACAAGCTACGATGCAATGGCTCAGTCGGGACACCTTCTTTAGGGCGCACTGCAAATGAACACAGACAATACGGCGCTGACAGAAGCCGGCGACAGTAGCGCACTGTTGAAAATTGTGTGGCAAAATGTGGGTGGATCAAAGAGCGCAAGTTGTAGAATCTATTGCCTAATGGTCCAAAACCCTCACCTTCAAGATCTCTTCCACAGTGTGTGGGTAATTGATGTATCTGGCAGCTTTCGGAACAATAGCATGGAGGAATGTGCTCAGGCACCTTGAAAGGCTTGCCTGAGACATTCCTTCTACTATGCTAGCAGTGTTCTGAAAACTACCAGATGATAGGATGTGTATGGCGGCTAACATCCGTGTCATGCCTGGGATGGCTCTATTGGTCCATGAGGAAGGCTTCATGTCCTCCCTCAGGACCACATAGAGCTCCTCCAGGCTGGCACGGGTTAGCCTAAAACGCTCATACACTTCCACATCAGTTAACCCCTCTAATGTGACTCTCTCCCTGTACACCCTGGGTGCATGAAGCCTCCTGGCAGGCTCCTGGGCCTGCTCCCCCCCTGTGGGGCTGGCTGTGCAGGACCCCCCACTTCATGTGCCACACCCTCTAGGGGTCTCTCATCTGGCCCCCCCATCAGCTGATCACCCACATCAAGGTCCTTCTCCCTGTCTGCAGGTGCCCCCATATCCCCCTCTCCCTGTGCCACTGGAGCTCTCTCCCCTAACTGACCCCCCACCATGACCCTAGGCATATCCGGTGATGAGCCACTTGCCTGCCTTGGTTCAGGACCATCATGTATTGCATCAGCACGCTCACCCACATTCACTCCCAGCCGTCCCTCTGTCACACCTCAGCCACTCCTCAGTCGCACGCCTGACAGCCGGGTTTCCACTCTGCAACATTCGAAACAAATATCCATTCCTACGACAATGAGCTCTACTCACATACCTATACACCGCACTCAGGTTGCTGCTCTCCATGATGGTTCAGACTTGCTAATTCCTAGCTGATTATGTTGTTTTATAGCTTGCTAATTACCACAGCTGTGATTATCCTGGTGGATTTCACCAATGGAAAAGCTCACTGGTGTATCTAAGCTTCATCATGTTATGAAGTTCCCTGATTATGGATTGGTTTAGCCAGTTTAATTTGTAACCCCTAATATTCTGGCCCACATTTGAATTTGGGCCCATGCTACAGCCCTCATTCAATTGCAATTTGGCCAATTGAATAGGGCTCTAAATAAGCACATAACATATTTTTTTTAAGACGTTTTTAGTTAGTAAACATCTATCCAAAAGCAAGGTTTTCACTAACTAAAAACTTTAAAATAAATATGCTATGTGCTTATTTAGAGCCCTATTCAATTAGCCAAATCACAATTGAATGAGGCCCTAAGTGATCTATGTAATGTGGCGTTGAAATATAGCCAATATTTGTGTTCCAAAAAGTAGATGTGATGAGAGAGATGTAAATCAGATAATGTTGATATGTTTAGGGGACACATTCTAGCCTTTGTGAGTGCTAAAGGGTTAATATGGCTGCCATATTGAGGATGTATATGACAATAAAAATATATATTTTATTTACATATTTGATCATTAGGGATTGTTTTGCCTGTAATTTGCATGCCTTTTATTGCTTCATTTATACTTTTAGGGCCCTTTCAGCCCTGTTTCATTCCAATGCCGTAAGTGCATCGTGGGAACTTCAACGGATGTGGCCGTAAATTTAATATAGCCAGGCGCGAATCGCGACCTTCAGAATGTAGGAAGGCCGTGACTTTTAGGCGCGCACGAACCATCCAATAGCGGAATCCCGCATCGCGCCACAGGTCTCACAGCCAATCACTTACGGGATAGACCATTTAATTGACAGTGGGAGTGAATAAATAGGAATGACACGCGCCCACGCCTCGACTGTGTTGCGATTTCGGCCGAAGTAGCACGCGGTTCCCGGAGCTTGGTTGGTGAGAGGAGGTAAGTTGCTTTATTATCAAGTCGCGTTTTATGTTCTTTTTATGAAAATACGTTACTACATTTACGGAGTACGATGTAAAGAAGTAGAATTGCGTTCTTTTTCTTGTTTAGATGTTTTTTTGAGAGTTTGGGTATTTTTCCAGCACAAAGGAGTTTGGAGGGAGGTAAGTTGCATTGTACATGCTTTTCATCCTATCAAGCTGTATTTTATTTTTATGTTTTGACAATTTCTATGTTTACTGAATACACTGGCGAGAAGTACAATTGTGTTTTTTTTTTTTATGAGAGCGATTGAGAGCGAGAGCGATTGAGAGCGACAGAGATTGAGATCGAGTGAGAGCAAGATTGAGAGCGAGTGAGAGCGAGATTGAGAGCGAGATTGACAGATTGAGAGCGAGATTGAGACATTGAGAGCGAGATTGAGACATTGAGAGCGAGATTGAGACATTGAGAGCGAGATTGAAAGATTGAGAGCGAGTGAGATCGACAGCGAGCAAGATTGAGAGCGAGCGAGCGAGATTGAGGGCGAGCGAGATTGAGGGCGAGAAAGATTGAGAGCGAGAGAGATTGAGAGCGAGCGAGATTGAGAGCGAGATTGAGAGATTGAGAGCGAGATTGAGAGATTGAGAGCGAGTGAGATTGAGAGCGAGCGAGATAGAGAGCGAGCGAGCGCGAGAGAGATTGAGAGCGAGAGCGAGAGCAATTGAGAGTGAGAGCGATTGAGAGCGAGAGAGATTGAGAGCGAGAGAGATTGAGAGCGAGAGAGATTGAGAGCGAGAGAGATTGAGAGTGAGCGAGATTGAGAGCGAGAGAGATTGAGAGCGAGAGAGATTGAGAGTGAGCGAGAGCGAGTGAGAGCGAGAGAGATTGAGAGTGAGCGAGAGCGAGTGAGAGCGAGAGAGATTGAGAGTGAGCGAGAGCGAGTGAGAGCGAGAGCGAGTGAGAGCGAGAGAGATTGAGAGCGAGAGCGAGTGAGAGCGAGTGAGAGCGAGAGAGATTGAGAGTGAGCGAGATTGAGAGTGAGCGAGAGCGAGTGAGAGCGAGAGAGATTGAGAGTGAGCGAGAGCGAGCGAGTGAGAGTGAGCGAGAGCGAGAGAGATTGAGAGCGAGCGAGTGAGAGCGAGAGAGATTGAGAGTGAGCGAGAGCGAGTGAGAGCGAGAGGGAGATTGAGAGCGAGAGAGATTGAGAGCGAGAGCGAGAGAGATTGAGAGTGAGCGAGAGCGAGTGAGAGCGAGAGAGATTGAGAGCGAGCGAGTGAGAGCGAGAGAGATTGAGAGCGAGCGAGTGAGAGCGAGAGGGAGATTGAGAGCGAGAGGGAGATTGAGAGCGAGAGGGAGATTGAGAGTGAGCGAGAGCGAGTGAGAGCGAGAGGGAGATTGAGAGCGAGAGGGAGATTGAGAGCGAGAGGGAGATTGAGAGCGAGAGAGATTGAGAGCGAGAGCGAGAGAGATTGAGAGCGAGCGAGAGCGAGTGAGAGCGAGATTGAGAGCGAGAGATTGAGAGCGAGAGCGAGAGCGCAAGAGCGATCAAGATTGATCGAGATTTCTACACATATTTGCAATACACATAGGTGTTCAAAACTGCTTCTTCAATAGGGCTTGACAAGAACTTATTTTCAGCCTAGTCCAGAAGGACCATGTAGTTCCTACTACCTCTGGTACAGAAGATGGCTTCAGGATAGGTACCACGCCCAGGAATATGTGCAGAGTATAATGCAGATAGGATATTAGTGGCCTCAGACATGGGCCACTCCCCACACATGATAGAAGCACACAGTAAATAGCCGCATACCTTGTATATATGCAAACTGTAACTGACCATTCCACATTGTTTAGGAAAGTATTGATCTAGCGTGTTTCATCAGCGCCACTCAGGTCCAGAGTGAGAGGTGCTGTACACCCCTCCCACTGCTCTGTCACAGGCTCTGTCTACTTAAGGTTGATTACTGCAGTTAGTTATAACATTGATATCCAAGCAGAAAGATTGTTATAGGCAATCAGAATGGGTGACAAGGGGGTAGCAGGCAAACCCACTAAAACAGGGAGGAGGGAGGGAGGAAAGGAGAGTAAGGAGGGAGGAGAGGGGAGTAAGGAGAGAGAGGAGCGGAGAGAAAGGAGATAGGAGAGGAAGGAGAGAGGAGAGGAGAGTACAGGAAGGAGGGAGGAGAGTAGAGGAAGGAGGGAGGAGAGTAGAGAAAAGAAGGGAGGAGAGGAGAGGAGGGAGGAGGGAGAGGAGAGTAGGAGGAGGGAGGAGAGGAGGGAGGAGGAGAGTGGAGAGGGTCCTCAACCCCAGTCTGGAGAGCAAGAGGCTGGCGGCAGGTCCAGGGCCCACAATTATAGCCGGGAGGCAAACATGGTCCTCCTGGAGGCCATCCTTGCCCGCCCCGTCATCACCTCGGGAGGTAGGGAAGTCAAGGCTGGGTCCAGGGCTAATGCTTGGCAGCAGGTGGTCGATCTGGTCAATGATGTGGTGGGCCGTGGACGGAGTCTGTGGTCCATTAAGCAGCGGTTTGACGACATCAGGGCCGCAGTGAGGAATTAGATGGCGCAGGAGGACGAGGGGCGGAGGGTCAAGTGCCTGGGACATGAAGTCATTGCAAGGGCCATACTTGCACCCTCCGCCGCAGCTGGAGCTTAAGGCCCGGTGGACCAGCAGGACCCAGCCTCCATGGCAGGTGAATATGACATACAGCAACATGCCACCACATGTGCATCACACACACTACACATGTACATAACACTGACATGTCAGCTCCATGAAATTAACAAAGGATAGATGGATGCATCATTAAATTCATGAAGCTGACAAATCACTGTCATTCCTGCTGTTGGGATTAATACAACATATTTTCTAAATAATATAGAATCATTATTTTGAGTTCAGAATCAATTAATAGACAAAAAATCCGTTTTATGAAATAAGATTTATTGAAAAACAACAAAATCAACTGGTCTAATGATAAAAATGAATGTATCAGATCAATTGCAAATAAAACAAAATATAACCAGCCAGATATTAAAAGAAAATTAACCCATCATATTTTATAACTTAATATTTTATGACATCTTCAATACAATGCTTAAATCTCAATATAAAAGTTTCTCAGTCACATGTACAATAAAAACCTGGAACAACAACCCAAAGAATAAAATCAGATAAATCAATTAATGAAAATTCACCCAAAATAACGTTTTAACATGTACTAATAATGTCTAATGATATTATAATATAGCTATACAGGAATGTATTAAATATAACTCAATTATGGTAAAGTATGTTATAATATAATTGATAAGTTAGCTAAGTAAAATTAATTTATCTGTATTGGTCAAAAAGAAAAATGAGATATCTAATTTTGTATAAAAATTTATATCCGGGTTTATAAATTTCAATGACAAAATGAAATCTAAATAACTTTTTGATAAGAAATAAACCAAACAGAGAAATTATGGTAATGGTTTTCAATTATATCATAAAATAAAATAATTCAATTTATACATTACCAATTATGACAAGATTCCACTGGTTAATTCTAAAATTGTCTGGCCTTTTCCACAGGATCAAAGTTTTCCTCTACTATTACTTTCTTTTTCTCTCCAGCCATTTTCTCTGTCTCCTTTTTTTAGATCCTGTTTCTCTCAGAATCCCAAATCAGTTAAAAGTATCTAGTAACCAATAGAATCTCTCATGATATCATCACATATTTAAATTTTATAATGAATATATTTTTCTATAGAGACATTTATTCCTTGAACCATAAGATGGCGCTCTCGGACCTTTTCATTTTCATACCTTTAATTAACTGACCCCTTTGACCCACAACCTATAAACAAGATAGGATCATAAGAATGGTTATCAGTTAGATACCCCTTAACAGATTTATTATTCTGGGAAGGAGACTTAATGTCTAGGAACACATTCTTCACATGTGAAATCTTGGGGAGGATTTCATTATTTCTAAGAAACATAACCTTTATCCATTAGTTTAGGAATTCACACAAATATTTATCTCTACAGAACAAAGAACTATTCAACCATGGATAACTCACTTGTGAGAAGCTGTGAAAACATATATTTTACATAGATATATTCAAATAATGGAATTTCATGCATAGATATACATATATATATATATAAAAAAAGCATATAAAATATTAATACATTGGATATAAAATAGTGGTTAATAATTGGAATATCATATTATACTATAATATCCATATAAGATAGAACTTTATTCATACAAAGTTCTGACACAGGTCACCACAACAGTAATCAAGCAATAGAGCAGGTGTGTCCAAACTCTGTCTTGGTGGGCCACCCACATGCCTGGATTTGATAACCCTGCTGCGCACAGGTGAATCAATTGCTTCTTCAGTCATCCTGGTTGACTCACCTGTGCACAGAAAGGATATCTTCCAATCCAGGAAAGAGTTTGGACACCCCTGTAATAGAGAGTCCATGTATTGGTGTGCCCGTTCAGCCTATGCAGTTACAGACAGCAGCCGTAATACAGATAGCTTTGTGAGCTGAGAACCATCAAGAACAGAAACCTAAGAATAGATAACAGCTAGTAAAAGATAGCTAATCAGAGTTGCAAAGAGGAGAATCATCCATATTCAAGGCTAGATGTCAGATAATTAGAAATGAACACATATCAATGCGCTAATCAACATACTAATGACATGTACCTTTCTTCTCCATCTCTCAGCATCCAGGAGGAGCTCTGGGTCCTGTGACCAGGCAGAGGAGGCGGGGCCATCAGCCCCGTACCAGGATCTGCCAGCACAGGGGGGGGGGGAGGAAGGAAGATCAGAGGGCCCTGGGTCGGAGGATGGGCTAGTCATTGACCTTGCCAGCTCTACTGGTACAAGCCCTGGGACTATGCCCATCCTCCAAAGACTTGCTCTGGGGCCCTCCCACGCCCTTGGGACAGCACCTCCTTCCCCACACAGTGTGCTGGCCTGGTCGCCACCGGGCGCATTGTCACCCCAGGCTCCAGCTGTGGACCTCCCCACTACACCTCACCAGGCCCACCCAGGGGTGTCGTCACCGCAGAGCCAGGATGTGCTGGCTGTCATGAAGGAGCAGCTGGCAAGCTCACAAAGGATCGAGGCGAGCATGCAGGAGATGACGGCCAGCCAGCTCCGGGTGGAGGCCAGCATCTCTGGCCTCCGGTCGCAAATGACCCACAGCCTGGCCAGGCTGTCCAGGGAGGTGAGGAGGCACCACATAACAGCGGAACACCTTCAGGTCAGGCTGCTCAGACAGGAGATGGTCCCCAGCCCGACATCAACGGGGACCTCCCAATCCCCCAGTCAAGAGCAGCTTGGCCCCACCTCTCCTCCCATGTGTCCGCCACCGGCCAGACCACCGCTGCCTGGCACCGCCCGCCCCCCCAACCCCCCCCCCTCCCCAACAGAGGGGAGACGGAGGATGGGCACAGGTGATGTGGGTTCTGGGCCCAAGCAGAGGAGTACATAGGGCCTCCTTCAATTGCAATGTGGCCGATTGCTAAGGGCTCAATTTTAGCACAGAGCATATTTTTTACAGATGTTTGTAGTTAGTGAAGACCTTGCTTTTGGATAGAAGTTCACGAACTACAAACGTCTGTAACTAAATATATGCTCTGTGCTTATATAGAGCCCTTTTCAATTGGCCAAATTGCAATTGAATGACGCCCATAGGGTCTGCAGACATGTTTTTGCCTTCTAAACAGCACTCCTCAGTGACCATCAATTGGTGACAGGTTAAAAAGAACACAAAGGGCCTCATTAAAATGTGATTTGGTCAATTGAATAGGGCTCTTTATAAGCACATGGCATATAATTTTAAACAAAGTTTTTAGCTTCTTTCTTTTTGTTTTTTTTAGGTCCATGAAGGCATCTCCTGCATCTGCAAGCATTGTGGAGGAATTATATGAGATGTAAGGTTTTTCCAGTGCCTCTCAGGTAGACATGCCTTCAATGGCAGCCCCCTAAACATGTAGCTCCCACAATCTTAAAGCTATCATATTGCCAGATATCTCAGACATGATTGTTGTTAGCTTAAATGTAGACTAATACCGCTATGGCGGTGGACGTGCAAAGTCTCACAATGGCATGTTAATGACAGCCAGCAATAATATATGCACTAGTGAAGCATGTGACCCTGACCTCCATATCAGTCTGAGAACAGATCTTTGGGTCTGATGTAAGTAACATTGAATCTGGCTGCTGACCTTTTTGTCCTCTCCATAATAATGGCTATTTGCCCATATGGTTAATGTGACCCTGGTAGGTGCATGTGACCCTAGTAGGTGCTATGCATCATGCTTATTCTAGACTATTAGATTGACCCCTGTAGGTTCCCCTTTTTTCCAGCCTCTTGCTCTCCGAGGACCCACCCACACCACACCCATGATATTAATGCAGTTTTGACCACTGCTGATTGTGGTCTGTCTAGCAAATGAAGCTTTGTTATACTGTTATGTGCATGCACAATCTTGACCACTGCTGATTGTGGTCTGTGTAAAAAATAAAGCTTTGTTAGACCTTTCTGACTGTGTCCGTGTGTTATGAATATTTTTGGTTCTGTGACATCCACATGCATTACATTAGTGTCACATTCCTATAAATGTAAACTGATGAGCCATAGATAACATGCAATAGATCAATACATATAAAACTGTTGAAGAGTCAGAATAGCTTTAGATATCATATGATCCCAAATATCATATCTACTACTAATATAGGGTTAATACCCATGACAAGTCTGATTAGCGATACTGTGGAGTAGGAACATTTCCCTGAGGGCCTACAATGAATAGGACAGGTGACACTGGAGTGGTTTTCCAGTTCCTTCTCTAGTTGATTGGGATTAGTCTGACCTCTCTGCTAAGACGTACCCCCCTACACTGGCCCTATGTAGTATAGCTCACAGCTTAATTGAAGTACACAAACCCCTTCACCAACACCACTTAGCATATGTGTGAATACAGTTAGGTGCCCAATAATGAACATGCATTGGCTAAATATCCTTTGGTTATCATATGTTGTAATGGTCATGCACATGCCAATATGACAAACCATGCTGCAACATGCATAATATGATTAAAGCCACACTACCCAATTCAATAGCAAGAGTAAAACATGAGTCAGGTCATATGAACCCTTTGCCACGCACATGAGCTCTATTGTGATCCCTTAAATCTCTATCTAATTGCATATACATCTCGCTCATCACATCTACATTTGGTAACACAATTATTTTGCTAATTACACTGCCACATGGCATATATCAAGTAGCAGGGAAACATTTTAATGTATGTTGTTCAGTTCTTCAGTTGTGTCTGACTCTCTGTGACCCTATGAGCTGCAGCACATTCAGCTAGGTCTCTGCCTGTGCTGTTATCCACGGTTTGCATGCTAAATATACTGGTGTGGTTTGTCAGTTCCTTCTCAAGTGGATTGGACCTTGTCTGATCTCTCTGCTATAACGTGACCACCTACAGTGGCCCTACATGTTATAGCTCACAGCTTCAGGTACACAAGCCCCTTCACACCACTTAGCAATGCTGAAGGGGACCAGGGGAACATACACCACACATATCTACTATGACCCATCAGGAAGGGCCGCAAGCACAAAGGGAGACAGTCCAGAGGGTCTGGGATCGACAGCAAACTCACCGCCATCAGGCATAATCTCTGCTACGCCCATCCTGGTGGGAGCCATGTGCCAGGTGTCTAGTTATTCCCATTTGGTGAACTTCCAAACTGTTCTGCTATTTATCAATTTACATGGGTGAGGGTTGCTAAGTGGTGGTGGTGGTGAAGCAGCTTGTGTACCTGAATGAAGCTGTGAGCTACTGTAGGTGGGCAGGTCATAGCAGCAGAGAGATCAGACAAATCCCAATCCACTAGAGGAGGAACTGACAACCCACTCCAATCTCTTTGGCATTCAAACTTTGGAGAACAGCACAGGCAGAGACCTAGCTGAATGTGCTGCAGTCCATAGGGTCACAGAGAGTTGGACACAACTGAAGAACTTAACCACATATATTGAAATATTCCCCTGGTACTTGATATATGCCAAGTGGCGGTCTGATTTGGCCACTATTTGTGTTCTCTAATGTGGATGTGATGAGCGAGATGTATATTCTATCGTTGATCAACTATATAGCGTGCATCGAATGTGCGCTGTCATCTGCTCACCGACACATGCGCGCATCAAAAACAGCAGGCCCGAAAGGAGGCTAGCGGATCTAATGATTAGGATTAGGCGGTGGGGTGTAAGGGTTAGGATTAGGCTGCGGCTACAAGGGTTAGAAGGGTTTATAGCATTAGGTCATATCACTTGCTCTCATGTCAGCTACATGTTGTCAAAACACATTTGCTGTTCGCGCCAATGTTGGGGTGACATATTCTATTATAGGGATGTTTTAGAGGCTACAATGGAACCTGTATGTGTGTTGACCAATCAAACATATGAGGAATATTAAACTTATTTTAACAATTGTTAATTTTGAGGCTGTAATGCTTGGGCCTCCATTTTAGGGTTACAGGCTTGAACCATGCAGACTGCAAAAACCGTAACAAAATGGATACCTTTAACCTCCAAGCACGTACAGGCTTTAAGAACGAACTATGGGCTTGGAGGACATGCGCCCTCCAAGTCCGCACGGGCTTGAATAATGAGCTACGGGCTTGATCATTGAAGTCTGTGGGACTTGGACGGATTTTAAAATCAAAGTACAATTTGGAGATGTGCAAGCTTTAGAATGTTTTGCTATTAATCCTCATGCCCCCCATTATGTTCCCCATCATTTACAGTGCTGGATTGAATATATATTGGCTTCTACAATGCTTTGTTTGCGGCCCTCAACCTCCGAACCCGTACAGGTTTTAACAAGGAAGAGCCCGAGGGACTAGGAGACGGAAAGTAAACCATAAATTATATATTGGATATGGGCGATGTGCAAACTTGAGAGGGTGTTGCTATTAATCCTCATGTCCCCCATTATGATGCTTGGCATTTACGGAGCTTTACAGTGCCATCTTGAATTTATATTTGCATTTACAGTTTTCTGACTTTGCGGCCGGAAAACAAGATTTACGGGCACAGGAAAAATGCTTGCGGCCGTTTGCATGATGTGCGGCCGGCCGTAAGGGGTATATCCTTGCTGCGCTGTCCATTTGAATAGCAAGGTAGCAGTAGCTCTACACAGGGCCGGAAGATGGCCGCAAGGAATCGCAGCTTTGCGGCCATTTCACGCCCGTTAATAGAATGAGGCCCAAAGACTGGATCAACTTATCAGTCCTTTTCAAACATATTTTTAAGCTTACAAACCTGAAAGAAACATATTACAGTAAAATGAATAACATGCAAGCTAACTGCTTTGTGGAACCAATCATGTCTAAACTGACTTCCAAGACATTCCATTTTCTTATTTTTCCTTGAAACTGGTTTCCTTTCAAAGAGCACAGCAGACTTTTATTTCTGTATATGAGATGTTAGCCCTTTTTTTTTTCCTTTCTTCCTTTTTTGTTGGTTATTACTGTATTTTTCAGAAAGTGTTGACATATTTTTGTAACTGAAATAGTGTCCCACTAAGAAGAGGCCAATTGACCTTCAATTTCTTCCGTCAAATGAAACCACTATTATCTGTGATTACAAACCCTCGTAGTACAGAATATTTTTTGTAAAAATACGACCATCGTGTAGTAGTTCACCCTGACTTGGGTTGTCTTCAACTGAAACTTTAATCTTATCTGGATTTGTGCACCTTGAAAAAGCAACATAGAGTTGTCCATGTGCAAAAACAGGTTCTTGTTAAAAAATACCCACAGACTTAAAAGTTTGTCCTTGGGATTTATTGATGGTCATGGCAAATGCCATGATAATTGGAAATTGTCTCCTTTGAAGGACAAAGGGCAAACCACTCTCACTTGGAGCTAAATCAATTCTTGGTTTAAAAACTTGTTCACCTTTATGGGTCCCAGTCATCATTTCTGCATGTATAAAATTATCTTTTAAATTGTGCACAATTAATCTGGTCCCATTACAAAGTCCTTTTTTTGGATTCATATTTCTCAATAGCATGACAATTGCCCCTTTTTTCAATTGCAAAACATGTGGTGGCATTCCAGATGGGGTTAAAGAATTAATAAATTCGATACTAAAATGCGATTCACTATCTTTATCATCAGCCAGAACTGAATATGCACTGTAATAATTATTTTGTGGTGCGTTGATGAATTTAAAAATGTTGTTATTTAGATTCAAGACATCTATATTTTTTGATGTTAATATAACTTTGTTTGCAATGTCTGAGTAATCGTCATTATTCAGAGTGTTTAGAAAGATTGCTGATGAGTGATTCTTTGCAAACCATTGTTGATGGAAGTTCAATGGTATCATTGGGTAAATCATGTTTGTGGATGTTCTCCTTCTCCAATTTGAATGAGCCAATCATTGAATTCGTATTGGCCTTCAGATCTCATATTTAATTCTAAATTTGAGATGTGTAAATATTTTCCACAGTTTACTTGTCTTGATACATGTTTCAATGATATCAGTTCTATTTCCATATGGCACAACAGGTAATGTTTGCCTAAAATCTCCTCCTAACAACATCACCTTTCCACCAAATGGCAAATTATTATTCATCACTTCTTTTAAGAATCTATCAATACATTGCAAATCATGACATGACATCATTGTTGCCTCGTCTATGATAATTAATTTACTTTTTTTTAAAGATTTTGGCTTGTAAAGAATTCAGTCGAATATCTGACACTGATGTTTCCAAAACAGGAACTGGCAGTTTAAATCCACTATTCACAGTTCTACCACTGTTTAACAAAAGTGCTGCAATTCCAGTTGTTTCAAATGGCATTGCTATCTGACCCTGTGCTCGAATGCAACTCATCAAACAGTTGTATAGGTAAGTTTTTCCTGATCCACCAGGGACGTCTAGATAGAAATAACGGTCTTTGACAATTTCATCATCTGTAGCATTTGTGATGGCATTAAATGCTTGCAATTGTAAAGTATTTAAAGTTGCCAGTTTTCTTCTGTTTTTTGTTTTTGTAGCTCAGTGTCATCAAAGTTGATGTCATCTATAAGTCCTGGATCAGGCAAATTAAAACTTGCACAATTTAATCCATGAGCAAGCAATATTTCTTGAATTTCCATTAAAGTTTTTAACAGTGCTATTGGCTCATTGTAACGTTTCAAGAAGTCTTTGGACATATTTAATTTAAATGTTTCCCAGAAAGTAAATGCATCAGGTACATTGCAAAAGATGCAAATGAATGCAAATTGTTCTCTCATTTGCTTTGGTATTTAACAAAGTGCTGCTTCTTCCAGACACCTCTCCCATTCTGTATCATCAGCTATGAAGATTTGATGTCTTGCAGATAAAAGGAAAGTCTCATAAATGATGTCATTCACTGTGCGTAAATGTTCAAAACTTTGTGCACTGGTAACATGTAAAAGAAGTAATCTTAAACTGAAACATTCAATGTCTCTTGGATTGACGGTATAAATTTGTGGTATCATTTTTTGCGTATCTCTTCTTCGTTGCAGCCATAGACCATTTACAAATACATAGTTATATGGAATCTCAATGTATAAAAATTGTCTTGCCTGCGTATCCTGGCAGTTTAATTTAAACCATGCGGTAAGTGTTGTATTTCTGTGTTCACTTTGAGCTAAGGCAGTTCTTTAATTGCCTGCAGTAAAGCAAACAAACTGACTTTGTGGCAAATGTACAGCTAAACGATACACAGTATGTGACCGATCATGCATCTCAAATTTCAGAAGCCGCCACATTGCTTCAGGAGCACTGATATAGCAAGCATCTAAATTAGATTGAAAGTTCATCATGTAAAATTGGATTTTCCTTTTCGTTTGATGCACCTTGCACAACTACAGTTGCTGCATCATATCCTTTGTATATTTATTTATACACATATTTGATGGATTTAATAGAAGTGCAAGCTTCCACATGTATGTGTGCATTGTACTTCATGAGCAAATGTGGATTGTATGGAACGACAAATCTGTTACCAACCTTTTGTCCACTGATAATAGATTTTTATCCTTGTTTTCTTTTATACAAAGGGTATCCATCACAGTTAGCATAAGTTTGCATTTGAAATTGTTTAGGAACATTTTTTGTAATTTTTTTATTTTCCATACATGGTGAATTAGGATTTATATCTCCACATGGCCCATGAATCTTTCTGTGTGTAACAATCTCAAAAAGTTTTGAATATTTTTCTGGATCTGTCAATTCAGCAGTAATGACTGAATCCACTCTCTGCAGTATTCAATGTATCTATTTCCTGCAGTATTAAATGTATGCGAGAATGGTAGGCCTCTTTTTTTAAATTCAATGGTATAAACAAAAGCCACACATTTTCCAAATAGCTGTGCTTTAGTTATATCATGTATTAACGAATTGAGTTTGATTTTGAATACTCTTGCCACTAAATCTGGTCGGTCAGAAGTATTTAGTCCCAGATTCAAATTTTCCTTGATCTCTGGCCATTGTGGATTACATGTGAATGTAATGAATCAATCTGGTTTGCCAAATTTTGTGACAATAGCCACAGCATTATTATATCTGTCTCGCATATATTATGAGGAGATCCTTGGAAAGTGGCTGGCAAAATAATTGCTCTTCCAGCTGGAATGTCTCTGTTGGTAGCCAATTCAGAGACATAATCCATCAAATAATACTGTTCTGCTCAAAGCTTATTTTGTTGAAATGTTATGAAATTTAGATTATTTGCTGATGGAAGGTAAGTGAGGGGAAAGGGGGAGGTAATTAGAGGGGTAAAGTGAGGAGGGGGGTTGAGGTTGAGGAGGGGGGTTGAGGAGGGGTTGAGGATGAGGATAAGGAAGGCGGAGGAAAAGAGACACAGTGGTGGAGAGAGACACGGAGGGGAAAGAGAGACACGGTGGTGGAGAGACAGGGGGGGAAAGAGACACAGGGTGGAGAGACACGGGGGTGGAGACATGGGTGACTCGAGTATAACCTGAGGGGGCCCATTTCAGCCTTAAAAAAAGGCCTGAAAAACTTGGCTTATACTTAAGCATATATATATCTTCATCTTTTTTTTTTTTTTCTTGTAGTGACCAATTCAAATCTCCAAACCTCATTCATCTTCTTTTTTTTTTTTTTTTGCAAAATGAAATCCTAAAAACCTCGTTCATTTACAAGTTGTTCCAAGCAATCTGGCACTATATAAGCAATTTTTTTTTTCTATTAAAACTTTATTTTTGGATAGATGTTCATTCCCTAAAATGTTCCTTTTAAATAATATGCTATGTCGTTATATCGCTCTGTATTACATTTTTTAAATTGCAAATGATTGAGTCCCTAAATCAATATATTATATAAATATACTTTCCTGAATTAA